>CM034152.1:98927077-99279577 GCA_019776745.2 Taxus chinensis | reverse complement strand
GTGAAAACATAACCCATACAATTGATTTAAAATGTCTTCTTTACTGAGATTGAAAGATGGGAAGCATATTTTTATGGTAATGACGTGTCAATTATAATACAAGTCCCAATTAATAATCATCTCCTTATCACTACTAAGATCAAACATAACTACAAGAAACTCTATACCCAGGGGTAGATAGAATACTTACCCCCTATGATCAATAACCACAACTCAGATATCCATGCATGAGTGGCATGGAGGCCTGGCCATAAGCCATTGAATTTCTAGAGCATAACCAATTTCTCATAGACTTGTTTATTTTTCAAAACCTACTCTAGGAACTCATGCTAAAAGAATACCAATGGGGTGGACAAAGTAGATAGAAGTTGTTTTACACCTAATATATCCCTAAAATTCTTAGTTATCAGAAATTCAAAAAAAAGACTGGTGGCCCAAATAAGGGTCACCCAATTCATCAACAACAGGGTACCTATGCCAAGAATGACCACGTGCCTCTAACTAATGAATAATTTTCCCTCCACCTAGGTAATACACAATCATAGTATCTTAAATCACCGATGAATCATATATCTAAACTTGGACACTTTTAACTTATGAAGCAATGGATAGACGATAAATATAGGAATGAAATCCACTAAGAGTTCCATAAAATGGATCCCTCGTCACTTATAGAAAACCTCTAAGATGAATGGTTTGGCCCTCGAGAACTGTATTTATTTTTAAAAGGAAAACGTAAGGCCAAAAATAAAGAACAAATGTCATCACCATGAGAAGAGAAATATAAGTACAATTTAAGGTTCATATTAGGACTTGGAGATGATATTATCATTGTGTTTTGAGCTGCATTATCAAGATGTGTGTGTGTGTGTGTGTGTGTGTGAGAGAGAGAGAGAGAGAGAGAGAGAGAGCCAGTCTTGAACAACATAGGGATAAAATACTACATGTTCATTCAAGGAATTTTAGGATAAAAGAATAATAAACTTAAAAAAAATCTACCATTGTTGTGCATGCGTAAGCAGGGATAGACTTTGAGTCACAAACCATGCCCATTTAGGTATTATGTGTTATATCATTAGGGAAAGTATATGATTAAATGATATGATAGTGTGTGGACACTTGTTAATTTCTAAATTGTAGCTAATACAATATAATTTTGATGTTTTATGGTATGTTGTTTATTGTGTGTGCATTTTTTTGAATTATTTATTCTAAGGTTTTAATTCATCGTACACCAAACCATGACTACATTACTCCATGCATAATTAAAACAATAATTACATCCATTCAGTGAGCATAAAATATAAGGGAAAGTACCAATTCCAATAAGGATGTGAGTTCCACATAGGATACATGTATACAAGGAAAACATTAAATAATGCCAACACAATTTCAATTCCAACTTGGATATCAAAAAAATAACTTCATTGTAAAATATAAAAAACTATTAATAACTGCTTGTTGTCGTGTTGGGATGAATGATTATTTTATCAAGGCTCTAGTGTACTGTGATTATTACTGGAGCTCAAATGAATAATATTATTATTGCTTTAAGCAAGATAAATTCTACATGTTGTAAAATATAAATCACTATAGAGGTAGGCAGAGAGTTATAGAAATTAATATATAATAATTACTATTTAAAAAAAAAAACCTTTATGGAATTAAAATGTAAAGGTTAATAACTTATTTAATGTTTTAAGAGTATATTGGAGATAAAGGTTCAATTTTTTTTAGTTTATGTTAATTTAAAAAGTTAATATTAAAAAAAAATTCCACCTCCATTGTTCTCCATTGCCATAGTATAAATTTCTTGTTATGTGGTGCTTATATTGAAGGGTCTCACTTAGTAAAATTTTAATTAATTGTATTTTTATATAAAATGATTGTAGTTCTATTTCAAATTTATAGTTCTAATAACTTCAACAAAATCCCTATGGTCCAGTGAAGGGTCACCAAATCCATAAATAATAGGGGACCTATGTTAATCAAGACTATGGGCCTTTAACCGCTAATCCATTGCCCCTCCACCAAATTGATATGCCATCAAAGTGGTTAAAGACAACGATGACCCATGTACATGAACCTAGACACTATCGTCTTGTGGATCCCTTGGATAGATGCTAAAACTAGACATAACATCCACCAAGAGTTCCCTAACAAGGGATCCATTACCACCCATAGATCAGAGATGCGAGATGAACTAATTGGTCTATAGGCACTATATCCAGTGCCACGGAGAGGATGTGGGTTCAAGCCAAAACCACAACCGTTGTCACCATCAGCAAGAGATTAGTATGGTTTAGGGTTCATATTAAGATTTTGAGATGAGGTTTTCATTGTGTTATGGGATTTTTCTCAAGATGTATGTGTGTGTGCATGTGTGCGCACATGTGCCTTATATCTTATGGGGATTACCCTGGACATAATAATAATAGAAGAAAAATAAATTTTAAAAAATTCTAGCATTTTTGTACTCAAGTAAGAGGATAGAATTTGAGAGGTAAACCATCTCCAAATATGTTATGTAGTTTATTATTTACATATTGTTTTGACTTATATATTTTAAGGTTTTTACCTATTGTACTACAAACCGTTATTACATTACTCCATCCATAAGTATAACAATATGCAAATTTGCATTGAGTACAATGTAACTATCACATATGATACATGTATCTATGAATAAATCTAAAGAAAATAACATAATACTAATTCAAACTTAGATATCGAAAAAAATCATTTAACATTCTTATAAAACCTAAAATTTCTTAGCAAATAAAGATAATGTGGATTTAAATGCTAATTGTCATGTAGGGATGAATGATTCTTTTATCCATGTTATAGCCATGTTACAGTGTATTGTGATTATTATTGAGTTCAAATGAATGATATAATGTTTACTTAGAATCAAATAAATTCTACATGTTGTACACATTAAAAATACACCAGAGGTAGGGATATGGTTATATATAAAATTATTAATATTTTAAATTTTTAAATTTTAATTAATAATTTTTTTAAAGGTTTAAAACATTATAAAATTTAGTTTATTTTTGTAAAAATGCAATATATAAATATTCTTCCACCTCCCTTGTTTTCTATAGTTATTGTTAAAATGTATTTGTATTGTTATAGTTATTGTTAAAATGTATTTGTATTGTTAGGTCTCACTTATTTAAATAATAATTAATTGTATTTTTATATGGAAAATTTTCATTCATCTTCTTAACCCAATGAACAGATTTTTTTGAAGTTCTTTTTGCCTTATTACAAAAGCTTAAGCTTATTTAAACTGGAAAATATTATTGAAAATTGCAAAGCCTAAAGCCATGAGTGAAACCCAACCATTGTCCCGTTCTTCTAAATAACATTAATTGATATTAAGCTTTCATTCTTTCCTTAACAACAATTGATATGATGGTGTTCATTCATTCATATCAACAAACATCACGCCAGCGGGTAGATGCTCAGCCTTTCGAAAATCTATATCGAAGAGATCAGAACTTGAATCGCTCCAGTCGTCAAGTGATGACCGTAATTTTCTGTTCTCCTTTCTTCCCTCGCATGGGTAGATGCTTCCCTCAACAGAGAATGGAGAGCCGAACCCGTTCTCACCATCCCTTAATGATAAACTGCATGATTTGCTCAGCTCTGGTAACAAGATTAACAGTCAAAGGTTAATACTATACAATAGCAACATGTATGTAACATATACAAATTTTAAACAAACAACCGTTACTGTTACCTGGTGTATAGGACCGAGACTCTTTTCTTGTAGAAGAGCGCTCAAGCCCATTGAAGATAGATGCACGTAAATCCACTTCAAAAGGATTCCGCTTAACAGCCGCTTTCAATTTATTGCTTAGAAGCGTAGCAGAACTTTTGTTGATTTTGGCTGAACTAGTGATGGAATATATATCAACATTCGAAGTGGCAGGCTGGGCTTTTGCATGATTTTCATTGCCATGGCGCTGTTGGATAAGTTGGGTCTTGCGTAAACAGCCACCGCAGGGAGAGCTTGTGAACAAATCTTCATCCATTGAGTCGATTTGTGATTTCTCCTCTTTCAAATTGACGTGATCAGATAAACCAAGATCATTATCTACACCATCTGGCTTAGAAAGGCAGATTCCCATTGCACTGAACTGATTATAATTCGGACCCCTCGTGCAGGACGATGAAGTGATACATTGAATCAGTTTTAAAACAGTCAAATTATAAGAAACCAAAAATGGAAAAGGCGATTCTATTTGATGGTAGCTACATAACAATAATGTTTAGGAAGAAAACGATGCAGCATATGATGTACGATAAAGTAAAGACCTAATATTTGGCATCTCCTTTTCGAGGTTGTACTTGAAAACGATAAAACATATAAATTATGTCTGCCCGGGTAAAATTTGTCTGATGGACCACAAATTATAATGGAGTGTATTCTATCTAATGCAAGAATGACGAGAGACACTTAACATCTTTGAAAGTGTCGTTTTAGTAGTTTGACTTATGTTTTGTGTTTAAATAATTACTTACTTAAAAAGTATGTTACGTATATTATACCGTAAAATATGAGCAATAAAATCAACCTCAATAGAAAGGCAAAAACGAATCATTACACTCGTCCTTCCAACTTTTTCTCTTTTGGTTTCATTTTATGTTCATTGTGAGCGCCAAAGAGACCGGAACTTACCCTATTGAGTTAAGGATAAACACACTCTTTTAAGTCATATAATGTATGCAGAAGGCACTCTTGGATTTTGTAAGATGTATAGATATATTTCTTTTTTAAAGTAATTTTAGATGTCAAAATAAAAAAGTACAATTATTATGGTTGATATGTAAACATGTAATGTAAACATCAAAATTATATACATATATATCAAACTTATTAAGAAAGTTAACCAAATAAACATTATATTATATATTAAAAATTGTGAGATTCATAAAAACTACAACATAAAAGAAAATAGAAATTTTAGAAGATAAAGAAAATAAATATAATATATTTATTTTATCAAAGATCATGAAATATAAATATCTATTCATTTTCAATTAGTTTTGTTTGATTTCTTTTTTAGTTTCATTTGATTTTTTGTTTAGCTCTCTTTTATGGATTTTGATTTGTAATTGTTATTTGTTTGTTTGCTTACAAATAATGATTTGATAGTGGACTAAATGAATTGAATTTGGAATTTTGCATGAAAGGTGAAATTTGAAGATTGAACTTGAGGGATGTTAGAAATTAGAAGTTGGAACTGATTTTGTATAGAATTGTAAGTTTGCTCCAACGATTTTGAGTGAGTCATTTCTATCATTTTTTCCATTTATTTTTTTAATTTGTACTTTGAAATTATGTTTTAATATTGCATACAAAGCACTAAAATACAAATATAACTACTAATTCTGACATCTTCAACCTAATGTGGCATGAGTTTTCCTAAATAAATTGAACATTATCCCCTTATTTTTATGTAGAAATTACATAAACAAGGTGAAAATTATAGTCCATCGTGTAATAAGTTAAAATACATTGCAATAAATAGTAACCTTTATTCATCCACCAAACCAAAATCTATGTTGCAATAAGATTAACAACACATTATACACCTTCCTTCATGTTGCATTATTTATCTTCACCATTTGTCCACCTACAAGACATGATTTAAGGTCAATGACAACATATATTTGCCATGCCAAAAATTTCAAAACCAAAATACAATAGTAAATTTAACCGAATATATATATATATATATATATATATATATATATATAATGCTCACTACACAACACCACATGGGCTATGATAGATAAACTTAACATCACATAAGACACTTACACAAAACCTTGACCCACGTAGACAACATGATAACACCATATACACATCAAAGCCAAATTTCCCAAAACGATAAAGTACATAAACGACCCCCTACAATATACACTTACTCACAGTCACTTCCCACAGCACAACATTTTTCATTGTGAAATATTCATTACAATATTTTTTATCACTTGACTATAATTGTCTCAAGAACACATAACATGGAACCCTTCCTTCCTCTTACAACCAGGCTGCATGTTTTTGTTTAATATTTTAGTTATAGTGCTTCATTATGAATTTTCTCATTTCCCTTATGGTAATAGATTTATATAGCATGATTGTGATTAGGAACGTATATACACACTTGTGTCTTCTAATATTTGACTTAAGGATTTGTTTTTAAGAGTCATGTTTACTTGGTTTGGAAAATTACTCTCATTATAAGGAGGAAAAGTCATAGGAAGAAAAAGGAAGCTGACTAGATTAATGGAAACCATATCTTGAGTTTATTTCATAACATTGTTTAATACTAACAATATACTCTTTTCATCTTCAAGTTATTACAACCAACTATGTAGGTCAACTAATTAAATTTCATCATTCTTGATTCACAATCCATTGCTCCAATCAGGAATTCATATTTTCATAATCTTATTGCACATGGAAGGGTGCAGTATACATGTGTTACCATTATAGAGATTTTTCTTTGAATTTAAGTGACTAATTTAGCATTTCAAACTACTTATATTTCAACATCTTAAGGATTCACTCTAAACAGTAATGGGTTACATGTTTCGACCATAAAATCCACTTCATGAGTGAGCCTAGGTTTAATATATTCCAACCTATGTAAAGGGTTCTAATAACTTTTACAATTCCAACTATAGTGCAATTTCCTTAACTCACATGAACTTGGCTACAACTGAAGGTATCCAATTCTCAAAGCTACATTTTATTATTTCATTAATATCATTGTTTAATCCACATTTATGCAAAAAAAAGCATGTGATCATGTATCATATTTGATTTTCAAATTTTTAGGTTGTTGTATCATTTGTGGAGCTCTAATTTATTTTATTCATTTGATGGTCACATTAGGAATTTTAGTTGGTTTTGTCATTTCTCAATGGCTTACCATTTTTGTAGTGATTATTCCCTAGTTTAACCTTATTTACTCTTGTACTAACTACATTTACATGGTTACTTTGGTCTTGTACTAACATCATTTTGGAACGAATGTAATTCCTATAAAACTTACTTAGAACTTAGGAATTGTAGACTACAAGGATTATGAACTTGCACAAGACAACTCATTTAATTTCTCTTAGACATGAAAGTATTAAGTGTATATTGCAAGAGAGATATTCTAAACAATCTTATGCATTTCAAAACCCTCCTAAGGACCTATTTCAATTGTTGGGTAAATATGAAAGTAGTTCGACACGTAGTATCCACTCAAATAATTTAGATCTCACAAGAGATAAATTGTAGGTATAACCACCAACTATCTTGGAAGGATTTGGCCACCCACTAGGGTACCAAGGGAAATGAATCACAAGGAGGTTAAAATTATTCATGATATGGTTAGACCTAGAACATGTAGTGCCGACTTCCCTTTGACACCTCTTTGTTATTGATTTTGATACTATTGATTATACTTATGGATATTACTATAGCCTTTTGATTTATCATGATGTTAGGTGCTAGAGATATTAGACTGTTGTTGATTTCAATTCATATATTGATGTGCTTAGATTATTAGAGACATTTTGATATTGATGATGATATGTGATTGAAATGATTATATATATTTCTGACATGCGATATTTTCATCATACTGAGTAGGCCTTGATGATTGAACTAATGTTGTAATCATTTTTCACATGGATAAAATGTAGAATAGAGATGTTGTTAGAAATTTTAAAGGATATCATAATTGCCTAGATGATGATTTGATGCATATATAGATGATTTTGGATTTATATTACACATTTTATTTTGGATGTTTTGATGCGGCCATGAGGCCGAAGGAGGTGTTATGTGTTTTGTAGGTAAATATATGCACAACAAACATCGGGGGGATTGGAGACCAACCACATTGGAATTCTAGGTGAATTCAACAAGGGGTCACCATGGCAACATGTATTTGTGTGTGTGTTTGAATTATTGTTAGGGGGGAATTGTGGCCAAGGGGTTATGTGTTGTCTTTAATTAAGTTTCCTTTATTTGATGTAGTAGGTGATTATAAGGGATGTAATTTCCTTGTTTTAATTATTTATTAATGATGTGTTCTTTCCCCTTTATCTTAATGGGTTTGAGTGTCTCAATTAAATTTAATTAATCTTGTTCTAAACTAATTATAGATTTGACCAAAAGAAGACAATTTATTAGACTAGATGGATCTTGGGTGTTTTGTTGTGAGTTGAGTGCTTGATATCTTGAGTGTTATACACTTTACCCCTTCATGGAAATTCGAATTTGGCCTTAAGGGCCAATTTTGGAGGCTTGTGGGACAAGTCAAATTTGTCCCACACCTCTTAAATTTCTTTGTGAACCCTACCTATGGGTTGAGGGGTCAAAAATAGACCCCATTATGTGTTTTAGGAAGGTAAAATGGTAAAATGTTTATTTCACTTTCTTTCATGTAATTAAGTTTGTCCTTTGGGGGTGTGGGCTTGGTTTGTGTGTGTAAGTAACTTGTCATTGCTCTAGCTCACAAATTTATGGTGCATCAGGTTTGAGGTTTGACTTGTGAGGTGGAGTTGAGGATGAGTGATGTGGCATCCTACATGGAGCCACCTCACCCTCCTCTCTCGTTTTTCTATTTATTCAAGTTTTATTACTTTTTTGGGGGTTGTTGGTACCTAAATTTGTTCTCCTTTTTAGTCTGAGAAACATCAAAGATAGATGGATCATGGTGGGTGTCATTTTGTAGCTTGGGATATGATCTAACTGCACTCAGATTTGTGGAGAGATAGATAACACTCAAATAGGACTTGATCTTTTCCTAACTATTTTAGGTTGTGCCTTTCAACCAAGGTAAGAGGACCTATTTTTTAACCCTCAAATGGTGAAGCAGATGAAGATATCCCTCAATTTGTGAAAATAGTATGGAAAGGGGCCTTGGGAAAATATGATCAACACTCCAAATCTAACTTTCATAAGTTGTCACTTCCAAATTATGGAGATAATTTCAATGTAAGGCAAGGGTTACTGAAGACATTTTGAAATCCTGATCTGTTCTACATACTTTAGCAAATGGATTTTGATCTTCTATGGGTATACAAGTCAAAATAAGGGGTAAAACATCATAGGATTAGTTGTTTTGAATGATTTTTGGGTGGGATTTTAGAAAAAACAAACCAAGGTCTGCTAGATTCTTTGAGGATTTCAACAAAATATGGAGAAACTTAATAGCAGAAAGTATCAAAATGGTTAAGCATTCCTTCAAACAGGATATTTGCATCAAATGGAGGCCCAGATCTACACTTTTCCACACAATATTTGATCATCTATCACAAAATCTTGAGTTAGAATGAACCAATGAAGCATTTATTAATCACTATTTAATCATGACCTAAGGTGCACTCAAAGGTTTACAAACAACCTCCGGAATCAAGGAAAGTAAAGTGATTTTAAATTTTTTATCTCTTTATTAGATGAAATCTCTTTTGAATGTGAGATTGCAAATCCCACTAAACTAATCATAAGAAATGAGACCATGTATGATCAAGAGATATTTTAAACACAAGACTACAACAGAAAACAAGAAGAACAAATTTGAAATGCATTCTGAAATGTAAGCATTCACAGATTTTTCCCAAAGACAACACAAAATAACTAAAAAATGATCAGATTTATCAGTAGGGGAATGTTTTGAAAACAATCTCAGAGCTTGTTAATGGCTATACATATGCAAACAACTTAACATGATTTGAAATCTAATACAGAGAGAGTTATATGAGTTTCTCAGGTGGTCACTCAGAGAATGGGCTTCTTCCAAGATTTTCCTGTGAAATTTTTAGTTTTCCAGGGATTTTTTAAACTCTTCCAACCCTTTTCAGGGCAAATTAATCCTGTATATTGGAAGGCTTGTTAAATCTCCTCCGAGCCTTTCTACTTGCTAAAGAGTAATAAGACGCTAAAGGATAAAAATTACAATTAAGCCATAGATATATCTTCCTCTTGATCTCGCAGACAGGGACGTCTAATAGATCATGTGCAAAAATCTACTAGTTTGGATCACCAAGGAAGTATCTACATCCAATGCACATCAAAAAAATCAAAAGGAGGTTATGAAATTAGTATGGATTCACCTATTTTCATGGTTTAAAGCATGTAGACTTCCTTCCTTTCATTTTATTATGAAGCATTTACTTATATTTCGAACTAAGTTAGGACTCTGCAACTTCTGTGATTTGACTAAAATCCTGATTTTGGATAGGTTAGGGCTAAGAAGTATAACAATGCAATAAGTGAACATATACTGAATCTATCAAATTGATAGGTCACATTTTTTTGCATATGGTCCTTAAATGAACATGAAATAACATGAAGTAGGAGGGAAAAGGTACTAACTTAAAAATAATTTACCACACAATATTTTGGTACATGGATAGAGAAATGTTCTAGCAGAACTCAGATGGTGACGAACCTCAGAAAATTACAAAAGTGGCATATCGTTGGCCAAACTAGGATGCTTGGAGAGGAGCCCTCCACGTGTCACAATGTGATTCGAAATGGGCTTGGGATCTAAAGTATGGGCACCCTAACACTATTAGAAAAATGAATCAAAAAATTGACATCTTTCTAAGGTCACTAAACACTTCAACAATGAGCTTCACACTTGTCCCATTGTGAGTCCTGGTGGAATCATGGCTTGCTTCAATGATGTCACATGTAAATCCACCTTTTTCCTGGAAAAAAGAAATTTTTTCAAAATATCCCGCATCTCTGCCTCATGAAAATGGGCCTAACACGTGTCCCAAAGTGGGCCCCATTGGAATCGCCGACCGATTCTACACATTTCAACCTTTTTTGAAAAAAAGAAATTTTTCCAAATTATCCCCATGGACCCGCACCTCCAATTCTATCCCTGACACGTGATGCAATATGATTGGATATTGAGTCGCGGCTCAATCTTAAACATTTTTCCTGTTTTGGGAAAAAGAATTTTTTTTCATTTTTCCTCCGCAGCTCCGCCCTCTCGTAGGACATGTGTCCTCCCCTGATTGATTGCAGGGTAACACTCTTACTTAGATTTTAACCACATTTTTCACAAAGGAAATTTTTCACTATTTCCTCCGCACTCCCACACCTTTGCCTTTCCTTGCCACATGTCACCCTCTAATTGGCTTGGTGGACCCGCTGCCCTTTTCACAACTTTTGTTCCCTTTCACCAAAAAGCAAAAATTTTCTATGCCTTCCACCAGCCTCCATTCTCGTCTTTGATGAAAATGTGACACGTGTCCACCTGTGATTCGTTGAGGGCCTACGCTCTCATTTCATAATTTAACTCCTTTTCGCCAAAGGAAAATTTTCCGCCGTGCCTCCGCAACTCCGCCCCTCCACTGTTTTGACTTTTCTAACGTGCCATGTGTCACCCTCTGATTGGTTAAGGGCATGCAGACTTGTGGGGACAATTTAGATCTTTTTCCAAAATAGCATAGTTTAAATTTTAGCATGCTAAGTTACCTGAGCAGGCCTATCGAACCTTGTCCAATCACAAACGGCCACATAGGAGAAGATATTTGAGCTAAAATTTGACGGGTAAAGGACACTCGTATGACCATAAAAAAACACAGAAATTTCCAGCGACACCCAAAATCAATTTTTTCTTTGTGGGTGAAGAAATTTTTGATCAAAGGAAAAATGGAAAGTGATTCAAAGCAATTTATGACCATGGTAAGGGATTTTTGATGGAAAATAAGTATAAATCGAATAATTTCAAGCTCTAAAGGTCGAGACAAATGGAAAAAATGACAAAGGTGTTTGAATAGGCAAAATTAGGGGAAAACACAGGGCAAACTTAGAGATTCCTTCAAAATGGTGCAAAAATGGAGAAAAAACGAACAAATCAAAGCATTCCAACGCAGATACAAGTTATTTTTTCACCAAATGTGAAGGATGGGAGAATCCAAAGCCATTTTTCTTAGAAATAGGGAAAAAAACGCACTTCTCCTTAGAAAATTAGGGCAAGGTAATGAGTTTGTAAACAATCCAATGCACAATAATGGAGCTACAACTTCACATCATCCATTTCATGAGGAAAAAATGTTTCAGAGCACAAAGAGCAAAGGGGAAACATGGAAAAATGGTAGAGGATCAAACTGGGCACCAACAGGGGTTACTTGATTCTTTTGTGCTCTTGCATTTTTGGGAGTTAGAGGATTTTGGAGTACTTATGGTATTTGTTGGTGATTTCTTGGATTGGAAAAAGCTTGGAGATTGACTCTTGGTATAAGCTCTACCATGGAAAGGTAGGAGATTTACTCTTGCTTAATGTTCTTCTTTATTTTGTGTGTATGTGCTTGTTTTTAAGTGTTTTGGAACTCTTGTTGGGTGTTTGGGTAGATTGCCTAAGTGTGGTGTTGGAGGGGACTATGGGGAGATTTCATGTAAGGAGGCATAAGAGTTTATTTCGTCTTTTGGAGGGAGTTTGGGTTGGTTGCCCCACCTTGGACAAGGAATGCTTGCGTTTCTTTCTTCTTTCTTTTATGAGGGACGCATAAGAGAATGAGGGAGGAATAAGAGTATGTGGGAGGCATAAGAGGCACTTGAGGGAGGCATAAGAGTGTGTAAGGTTTTTGAGATATATGTATTGGAGGTTGTTACAGTGGGAACCCATTTCCCATTGGGAGGCATAAGTGACTTCCCCATAGGTTCTTGCTCCTTTGGATTTCATTTTTAAGCCTTGTTTGTTTTGTTGTTCTTCTTTGTAGTTTGAGTTGAATGTGCATTTGGAATGGTTGTGAAATACTTGGTTTGTGATGTGGAAGCTTGTTGTTGCCATGTGTTGGAATCACCTCTTCTTGTAATGTGGTTAGGGCTCGGGGGCCAATGAGGAGGATGGATTCTCCTCCTCATTGGATATTTTGGTTGGGTGGAGAGTGTTGCCTCTCCCCCCATTTTTTTGTGGATCAAGAAAATCATGAAGGAGCTCTCTTGTTGGTGTTGTGAAGATTGGAGATTTTGTTGGAATCCTTAAGAAATTCATTCTTGTGAAAATCTTTTTTTTTATTCCCAGTTAGAGTGGAGGTACTTGTAATATTGCATTTTATTTTAGCATATATTCTTGTATAATTTTCCCACCTAAAGTGGAAGACATTGTATAAATCTTGTGAAGAAAATTTATATTCATTATTGGATTTAAAAGTTGTTTTTCTTGTAGAAAAAGGAAAGAAAGCTGGTGTTGTAAAGTTAGTATAGTGAAATAGAAAAGAAAGTCATTGTCTTTATTTGAAGTTTTAGCTTGTTTGTGAGAAAATAAGTTCTTTGTGTAACGCCCGCAAAAATGACATTCTAGGAACACGCTAACACCTAACACTTACACTTTAATTTCGACTAATTTTGTTTTGTTACAAGATTAAGGATACGGGTAAAGGAGTTTACACGTGTTAATCCCCTAGGGTACAACGACTAACTTACACCATTAAACTCAAACCTATGGTTAAGAAATAGGTCTACTACAAGGTTAATATATTCTCAATTTTATCTCTAGAATCCATTAATTAATTATGCATTAGGAAGGTACCCTAGATTAATGTACTTAATTAAATGTTTTCTTCTCCTTAATAATGTTAATTCCTAATAAGGTTAACCTCTTACACAAATAATGTAAAATCATTATCTTAATGACTTAGAGTCTTTTCTATTACTAACTGAAGCTTGATAAGGAATAACAAAAGTTTAACACTCTAGGGCAACAAAATGACCCCATTCCCAAATTACACATACCCCCACGGTTTTAAAGGTAATATTATAAAATCATTTTTTACCTAAAAAAGGTAGAGTTGATCCTCCACCCTTAGATAAAATCCATTTCAACCACAAGATCTTAGGGTTCCCACCTAGCCCTAAATTTTCTTATGATTTTTTATTAAAGTATTTACTTTGTTCATTTCCCTCATTTGGTCTATTGCTTTTTTAAAAGTTGCCGGTTGGAGAAGAGGAAGACATGGGAGTAAAGGAGGAAGAACTATGGAGGATTCTACAAGGAGATCTAGTTATATTAGTTTAGTTGTAGTTTTGTCAATGCAATATATTTAATTTAAGGATTGGGAGGGGGTTTCCTCTACCAATCTAGTTTTATTTCAAGCTTTTGTATTTGAGTTTTTTAAAATTTGGGGGGCAAAACCTACCCCCATGAATAAAATGAGAATAAATGTTTTAGATCCAACATTAGTATAATTTATTCCTCAAATCCATGGGATCACACATTGTTTGCATGTTGGAAGTATTTGATTAAATTTTACAACTTTAAGTTTTGAATAAACCAGTTAAAAATTTTGCACAGACGCGGATCCATGGAGTTCTGTCGTGAGTGACAGAACCGTCGCCTAGAGTAGACCAGTAGTCCTGGGACCGCTGCCCTGCCTGGGTGACAAACCATAGACTACCACCCTACTGAGTGGTGGTTTTAAGACCGCGGCCTTAGCCTAAATGGTGATTATAGGACCACCTCTCTGCACAGAGCGGTGGTCTTGTTTCTAAAAAAATAGAACCTTAATCTGAGATCTTTACAAAATCCAAAAGTTACAAAAAGGTGTTAAAATACATTCTGAGCCTCTTTTGAGTTTCTAGAGTTTCCAGTTTTGTGATTTCATTCCTATTATCCTCTTCTTAGTTAAAATTTATTCATTTAAGCATTTTCCATTCCAAAAATAGTAATATAACTACATGGTCTATTCTATTTTGTTCAACTAATTTTTCTCCATTATTAAGAGTTAAAAGAAATTTACATCTACTTCTAACATTGTTATCACCATTTCTAAATAGAAAATACTTTCCATTTATTGTATCTTCCATTTAATACAAATTATGGATTCAAATATACTACAATAACTTTCTTTCTCTATTGAAATGGCTCAATTTATTTAACACCTGTAATGCTCAAAATTACAAGAACTGGAAAATGGGGATATATTTTTTTAAAACATACATAAAAATAGATTACATAGTTGCATTCATACAAATTTATTTAATCAATTTCTTTAAATCAATTCTGTTCTTTTGGTCTATCTGATAACTTCCGTGTAAGCCATGTGCAGTTGAGAAGAGTGTATCCAGATCTCCAAAATCTCCCTTCGCCACTACTTCAAGTGATAATGCTTACTGGCATTTCAGCTCAACCTTTTTTTTTAAAAGTCATGGGAACCATGTGAAAGTCCTTTGGTCTACCATGAAGCTAGTTTTCCAACTTCATATTTC
Source organism: Taxus chinensis (assembly GCA_019776745.2). Taxonomy (NCBI): domain Eukaryota; kingdom Viridiplantae; phylum Streptophyta; class Pinopsida; order Cupressales; family Taxaceae; genus Taxus; species Taxus chinensis. Next base: position 99,264,330 of record CM034152.1, on the reverse strand, counting down.
GGTATCCGACCATTTCCTACCTCATGTTCAGTGTCCAACTTCCCATGATCAGGTTACTGGCAATTTTAATTTAATTGGAGGACTAGGTTATCAGACATTGCACAACCATCAATTCATTACTTTGGCCAAAGTTTTTCGCTATGCAGGTTACAGCTAAACTCAAGACAACACACTAGTCTTATGATTTTAAGTCTTCCGCCACCTCACAACAATCCCTTTCACAGTTATCTAGATCTTATAGTTTTTTATTTACTTTATTTCTAATTTAACCTATCATGCAAGATTTTATATCGAGATAAATGCCAAAGGCCAACTAGGATCATTAGATAAGTCTAAAGGATATTTTTCATCTATTTACCATCCCATTTTGTCTCTCTTTTCCTGATGCTTTTTTTTAACTTTAAATTACCTTTTACAACAATACTCATCCATTTTCTATACAACATGATTTATAATCTTATCATATTAATACCAAGTTTATTGGAACGCCGAATTAAATATATATTAAAACATATATATTTAATTATTCCTTCGATTAGCTACGCCACTAAATAGCTTATTTAATTTAGAAATTAAAGACAATTGATTGTTACAATAATTTCCCAATTATTGGCTTCATACATTGACAAATATCACATAAATAAATATATCAATTTATGATAAGTAAGATTTCTCACTTCTATTATTTATCATTTACTCATATTGAGATATTCTTTCATATAAGGTAATCATCTCTTTATTAAAATCATAAATTACATATGTCGTTAAGGTGAAATATATAATTATTACAGTAACTCTCACATAGTGAGGTTTGAATATTAACAATGGGTCCAATATCCCAATAAATTTAGTCAAAATTCTGGGATATCATCTGTGTACAAATTGAAATCCAAGTATACCATTTAGATCCATGCTACGATTAAACTTCATTTGACATTGAGTTTTTGCATATCCGAACGTGATGGCTAATTGTCCTGCAAGACTGGAGTAGTGGTTTGTTGTCAGTTCAAAATGAACTGGCATGAATATTAACTCCAATTTCTAATGCAATTATTTAATAAAATATGAAACAATATACAATTTATTTTATCAAAAAACGTATGGAAATACAATGGGGGATGTATTATTACATGTTTTTCATCCAGATAAAACTATGAATGTACACAAATAGAACAACCAATTTCTATTTCAGTAATCATGTTTCACTCTAATCACAAGGATCAAGACATAATCAAACCATAATAATTCAACATCCGAATTTTGATTAAACCAGAAGAAAATCATGTTTCACATGATACATATTCAACTATTATTTTTCTTACCTTCCAATCAAAAACAACTTAACAAAATAGTCTGAGATCATCATTTACAAATACCAATAAGACATATTCCCTCTAGGTAATGAGTAGCTCTGTAAAATGTACAATAACTTTATTCCAAACAATCAGAACACACACACACACACACACACACACACACACACACAAAATAGTCCAACTAAACAGTGTAAAAACACCTCTATTAAATCATTTTAACATGTTCTTCCAGGTAACTGACAGATCAATAAAAAAAATTAACCCACATACCACACGATGATAATTTTAAAGTCTATTTGCATAAAATAACAAAAATAATTTTCTAACACTTCCAGTTACGAAATCCTTTGAGAAAAAATAAGTCATCTTACATAGATTGTTAACACTAATTAATTTTTCAATCAGGTAATAAAAATATACCTCCATGCAAATCAACTTGTACATATCCAAATTAGTTCATTCCAACATTAATTTATTTTCTATTTAGAAATTATTAAAATCTGGAAGCAAATATATCAGGCAAAATGATGAAATACTTGGTAAGAACATTTTTCACACCACCCAGAAATTGATTTGCTCATACAAATAAATTATTGTTGACTGTAATGAAACCCAGAGGCAGAAATCGATTTGTGTTTCCAGAAATCAAATTTAAATAGAAAATAAAATAAAATAGAAATTGATTGGGAACACCCATCTACGTTTTTTTTCTAGGTTTAGGTAAAACCACACAAAGGAAACTTAAGATAATACAAAAACCATCAATTTAATTTTTATATTTCATTTCCAAGTAATTAAATAAGAAGCTTTCCACAAATTCATTTAATTGCCATTTAAAACAGAATGTGTATTTCCTCATTATTTACAAATAATGCTAAAGAGAAAGGAGAATATATTAATGCTTGAGGTAAACCCAGAATCGCAACCTTTTACTCTTCCCACTCCAACAGTTGAATCATTCCTTCCTCCAAAACTCACATAGGTATTCCAGAAGAGAAGAATGAAAACAAACAAAGGAAAAATAAAAGAGAATATAAGGAAGAAATTTATACTATAATGGAAAATTTTCGGGCTTCCAAATGTTGCTTCATGCGTCAATGCATGCCGTGATGCCACATACTTGGTGTCAGATGAAGGTGTGTCCCTTTCAAAACTCTCATATTTTAAGTATTAAAATATTATTATTATTATACTTTTTTTAAACTTTTGATTTACATGCTAAATAATTTTAGGATTTAAATATATAATTTCACAAATTAATAATGCATTTTTTTAATTTTAAATTTTAATTTATACCTAACTTTAATGGTAAAATTAATCATCATAATATAAGTCCACATATTGCCAACAATATGTTATCGTAATAATTATTCGAATTCCCATGTTCCATATAAAATATATTCAAACAAATGAAAAATCACCAAGTTTGTAAATAATAATAATTTAAATATTCTCGTAACGCTAGTTTGATATAGCATTGTGAGATAAAACAGAGGCAGTATTCATCACAGTCATTGAAAAATTTGAACAAAACATAAGACGACCAAACCGATTAAAATAAAATAACCGGAGTAACTAACCGAAAGATTCACTATCATTAATGAATCATTTTACCTATGATTAAGGCCTAATTATGTTTTAGGAAGGATCATCAAGGTGGGTGCAGCCCTGCAGGGTTATTCATTTTGCAATGTCATGCCCCACAGTAGAAGTTGTGGGTCATGATACGACGAACCAAATGAATTTTACACATAATGATGATCTCGTCTAATCCTATTTAGACATAACCATAGTTAATTTAACTTACAATAAATTTGGGATGTTACAACACCAAGAATTATTTTTCTCATAATACAACCAAGATTTCTTTCTTTACAATCCTACAATGAACTACTACAAATATTAATAAAACTTGCATTACAACATTTCCATATAAAACATGAAAATTTTTACAATATTGCACTTTGAGTGGGAACAAAAAGGATTGTCTCAATAAAGGGTTTCTTCGAGGACTCTAACAAACTTCCAAGATCCACAACTCCACAGGATAACTCCTCCAAGATTTTTTTTATTCACAAAAAATTTGGGGGAAAGGCAACGCTCTCCATCCAACCAAGACATTGAATGAAGAGGAGAAGCCATCCTCTTTGTTGGCCCCTGAGCCCCAACCACATCACAATGGGAAATGGTTTCAACACATGGAAACAAAAAGCTTCCACAATACTAACAATTAGTTTCTTATCATTCCATCCACATTCAAACACAACAACAACACAAGCAATGAGAACATAAAATAACAATATAACAAGACTTAAAAAGAAAGCCAAAGGAGAAAGAACTATGGGGAGGCCACTTATGCCTCCCAATGGGAATGGGTACCCACCTTAAAGCCTCCAAAGCATATATCAAATCCCCTACAAACTCTTATGCCTCCCTCAAGTACCCCTTATACCTCCCATATACTCTTATGCCTCCCTCATAACAAGAAATAGAAAGAAATGCAAGCATTCCTCATACAAGGTGGGGCACCCAAACCAAACTCCCTCCAACAAGAAAGCAAATTCTTATGCATCCCTACATGAAATCTCCCTAGAGTCTCCTCCTACTCCAAACTTAGGAAATCTACCCATACCCAACAAGCATTCCAAGGAAAACAACACTCAACACAAACATATAAACACATACAAAAAAAAACATAATTTAAGCAAGGTAAAGCTCCTACCTCTCCATAGTAGAGCTTGTTTCGAGAGTGAAACTCCAAGCTCCTCAAAATAAAGAAAGCATCCACAAGCTCCAACAATCCACAAGAACCCCAAAAAATCCTCTAACTATCAAAAGTTTCAAGAGTCCAAAATGATCAAGTAACCCCCAAACAAGAAAAAGAGCAACAATAAATAGAAAAGGGGGAGAGGAGGAGGATGTGGCTCCATGTAGGATGCCACATCCCTCATCCTCAACTCCACATATGAATTCAAACCTCACCCCTAATGCACCATAAATTGGTGGGTGAGAAGAATGAAAAAATACTTGCACACACAAGCTAAGCCCACACCCCCCAAAAGACAAAATTAAATATTTGAAAGAAAGTGCAATAAAAATTTACCCCTTTTCTCTTCCCAAAACACCTAATGGGGTCTAATTTTGACCCCCTAACCCATAGGTAGGGTTGGTATGACAATTTAATAGGTGTGGGACAAGTTTAACTTATCCCACAAGCCTTCAAAATTGGCCCTTAAGGCCAAATTCGAGTTTCCCATGAATAGTATAATGTACAACACTCAAAATCTTAAGCATTCAACACACAACACAAAATCCAAGAGTAAATCAAATATATTAAATGAACTCATTTTGGTCATGTCTTTAATTAGTTTAGGATAAGATTTAATTACTTTAATAAGACACTTAGACCCACTAAGATAAAGGGGGAAACACATACATCAAATCTAAATATTTAAAACAATAAATTACATCACTCAAAGGAACACATACTAACATTAATAAAAGGTAAAAAAAATAACACATGACCCTTTGTTCACAATTTTCCCCTAACAAAATAATTCTAACACACACGTGCACAATTATATGTTGCCATGGTGACCCTAGTTGAATTCATTTAGAATTTGAATGTGGTTGGTCTCCAATCTATTATCCCCCCAATGTTGTTGTGAATATAAATATACCTGCAAAATAGATAATACCTCCTTTGACCTCATGGCCACATTAAAACATCCATGCCAAAATATGCAATATAAATCTAAAATCATCTATATACGCGCTAATATGATCTAGGAAATTAAAAATCATTTACAATTTTCTAGCAACATTTCTATCCAACGTTTCATCCATGTCAAAAATGATCACAACATTAATTCAATTATCAAAGTATACTCATGATGACGAAGTATATCGCATGTTAGAAATATATATAAATAACCATGTCCACAACATATCAACATCTATCTCAAATGTTTCTAATAATCCACATGCATCATATATGAATCAAAATCAACAAAAGTCCAGTATCTCTAACATCTAGTGTAATGCTAAATAAAAAAGCTACAACAAGGTCTATAAGTGTAGTTTACAGTAACAAAATCAAAGCAAAAAGGTGTCGAAGGGAAGTGTGCAGTACATCTTGTTTTAAAAAGGAAATGAGCTATACTCAATGGAAAAGAAAGATTACTTTCATTGTGAAATTTCATTTTGGTAAAAGAGAAAGAAGAAATATAGAAGTTGTAAGATGTTGAAAATGTATGCATAGTAAACTTCAATGTTTAACAAAGTGGTTGTAGTTATTTTTAGTACATGAGTTTTAGTGAAAACAAAGGAGACAACAAATTTGAGATAGAGAATGTTGCATTTTGTAGTAATAAAAATAAAAATGTTAGAAGTAGATTTAGATCCTTTTTACTCTTGGCATTGAAAGGAAATTAGTGGAACAAGATGTAAATGATCTTGTAAGCAATTTTACTTTTATTGGAATAGATAATTCTTTAAAATGAGTAGTTTTAGCTAAGAAATGATCAAATGTAATGAAATACCAAAACTGGAAACTTTAGGTGCATCAAATCAAGTTTAGAATGTATTTTAGAACATTGTAGTAACTTTTAGTTTTGTGAAAATCCCATATAGGTTCTATTTCTAAGAAACAAGACTGCCGCCCTATGTAGAGCGGCGGTCTCAGAACTGCCACTCTGTAAGGCAGCGGTCCCAAGAATGCCAGCCTGCTCTGGGTAGAGGTTTTGTCACTTATGCAAGAACTTCTTGGATCCGTGTGTGTGTAAATTTTTTAACTGGTATATACTAATTTTAAGTTTGTAAATCTACCTAAGAAAACACCAGCAATCAAATAATTTTCAAATATTGTTGTATAAAGCAATTAAACCTACAAATGATAGATTAAAAACATTTCTTCTCATTTATATTTATGGGGTAGGGATTGCCCCAATTAGAGAACCCCAAATACACATAGTTTTGAAATACAACCAGATTGTTAAAGGAAACCCCTCCCAATCCTTGAATGATAGACATAAAAATGATAATTTAACTAAAAACTAAACTAATATAAGCTTGATTTCCTTGTAGACTCCTCAATAGTTCTTCCTCTCTTGCTCCCATGGCTTCCTTCCCTCAAACTTGTAATTTTAACAAAAGAAAATATATCAAATGAGTAGAATAGGGTAAGAGAAGGTTTTAATAAGAATGCTTAAGGACTTTTAGGGTTAATTTGGAAACCCTAGGATCTATTGGTCATAATTTATATGATCTAAAGGTGGAGGATCAACCCTAATTTTGTTTGGTAGGAATGTAGTTTTAAATGTTTTACATTAAACCCTTAAGCGTATGTGTAGATGGGTGAATGGGGCCATTTTATTGCCTTAGGGTGTAAAGTCCTTATTAGTTATAGTATGTATTAGGAATTTAATAAAAAGACTTCAAGCTATTAGGATAATGAAACTAAATTAATTAAGCATGAGGTTAACCATATTAGGATTTAACAATTAAATAAATAAGAGAAAACAATTAACCAAGTAAATTAAACTATGGCTCCTTCCTAGTTGACTTTTAATTAAATAACGTTAAAGGTAAAGTAATTTTAATATGTAATCATTTAACTAGAACTAGCCTATCAGTCATAAAGTTGAGATTAGTGGTGTAAGTTAATTTTTATGTACCCTAGGGGTTAATACCCATGGTATCTTTTTTATAACTTAAACAAAAAAAATTAGTCGTAATTTTTGGCATAAGTGTTAGGTTTTAATGTGTTCCTAGAACGTCATTTTTGTAGGAATTACACTTGATATCAGATTCATGGCTTCAAAGCTTAGACCCTTAGGCACACTAGAAAACATGACACATGAACATTTAATCTAGCGCAATTATACTTTTCTTGTAGACCTAGAAAACAACACTATCTAATATTGTATAATGTAGAAAACCTAGAGAACTCAAATATAACCTAGTATGATAAACTAACTCTTGCCTTGGTCTGTGCAAGAGGCACATATCAGATGAGGGGTCCTTTCACATAGACCTAGATATACCACCTCCAGAGCTGGCTGTAGTAGCCATTCTACCTCATATTTAACAGACGCTTCAGGACATCAATGTCACTATATGCAGAGGGTCCTTGGGAGGACGAATTGCTAGACATGACATGTAGCAATCAGTAGAGGACCATGCATCCCCTCGACACAGCAAGGAGTATAGGTAAGATAAATTTCATGTGGAGTCAGTTAGGGTAGAGTCACAAAAGAGAGGGCATGGAGACATGATTTCAGGACATAGGGACAAATCTCAAGGCTCTAGACAGAGGGAGGAGCATGCAAAGAGACCTAGTAGTCATTAGTCATCAGCTGTAAACCATATCAGGGAGATCCTAAAGCTACGACCATCTCACTATTCTAGAGATACAACTGGGTTTTAGGTAGAGGCCTAGTTGGCGAGCTTGAGTGGATGCTTCAAGATCTACCCTTGTACTAGAAACATGAAAGATTGTGTTGTGATCCATATTCTGAGGGATGAAGCAGGAGTTTGGTGGAGGACCATGGAGCAGAAGCTCCATGTTGACTCAAAGACAGTTACCTGGGAGATTTTTGAGGAGCTTTTCAGGAGCAGGTATTTACCCAGGAGGTTTCTTTAGTAATGGATAGAAGAGTTCCACGACCTCTGTCAAGCATCTATGATTGTAGTTGAGTATGAGATTTGATTTCTGGACCTAATATAGTATGTCAACTATATGACGAATGAGTAGGTACGGATTCACAAGTTGATTAGTGGCCTAAACTTGGATTTGGGTGGTGTGGTGCACATTCACTGCCCATAGACATTAGCAGAGGCTATGGAGAAGGCATATACTACAGAGGAGACACGGGGGAAGATGCAGTAGGCTAGAGACATAGTTTAGAGCCGTATCCTGTAGATGTAGGATGACAGATTGAGAGGGTCAGTTCCTCCTCCTCGTGGTGGACAGAGTTTAGGATAGTCTTCATTCAAGCCACAAAATTAGCCACCTCAAAAGTAACAGACATGCCCACCTTACAGACCTCCTCAAAGATTTGATGCATAGAGGGAGAAAACTATGGGGCTTCCTCCTAGGGGTCCAATCAAGACACATGGTGCACCGAGATCTCAGTCAGTAGGAGCTCATAAGTAGAGACCTCCGAATTCCATAGCCAGGTCGTCAGGATCCACATCACAGACTTCTAGAGTACCGGATGGAGTTGCATCCCACTGGAGAGGACCAGACAACTATTATGGTTGGTGTGTTGTTGGACATCATTAGAGAGAGTGCCCACAGAACCCTAGCAACAAGGGTAAGATGCAGATCTCAGAGCCTATTGTTAGAGATATGGGACGGAGCCATCGAATATACGAAGTAGTTGAGAACTACCAAGCGGAGCACCAGAGTATCGTGATAGAGATGACAAGTAGTATTGGTGGTATTTCCACATCTATTTTGTTTGATTGTGGCGCATATGATTATTTTATTGCACCATCCTTAGTAGAGCGTTGTAGGGTAGTGGCAGTTAAGCAAGGTCGTAGTTGAGACATTGAGATGGCTTCTAGATCTAAAATTTCTGTAGACTCCTTAGTTAAGGAGTGTGTAGTTTATTTGGAACCCTTCACCACTACCTCAGATCTTCTAATCCTTCCATTGGGTTCATATGGAGTCATTTTTGGCATGGATTGGTTTTCTACACATAAAGCTAGAGTGGAATGTTACCATAAGACTATTGCTTGTACATATGATCTAGGAGTTGAGTCAGTGATAGCGGGAGTTAGGAGGCCCATTTCAATTCACACCATATCCACTCTATAGCTTAAGCAGTGTGTACGATGAGGTTATCAGATGTATACTGTTAGTGACAGATCTGAGGATGATTCTAGTGGACCATCTCTTGATGATTACCACATTTTGAGAGAGTTTTTTGATGTTTTTCTAGAGGAGCTACCGAGGTTACCTCCCCAATGAGAGATAGATTTCCATATAGATATGGTTCCGAGTGTAAATCCTATCTCACGAGCACCTTATCGGATGACTACCCCTAAGATATATGATCTCAAGTCTCAACTTGAGGGCCTTCTGGAGAAAGTTCTAATCCATCCTAGTGTATCCCGTTGGGGTGCCCTGATGATTTTCGTGAAGAAGAAGGACAGATCTCCGTAGTTGTGTATTGATTATTGCCAGCTGAACAAAGTAACGATCAAGAATCGTTACCCCTTCCACGTATTAATGATTTATTTGATCAAATGAAGGGTTCTACAGTTTTATTGAAGATATATATTAAGTCAGGGTATCATCAGCTGAGGATCACAGAGGTAGATATTCATAAGACCACCTTCCATACAATATATTGCAACTACGAGTTCAAAGTGGTACCTTTTGGTCTAAAAAATTCCCCTGCAGTGTTCATGAGCTTGATGAATTGTGTATTCAGGACATTTTTTGACCACTTTGTGCTCATTTTCCTTGATGACATTCTAATTTACTCGCATACACGTGAGGAGCACTGTCGCCATGTTCTTTTGTGTTTTCGTGAGTAGCATCTTTTTCGGAACCTAGAGAAGTGTGTGTTCTTTCAGGCATAGGTGTAATATTTGGGCCACATCATTTATGGGGAAGGTATCACAGTCGATCCTTCGAAGATTCGAGCTATCACGGATTGTCCATCACCCACTAGTGTAACTGAGGTGCGCAACTTCATTGGTTTGGCAGGATATTACAAGAGGGAAGAATTTTGTTTGGTAAGATAAATGTGAGTAGGCATTTAGGACACTGAAGGAATTCCTCATGACAGTGCCTATTCTTGCAGTACCAGATCCTCACGGTGAATTCTTCATTTGCACAGATGCTTCTTTGGCAGGACTTGGAAGTGTGTTGATACAAGAAGGAAGAGTAGTTGTGTTTGAGTCTCACAAACTCAAGGATTATGAGATCAATTATTAGACTCATGATCTTGAGCTTGCACCATTTGTGCATGCCTTAGTGTGGTGGAGACACTTCCTTCTTGGCCAAAGATTTATACTTAGGACTGATAACTTAAGTCTTCGCCACCTCTTCACGTAACCCAATCTCAACGCTCGTCGGCACCATTGTATGGAGTTTCTTTGTGAGTAAGATATGGAGATAGAGCATGTGAAAGGGAAGGAGAACATGGTTGTAGATGCCTTGGGCTATGGCTACTTCAGTGGGTACAGATTTATGGAGAAGGATTTTGCATCAGCTTCCTCATGACAGTTTCTAGCTAGCATCCAGAGTAGACATTGAGTCTCAGAGACCCCTTGAGGGAAGATTTGATGGATTTTCATTAGAGGAAAATGGTTTTCTCAGACATAGAGGTCAGATATATGTTCCTAGAGATGGAGGCTTGAGACAAGACATTTAGACAGAGGCTCATCATGCACCTTATTCAACCCATCCTGGGATGAAGAAGATGCATTCCACTTTGAGACATTTGTACCATTGGAGAGGAATTTGAAAAGAAGTGGCTCAGTTTGTGTCATGCTATTTTGAGTGTCAGAGGGTGAAGGCCGAGCATCAGCATCTAGCTGGCCTTCTTTTTCCTCATGCCATACTATAGTGGAAATGGGACACCATTTCCATGGACTTCATTTTTTGGTTATTGACGTCAAGATATCCCCGCGATGCCATCATATTCACAGTGGATAAATTGACAAAAGTGGCTCATTTTTCTATGGTGAAGACCACCTACACATCTAGTGCAGTAGCACGATTGTATCTTGATGAGATTGTAAGGTTGCTTGGGAAACCATGGAAGATCATTTGTAACCATGATCCCTTGTACACTTCCTACTTCTGGATCACCATGCAGCATGCTCTCGGGATGAGGATCAATTTTAGCACAACATATTACTCTGATACATATGGAATGACCTAGTGGGTGAATCAGATATCAGAGGACATGCTTAGGATGTATGTTATGGATCATCATTCGAGATGGGAGAAGTATTTGTACTTGGTGGAGTTTGCCTACAATAATAGTTTCTAGAGTTTGATAGGCATGGCTCCTTTTCAGGCACTTTATGGCAAACAGTGCAAGACACCTCTGCATTGGGATAGGTTAGAGGACAGGGTTTCTCTTGGGCTAGCCTTATTGCAGGATATGGAGTAGTAGGTTGTCTTGATCACGTAGAGAATACAGAAGCAAGACAAAAAAAAGAAGTATGTGGACCATCATAGGATAGATCATAGTTATGAGGTGGGAACAAAGGTGTTTCTTCATTTCAGAATGCATAAGAGCCCTATCCGTTATGGAAAAGGTTCTAATATTGCTTCTATATTTGTGGGTCTCTTTGAGATCTTGGAGCGCATCAGTCCCTAGGCCTATCGTCTAGTGTTGCCACCTAGCTTGTCTCATATCTATGATGTGTTTCACGTTTATGTGCTTAGGAGATATATTTCTGATCCTTCTCATGTATTATATTAGACCGTATTACAGGTGTAGGATCAGGGGCATATGATGTTGGAGTCTGTCTGTATTATAGAGCACATGAACCTGGGCCTTTGAGGTAGAGAGATTGACGAGGTTGAGGTCTAGTGGGATAGATATGATGAGACTGCAGCTACATGGGAGGATGCTACATTGCTACGAGTTCAGTTTCCATATCTATTCCAGTGACTTCCACGAGGAAGTAGAGTCTAAGGGGAAGGGGATGTAGCATCCACTTCCCTTCGACACCTCTTTGTTATTTATTTCTATACTATCAACTATATTTATGGATATTATTGTAGCCTTTTGATTTAGCATGATGTTAGATGTTAGAGATATTAGACTGTTGTTGATTTCGATTCATATATGATGTTTTTAGATCATTAGAGACATTTTGATATTGATGATGATATGTGATTGACATGGTTATATATATTTTTGACATGTAACATTTTCGTCACCCTGAGTAGGCCTTGATAATTGAACTAATGTTGTAATTGTTTATGACATGGATGAAATGTAGAATAGAGATGTTATTAGAAATTGTAAAGGATATCCTAATTTCCTAGATGATGATTTGATGCATATAAAGATGATTATGGATTTATATTCCACATTTTATTTTGGATGTTTTGATGTGGTCATGAAGCCAAAGGAGGTGTTATGTGTTTTGCAGGTAAATATATGCGCAACAAACATCGGGGGGATTGGAGACCAACCACATTGGAATTCTAGGTGAATTAAATAAGGGGTCACCATGGAAACATATTTTTGTGTGTGTTTGAATTGTTGTTAGGGGAAATTTTGACCAAGGGGTTATGTGATTTATTTTATTAAGTTTCCTTTATTTGATGTAGTATGTGACTTTTAGGGATGTAATTTCCTTGTTTTAATTATTTAGTAATGATTTTTGCTTTCCCCTTTATCTTAATGGGTTTGAGTGTCTCAATTAAATTTAATTAATCTTGTTCTAAAATAATTATAGATGTGACCAAAAAAAGACCATTTATTAGACTAGATGGCTACTAGGTGTTGTGTTGTGAGTTAAGTGCTTGGGATCTTGACTGTTGTATACTCTACCCCTTCATGGAAATTCGAATTTGGCCTTAACGGCCAATTTTGGAGGCTTGTGGGACAAGTAAAACTTGTCCCAGACCTCTTAAATTGATATACCAACCCTATCTATGGGTTGAGGGATCAAAAATAGACCCCATTATGTGTTTTAGGAAGGTAAAAAGGTAAAATGTTTATTGCACTTTCTTTCATGTAATTAAGTTTGTCCTTAGGGGGTGTGGCCTTGGGTTATGTGTGTAAGTAACTTGTCATTCCTCTCACCCACGAGTTTATGGTGCATTGAGTTTGAGGTTTGAATTTTGAGGTGGAATTGAGGATGAGTGATGTGGCATCCTATATGGATCCACCTCACCCTCCCCTCCCTTTTTTCTATTTATTCAAGTTATTTTGCTTGTTTGGAGGTTACATTGTTCTTTTGTGCTCTTGCATTTTTGGGAGTTAGAGGATTTTGCAGTGCTTGTAGTCATTGTTGGAACTTGTTGGTGATATCTTGGAATGGAAGAAGCTTGGATAATGCCTCTTGGAACAAGCTCTACCTTGGAAAGGTAGGATCTTTCCTCTTTCTTAATGTTCTTCTTTATTTTGTGTGTATGTGCTTTTTTTTAAGTGTTTTGGAATTCTTGTTGGGTGTTTGGGTAGATTGCCTAAGTGTGGTGTAAGAGGGGACTATGGGAATATTTAATGTAGGGAGGCATAAGAGTTTAATTCATGTTTTGGAGGGAGTTTAGGTTGGGTGCGTCACTTTGGACAAAGAATGCTTGCATTTCTTGCTTTTTTCTTTTATGAGGTAGGCATAAGAGAATTAGGGAGGTATAAGAGTATGTGGGAGGCATAACAATGTGTAGGGGTTTTGAGATGTGTATTGGAGGTTTTTAAGGTGGGCACCCGTTTCCCATTGGGAAGTATAAGTGACTTCCCCATAGGTTGCTCTTTTGGCTTTCATTTTTAAGCCTTGTTTGTTTTTTTGTTCTTCCTTTTTGTGTTTTTAGTTTGAGCTGAATGAGCATTTGGAATGGTTGTGAAATACTTGGTTTGTGATGTGGAAGCTTGTTGTTTCCATATGATGGAATCACCTCTCATTATAATGTGGTTGGGGCTTGGGGTCCAATGAAGAGGATGGCTTCTTCTCCTTATTGGGTATTTTGGTTGGGTGGAGAGTGTTTCCTCTCCCCCCATTTTGTTTTAGATCAAGAAAATAATGTAGGAGCTCTCTTGTTGGAGTTGTGAAGCTTGGAGCTTTTGTTGGAATCCTTAAGAAATTTATTCTTTGTAAAAGCCTTTTTGTTATTACCACTTAGAGTGGAGGAACTTGTAATATTGCTTTTCCTTTTAGCTTATATTCTTCTATAATTTTCCCACATAAAGTGGAAGACATTATATAAATCTTGTGAAGAAAATTTATATTCATTATTGGATGTCAATTTTTTTGTTCTTGTATAAAGAGGAAAGAAAGATGGTGTTGTAAAGTAAGTCTTGTTAAATAGAAACTAAAGTTATTGTCTTTATTTGAAGTTTTAGTTTGTTTGTGAGAAAAGCAGTTCTTTGTTTTAAAAAGGAAATGATCTATACTTAATGGAAAAGAAAGGTTACTTTCATTGTGAAATTACATTTTGGTAAAAGAGAAAGAAGAAACATAGAAGTTGTAAGATGTGAAAAATGTATGCATAGTAAACTTAAATGTTTAACAAAGTGGTTGTACTTATTTTGAATAAATGAGTTTTAGTGAAAATGAAAGAGACAACAAATTTGAGATAGGGAATGTTGCATTTTGTAGTAATAAAAATGAAAATGTTAGATTTATATTTATATCATTTTTACTCATGGAATTGAAAGGAAATTAGTGGAACAAAATTGAAATGATCTTGTAAGTAATTGTGGTTTTATAAGGAATAGATAATGCTTTAAAATGAGTAGATTCAGCTAAAAAATGAAAAAATGAAATGAAATCCAAAAACTTGAAACTTTAGGTGCATAAAATCAAGTTCAGAATGTATTTTATAACATTGTAGTAACTTTTGGTTTTGTGAAAATCTAGGATTTTAGGTTATGTTTCTAAGAAACAGGTCCGCCACCCTGTGTAGAGCGGTAGTCTCGTAACTACTGCTCAAGCATGGCGGCGGTATCAAAACTACCACTTTGTAAGGCGGCGGTTCATGGTTTGTCACCCAGGTAAGGCGGTGGTCCCAAGACCACCACCCTGCTTTGGGCGGAGGTTATGTTACTTACGGCAAAACTTCTCGCGTTCGGGACTGTGTAAATTTTTTAACTAGTATATACTAATTTTAAGTTTGTATATCTACCTAAGAGAACTCTAGAAATCAAATAATGCTAAAATATTGTTGTATAAATCAATTAAACCTACACATGATAGATTAAAAACATTCCTACTCATTTATATTTATGGGGTAGGGTTTTCCCCAATTAGAGAACCCCAAATACACATAGTTTTGAAATAAAACTAGATTGCTAAAGGAAACACCTCCCACTCCTTGAATGATAGACATAACAATGACAAAATGAAAAACTAAACTAATATAAGATTAATCTCCTTTTAGACTCCCCATAGTTCTTCCTTTCTTGCTCCCATGGCTTCCTTCTCCCCAACCAGTAATTTTAACAAAAGAAAATATGTCAAATGAGGAGAATAGGGTAAGAAGAGGTTTTAATAAGAATACTTAAGGAATTTTAGGGTTAATTTTGAACCCTAGGATCTAGTGGTCATAATTGATATGATCTAAGGGTGGAGGATCAACCCTACTTTTTTTGGTAGGAATGTTTTTTTTAAAGTTTAAACTAAATCCTTAAGGGTATGTGTAGATGGGTGAATGGGGCCATTTTATTGGCTTAGGGTGTAAAGTCCTTATTAGTTATTAGTATGTCTTAGGAATTTAATAAAAATACATGAAGCTATTAGGATAATGAAACTAAATTAATTAACCATGAGGTTAACCATATAAGGATTTAACAGTTAACTGAAGAAGAGAAAACAATTAACCAAGTAAAATAAACTATGGCTCCTTCCTAGTTGACTTTTAATTAAATGACCTTAGAGGTAAATTAATTTTAATATTTAATCATTTAACTAGGCCTTGCCTATTAATTGTAAATTTGAGATTAGTTTTGTATGTTAATATTTATGTACCCTAGGAGTTAATAGCCCTGGTTACCTTTTTTATAACTTAAACAAAAAAAATAGTCACAATTTTTGGCATAAGTGTTAGGTTTTAATGTGTTCCTAGAACGTCATTTTTGTGGGTATTACAAAACACCTAGACATGATCACCTCACTTATCCCAATATTATAGGTTTCACAACATATATGCTCCACCTCATTAAATATCAAGGTAAACGGTCCTTAATAAGATGTCTTATGTGTAAAGCAAGAAGATGATTAATGATATTAGAGTATTTAAACAACATGATCAGTGTTTTATACCCTTGAAATATAATAAAATGGGGGGAAATAAATACAATACACATTATAACTTATTATTTTAATTTTGATAGTTTTTATGAGAAGAGATTTTATCTAGCATTGTGGTTGTTAAGGAAATAAACCAATAATTAATATAGAAAAAGATTAGTTTAATATCTTTATGATATAGGTACAACATCGAGTATGAGTTTACATCCAATTCAAAAATATAAAATATATCCACATTGGTATTCCCATTGAAAATATACAAATATGAATTCATCAAACAATAATACATATAATTATTCTATGGTATTACATGTATTGCAAGATGAATATAATTTTACAATGACGACTCATTAATTATAGCATATCACATCTTGAAATTTCTCTTTTAAGGATTACCTACAACCAATGTAGGTTTAGTCCTAGGAATGGTATGGAAAACCCCTACAATCAACCATAAATACCATGTATCCATCATTTCAAACAATTAGAACAGACAATAGAGAGAGATAGAGATAGGGAGAGAGAGACAAAAGAGTAAGGAAAGGAAGGAGAAAGTCTAGGATTCATTTTATTTTCAAATCACCATAACATATTGTATCCAATTATCATTTTATTTCAAACTCATATACATTTTGACCCATTTACATTTTTCATAACTAATCAACATTTTCATAATTATCTCTAGAGAGAAATGGGGAGAGAGAGAAAGTCTATATTTCATTTTCTTTTCTATTCATCATATCATAACCACATAAATTATCCAATTTTCATTTTGTTTCAAACCCATAAACATTTATAACTCAGTTACAATTTTAGAACAAGTCAAAACATTAGATTTACTTCCAGAAAGAGAAAAGGAAAGAGAGAGAAACCTCAAAATTTACCAAAAAACCATTCATACAATAATTTGATCAATTCATACTCTATAAAGTGTGGAAATCATATCTACAAGGTTCACAATTAGCTATGAGTCAACAAAAACCTTAGAAGGTGTGTTTAGCTAAGGTTGTAATTTTGGTGCAAGCTGGTTGAAACATCTAAAGTTCTCACAAATTAGGCCTTCAAAACACTCGTATTAAGTTTGAACACAAAGTTTGATGATTCTTGCATACTCTCTCGTATACATAGAATTCATCGTGTCTAGCCAAATTTCATTACGAAGAGTGGAGCTCAAGTTACAAGGGAAACTTTGGGGCCAGTTATTGTAAATTGAGACAACTCTAATCACTCAGCAACCAGTGGGCCCTAAAACCCACTTGCAAAACTAGTCTTCAAAATATTTTTCATTGAAATTCAGGTGGTTTACAATTCTCTTGTTGACATTCTAGGGATAGCTTGATGTGGTTTTCATTTTCTCTCAAACTAAGTGGTAACCATAGGATGAAACATAACACATTTTATAAAAAAGAGCATGTTAATACAAGTGACTGATAAGCTAAGAGGACTTAGGAATTTTACATGCAAGGGATTTAATTAAGTTCAAACGACTTGGTTAAGTTTCCCCATGGTGTCCCACGTTATCAGGGGTTATGTAAGGAGCTTTAGATTTATGGTATATTTGGGTGTGGCACTCCATGCACATGAATTTTTGGGTAAAAACATTCTTTTTGATGTTTGATAGTTCCAAATAAATTAAGGTTTTATCATTGGTTGGTGTACCATTTGCTAATAATTAACATTTAATTTTCAAATGCAATAAATGATGAAAGAAAAATTTAGTACAAGAGAAACAGGAAAGTCAATACCTATTTTGCGCAAAACTTGTGATCACTGCATTTGATGTGGCCGCATAACTTTCCACCATTCACTAAGTGCAATCCACAAGACCAAGAATGATAAGCTTCACAAAATTGATAACTAGCCATATTGTTACCAAAGTCACATGATGAGATACAATACCAACATAGCATTTCCTCCAAACAACCAAACCTGACGTAAAGGAATACAAATGGTCCTTTCAGCTGCTCCAATGTATTATTTAGACACAACCAATGAGGCAATAGGAAAATGAAACTGATTTGGTTGGAAATATACCCTAGCCATTACTTGGAAGTTTCTTAAGCCTCATAAACATAACCATTTTTTATCAATCTAGTGATTAACAAACTCCCTGAGACTACATTTTGCTAGGAGTTTGGAACTAAGACTAAAAAAGGCATTACTTTGAAACTTTCTAAGGCTCTTTAATGACTCTACTCTGATTATACCTTCACATTTAGCATTCCATTAGATTACACTTAGATGAGGCATTTCTTCAAGGCATTTTGTCAAACCTTCGAATTCCCTGCTCCCATGGTTGGAAAATAAGGTGAGACTGGACAAGAAGAGTCTTCTATGCAAAGGAATGGTGCAAGAGAAAAATATGGTAGAGATATATGTGGAATAGTAGGAAAGGTCACTTCCAACATCTAAATCGAAACAATAATTTCTTGTATTAAAATATTAATATCAGGAAAAAAATGAAGTGGAAGTAGTTTCCTACACTGATAATGGTACTAGAAGGGTTAGAGAACATGCTACATAGGTGCACAAAAGAAGCGAAACCAATACAAACAAATATTATACCAAATAATGTGCCCCCTCAGTCTTAATATTCTTCTTCCTCTTCATATACAACAAACAACATTCTGACAAGAAGTAGTTTCATTTTAACTCAGAGACAAATTCAAACTGTTTCAGAAACAAATACAAATGCAGATCAGTCAATTTGTATAAAGAAAAATGAAGTGATATTCAGGTTGTAGGTTTATCTCCAGGCATAGGGCTGATTTAACCCTTAATGATATTGGTTTTAGGATGGTTTAGTTGGAGATCCATTTAGCACGGTTCTTCGAAACTTTTTTAAATTTTTTATTTAATGATGAAATTATTGCACCCACCCTGCACTTCCTGTGACGATCTATCTACTACTAAATCTCTAAATTTGACTTGGGATTTCTTGTAGGTAACTCCTCTGGACCTCAAATAAAGTGCTTGTATTATTATGCAATGACATGTCTACGGGCCATTTAGGATGAGTCGCTCCCCACATGATTGATGATTGACACATCTACCCCTATTCGAAAATGCTAAGCCTCCAAGTACTCCACCAATAACTACTCACCCATAATCACTTCACTTCAACATACACATTCCATTTTTTTTATTATAATTATTTTTTCATTTTTATTTTTTAATTGTGCACTACATTTCCCTCCCCTTAAAATATCATCATCCTTGATGCGACACAATAGTGAATCTTGAAGGATACATAAGAAAGAAAGGCAATAATAACACATGTTGTTTAACAAAACAACTTGTCGCTACAACACAACCACAAGGAAGCAAAATAATTTTTGCAATATTTTAAATTTTAATGTTATTTTAAGATTGGTAGTTCTCTTTTACTTTATTACTTAATAATTTCCCACTAAAGTATTTCTTAATCTTGAACTTTTAGTATTTCATTGTTTGAGTTTCAGTTTGTTTATTTTTGTGGGTGCCCAATAATAATTGACATCAAGATTCAATGCAAGCCCCAAAAACAATACTATTTTTCGACAAGACATATTACTACATACTTAAACTTGTATCTCATCCCAAGACCTCTAATTCCACCATGGAAAGACAACAAGTAGTCCATATAACAAAAAAAATCCAACAATTATGTCATAGGAATAGATCCAACACATACATGTGACTAACAAATAATGAAGCATTAGGATGATATATATGCAATTGGTAACACATGACCTAAAAACCATGATTGTACCCACACAGTTCTAAGACAAGATCCAATAGTACATACCATCCTGGAGGAGAGTCAAGCCTTAATCATAACAATGCATAACAAGACTCACATGTCTAACTCATCGATGAACATAGGCACCACAATATGACATACTAACATTAATAACTTTTGAATAGGATCCTTGATCTAAGAAATATCAAGAAATAACATCTACCAAAGTACTAAGCACAAATTCCACCTCCCAATATCATGTTCAACAAATCCATTGTCATCCACAAAAGTAACCAATTACCATGAGTCAATAGTTTTCATTGTTTAAACACATAGTTTTCAAGCTTCCAATTGGTTGAAGGGTCGAAGGTTGTAGTTCATTTTGCAAATGAGGTGATAAATAAAGGAGTGAAAAGGGCATATAAATGAACTAACATGAAAGAATTATGATCTATAGTTATTTACAATTGTTTGAACATGACAAGAATCTTTCTAACATAAAGTTTGATCAATGGTTTTCAAATATAGAAGGTTATTTTTGTCTTGCAATAAAAGGTAAAAATGATTGGCTACAAGCATTTCCTATTAGGATTGATTTATATAAATTTCTTTACATACTTTGTTTTTCTCATTGTGGTATGGTCTGGTGTGCAGGTTATAACAAGTTTCTTCATGTCTCTCAATACAGAAATATATTCACTTGGTATGTAAGAATGCCAAAAGATAAGATGTCACAAAGGGAGAATTTATATTTTACACAAAGAAGCATGGTCTCAAGATAGAAAAAGACATTTCACCATAATGCTATAATTCTCCCAAAAAAAATACTTCAGCACTCCGATATTGAGCCTCAACTTGCAAAAAAAAAAACATATAACCAGAAATGATAATCTCTCCATATATTTCCCAACCACATATACGAGGGTCCACATACTAAAAATCAAATAGGATTTTTCAATAGACAACCCACATAGGAAAGATCGGGGAAATCTAGTTTTTATAATTTGAGCCTAAGGTGGTGCACATCCAAAATATACTATGCAAGCTCAATGTCTACAAAAAATGTAGAAGTGGGTTTTCAATCTACATGAGACTCCAATTCCTAACTTGTACTCCAATCAAGGTTATGAAAACCTTGTTTAAGCATCCTTTATCCACACATATAGTCTTAACAATGGCTTCCCTTAGGGTTGTTTATTGTAAGGTACAAAACATAACACATAACTACATTACTAACACAATGTTGTTTACAAACAATAACCATAACATATTTACACTAGGTGAAATTACAAGGTATAACACAACAATGTTCCACAACTTACAACACACAACATTTCAAAACAATACACCAACACTGCAAGAACAATACAACAAGGGAAATATGATCACCATATGCCCCAAATTTATGGCACACATTTTATCACATATGACATGAATACATAGATATGACGAATAGAGTTATTAATGTTAGTACATATACACAATTACAAAACAAGTTTTGTGATATACATCATGATACATCATAATATGGTGGTAGCAACATGGTATGATACAAAATATCAAGAACCAACCTTTGGTACATAACACATTGATACACATACACAACAACACAAATGACAAAATACCACAAAAATGTCACCATTCACATTAACATTATTTTCCACCCAAAAATGTGGTAACGTAAAGGTATTAAACGTTTAATCCATGAGAAAGAGAGAACTCTCATCACCATACACATCAACAACAATGATAGTGCACACTAAGTGGAAACACAATAGATGTATTCATGTGATCATAATTACAGGTTGTCACATCATGACAATACTATCACATTACACTTCCTATCTCCTCTACCACTGTACATTACCATCAAAAATATAATTTATCCTAGAGTTTCAAGAGTATAGAACTCCTCTCTGATACCAACTGTCATTCCCACATTTTCAACAGCAAAATACAACATTAAATTCAACTGATTTTTTATTTTCTTTTAATGCTCACTACACAAAAGCTCAACCCACATAGACAACATGTTAACACCATATACACATCAAAGCCACATTTCCCAAAATTAAAGTACATCAACGACCACTACAATATACGCTTAGTCAAATGGACTTCCCACAAAACAACATTTTTCATAGTGAAATATTTATAACAATATTTTTTTATTACTTGACTATAATTTTCTTAAGAACACCTAACATGGAACCCTTTGTTCCTATTACATATAGGTTTTATGTATTTTTTAACATGACACTTATAGTGGGTCCTTTATAATTTTCACATTTCCCTAATGGAAATATCTTTATATAGCATGATTTTAATTAGGAATGTCTATACACACATGGGCCTTCTAAAAATCGACTTAAGGATTTGTTTGTAAGAGTCATGTTTACTTGGTTTGTAAAAATACTCTCGTTAGAAAGAGTAAAATTCATAAGAAGAAAATGGAAGGTTACTAAATTAATAGAAAACCTATTCTAAGTTCATTTAAAATCATTGTTTAATACTAAAAATATACGGGTTTCATCTTCAAGTTATGACAACCAACTATGTATCTTAACTAATTAAATTATATCATTCTTGATTCTCAATCTGTTGCTCCAATCAGGAATTCATATTTTCAGAATCATATTGCAAATAGAAGGGTACATTACACCTATGTTCCCCTTATATTTATTTGAATTTAAGTGACTAAGATCACATTTCAAACTAATTTTGTTTCATCATCTTAAGGATTCACTCTTAATAACAATGTGTTAATTACATGTTCCGATCATAAATTTTATTTCCTGAGTGAGGTTTAATATATTCCAATCTACGCCAAGGGTTCTACCAACTTTTACAAGTGTGACTAGAGTGTAATTTCCTTAACTCACAAATCCTTGGCCATAGCTAAAGGTATCCCATTCTCAAGGCTTCATTTTATTATTTCATTAGCATCGTTTCTTAATCCATATTTATCCAAACAAGGCATGTAATCATGTATCATATTTGGTTTTTCAATTTATTCGGCTGTTGTATCATTCATGGAGCTCTACTTTATTACATTCATTTTATGGTCACATTAGGAGTTTTAGTTGGTTTTGAGATCGCTCGATGGCATACCATTTTTGTAGTGGTCATTCCCTAGTTTAATCTTATTTTTCCTTGTAATAACTACATTTACACAGTTACTTTAGTCCTTTATTAACATCATTTTGGTTTAAAATGTAATTCCTATTACACTTATGTAACACTTAGGAATTTGAAACTATAAAGAGTACAACCCCACACATTAAAACTAATTTCATTTGTTTTAGACACGCAAGTATTAAGTGTATATTACAAGAGAGATATCCCAAACAATATTATGTATTTCAAAAGCCTCCTAAGTACCTATTTCAATTATTGGGTAAATACGCAAATAATTCGACGCATAGTATCCACTCACATAATTTAGATCTCACAAGAGATAAATCATAGGTACAACCACCAACTATGTTGCAAGGCTTTAGCCACCAACTAGCGTACCAATGGAAATTATGCATAAGGGGGTTTAAATTATTCATGATATGGTTAGACCTAAAATAACTAGACATGATCACCTCATTTGTCCCAATATAATAGGTTTTACAACATATATGGACCACCTCATAAAATATTAAGTAAAAAGGTCCTTAGTAACACGTATTAGGTGTGAAGAAATAAGATGATTAATAAAATTAGAGTATATTATTAACATGATCAATGTTTTATACCATGGAAAAAGACTCAAATGGGGGAAGGAAGTACAATATTCATTATAACTCATTCTTTTAATTTTGGTAGTTTTGATGAGATGAGATTTTATCTAGCATTATGTGTTTTAAGGAAATAAACAAATAATTAACATAAAAAATATTAGTTTAATATCTTTATGACATAGATAAAACATTTGAGTACGACACTATAAAACATAACCACATTGGTATTCCCTTTAAAAATGTACAAAGAAAAATTCTTCAAAAAACAATACATATCATTATTCTATGGTGTTACATTCATTGTAAGATGACTATAACTTTACAACGACAACTCATTAATTACAACATATCACATCCTAAAATTTCTCTTATTCGGAGTACCTACAACTAATGCATGTTCAGTCCTAGGAATAGTATGGAAATCCCCTACACTTAAGCATAAATTCCAGTCATCCATCATTTCAAACAATCGGAACAGACAATATAGAGAGATAGAGATAGGGAAAGAGAGAGAGAAGAGTAAGGAAAGGACGTAGAAATTATAGGATTCATTTTCCATTCAAATCACCATAACATATCATATCCAATTTTCATTTTATTTCAAATTCATATACATTTTGACCCATTTACATTTTTCAAAACTAATCAATAGTTTCATAATTATCTCTAGAGAGAAATGGGAAGAGAGAGAGAGAGTATATAATTCATTTTCTTTTCTATTCATCATATTATAACCACATACATTATCCAATTTTCATTTTTTTCCAACCCATAAACATTTATAACTCATTAACATTTATAGAAATAATGATTTTTTTTATTAGATAGGGTAATAAATAGGGATTGTGGATCCCAAAAGCCTTACAAAGAAATATGCATCTGTAAACACCCAATAACAAGTTTAAAGGGTGAAACAAGACCATAAAGAGAGTTAAAAAAATTCACTCAAGAAAGACCAGGTCCATGAAAGACAAACTAGGAAGTGACAAGCCCTCCCCAAAGGCAATAAAAGTCCATAAACAGTTAGTTATTCCACTTAATTCTTCTAGATTTTACTGTGTGCCATCAATCATTAGGATTAACCATGCCCCCAAATGTCTCCTTGATGTAGTCTCTATACATTTTTCCCTCCCAAAATGCAAGAAACTTTAGGTAGACCAGATTGATTTGGGGTTTAGACGTTTGAAGCTTCGATTTATCCCCCTCTTTAATCTCCATTACAACCTCAAATTTACCTAATGGGGTTTCCATCATAGCTAGTTTTGAAACTTTAGGTTTGGCGCTTTCATATTTATTCTGAGTCTTTATGACCTTATTTTCCCCCTTGTAATGCTTTCATCTCGCTTTATTAAATGAGTTCACTATTTCATTAAATTTCTATGTTGGAATAGGAGATAACACTACTAGTATTTCTGTAGACTCCTCTATTTCTTACCCATAATCATCCTCATCTTGTGTCCCTCCGAAAGACTCACTGTCATCCCCACTATTTTCTTCCAAATATGTGGGGTTAGTATCAAAACCCATGGGATTTGTAATCTTACTCTTGGTATGACATGGGGACTTGGGATCTTGTTTCAGATAAGACACAACCACCTCATATTAAGCACATTCAGTCGCCATCTCACCAATTTTAAAATCATTGTTGGGAAGGTATTTAGAGGATCTGGTTTCAGAATGGCCTCACAATCCTTTACGAGAGTAGATGACTTCAACATACAATCCTAAGATGAGCTCTTGCAAGAGCCAGTCCCATGAGCAATAGACTTGTATTTAACAAAAAACATAGGGGAATTTTCATACTAAATATCCTATTCAACAACCCTATGGACCGAGAAAATGTGGATGAAGGCAAGTAACATTTTCCTAGGGAATACATTCACGCACATTCTAAAAGAGACCATCCTTTTCCTGGAGAGATTCATTGAATCGACGAATTGTAGATATCCAATGGATTTTCCTATCCCCATCAACACTTCAACGTCCCAAAACTCGAGATCTAAGTCAGGGAGCTTCAGCTAGACTGGGAAAGCATTGGGTTCAAAGTTTTTTAGGTCTAACCTAGGTCGTCATTTGGCCAAGTGCAGTATAGTCTTCCCATAGGGCCAAGGTCCACCATTAATAATATTGAGATATTCCTCCTCCTTCTTGAATTAGAATAATAAATATTGATTTGAGATGGAAACCACAAAGATCCCTCCACTTGGAGCTCATTTTCTTCCAACCCAAGCCCTGATAAGATCAACATTTGGCTCGAAACTCGAAAACCTTCCAAAAATTGAAAGTTTATATTTGTTACTTTCCCATATAACTAGTTCCTTAGACACAAACATGGTCGCCTCATCCGGTTTCTAGGTCGGGTTCAAGGGAGGGAGGCGGGGAACAAACTCACTCCTTCTTAAGGCACGCAGGTCCCAAGACTTTTGTGCACTAATACCAACTCCATGCCGTTCTCTCAGAGCTCCCATAGAAATTTGAAAATTATTTTCCCACATGTTCACCCTCTTATTCCTGTACATATTCAATTTCGCTAACATATTAACTATTAATTGAACAAGCTAAAATATAAAAGTTACTTCTAGAAAATCCAAAAGGGAAGAGAGAGAAACATCATAATTTCCAAAAATACCATTCATACAATAATTTGATCAATTCATACTCTATAAAGTGTTTAAATGATATCTACAAGGTTTTATGGTTACTTAGGAATCAACAAAACCCTTAGAAGGTGTGTTTAGCTAAAGTTATAATATTGGTGCAAGCTGGATGAAACATCTAAAGTGCTCACAAATTAGATATTGAAAAAACTTATATTAAGTTTGAAAAAAAAGTTTGATGATTCCTATATACTCTCCCATATACATAGAATTCATCGCGTCTGACAAAATTTTATTATGAAGAGCGGAGCACAAGTTACAAGGGAAACTCCAAGGCTAGTTATTGTAATTGCGACTACAACTCTTGTCACTCAGCGACTGGTGGGCACCAAAAATCACTTGAAAAACTAGTCTCCAAAGCCATTTTCACTTAAATTCAGGTGGTTTACGATTCGTTTCTTGATAGTCTAGGGATAGGTGGAAGTGGTTTTCATTTTTTCTCAAACTAAGCGGTAACCGTAGGCAAAAAACGAGCACGTCACTACAAGTAACTAATAAGATAAGAGGACTTAGAAATTCGACATGCAATGGTGTTAATTAAGTTCAAACGACTTGGTTAAGTTTCCCCATGGTTTACCACATTACCAGGTGTCATGCATGGAGTTTCAGGTTTGTGGTATATTTGGATGTCATGCTCTATACACATGAATTTCGAGGTCATAATTATTTTTTTGATGTTTGACAATTCCGAATGAATTAAGGTTTTATCATTGGTTGGAGTTACCTTTCCTAATAATTAACATTTAATTTCCAAATGCAAGAAATGAAGCAAGCAGAATTTATAACAAGAGAAAAGGGAAAGTCCATACCTATTTCGTGCAATACTTGTGATCACCACATTCAATGAGGCCACATAACTTGCCACCATTCACTAAGGGCAAACCGTGAGACCAAGAATGATGAGCTCTAAAAAACAGACAACTGGCCATATTGTCACCAAAGTCACAAGATGAGATACAATACAAATTAACATTTTCTCCAAACAACCAAACTTAACACCAAGGTATACAAACAGTCCTTGCAGTTGCTTCAATGCATTATTTAGACACAACTAATGAGGGACTGGGAAAATGAAACTAATTTGTTCGGAAATTTTCCCTAGCCTTTACTTGGAAGTTTTTTAAGCCTCATAAACAAAACCATTTTTCCTCAATCCAGTTATTAACAAACTCACTCAGACTACATTTTGCAAGGAATTTTGAAGTAATCATGAAAAACGCATTACTTTGACATTTTCTAAGGCTCTTCATTGACTCTACTTTGATTATACCTTCACGTGTAGCATTCCATGAGATGACACCTGGATGAGGCATTTCTTCAAGGCATTTTTTCAAACCTTCAAATGCCCTGCTCCCATGGTTGGGAAAATAAGGTGAGATGTGAAAAGCAGAGGCTTCCACGCAGAGGAAGGGTGAAAGATACAAATCTAGTAACGACGTACATGGAATAGCAGGAAAGGGCACTTCTAAGGTGTAAATCCAAATAATAATTGCTTGTATTAAAAAATAGAGATCAGGAAAACAACGAAGTGGAAGTTGTTGCCTATAATAATAATGGTGTTGGAAGGGTTACAGAGCACACTGCACAAGTGCACAGAAGAAGCCAAACCGATATAGAGAAACATTGCACCAAACGAAGTACCTCCTCAGCCTCAATTTTGTTCTTTCTCTGCATACAAAAAACAACATAGCGAGAGGTAGTAGTTTCCTTTCCAGTCAGAGAAAAATTCAACCCACTTTAGACACAAATATAGATGCCGATCAGTCAATTTGTATAAAGAAAAATGAAGAGATATTCGGGTTGCAGATTTATCCCCAGACGTAAGGCTGATTTAACCCAGAATGATATTAGTTTAAGGATGGCTTAAAAGGAGCTCCATTTATCACGGCTCCCCAAAATATTTGTTTATTTCATGATGAAAGTGGAAAACCCCCGTGTACTTTCTACGATCATCCAATTGCTTTCAAATATCCAACGGTAACTTTGCGTTCCTTGTGGTTAACCTCTCTGGACCTCAAATAAAGTTCTTTTATTATTATGCATGGAAGTGACAGGTCTGTAGGATACTTATGATGAGTCGCTCTCCACTTGTTTAATGACTGACTCATCTTCCCCTCCTCCAACACGCTAAGCCTCTTAGTACTCCACCAATAACCACTCACCCACCAGCACTTCACTTTCGCCCACGCATTCCGTTTTTTTTTAAATTATTTTTAATTTTTTAATCTTTTTAGTTGGGCACTACAGTATTTGTTTGGGATTTTCAATAGGAGCTATAATTCAATAGTCGATAATTATCCATGAAGAAATAATTTAGCTTGCTACCAAAAATCCCATTTGAAATTTATCTATATGGAAATCATTAAAACCGTATTTTCCTAAAATTAAATTTAGGAAGGTGGTTTTGGATTAACTCAAAAATCTACGCGCATTCGACATGGGTTCACCTACAACCTAGGCTAAACTTTACAAATATAATGATACACTACAATATTTTTACAAATATATCTTATAAAAATGTCTATTGTAGTGTATCCTTATATTTATAAATGTCGCCTCCACCTGGTTGGGGGATCATGGTGCCACTTAGCGTTCAGATGCTGGAGTAGAATGGCTATATGATCAACCCCCCTTCTGATGAGCCTCACACACTTGTATTTTTTCCGTTAAGGGATGATCCCTCTCTGCCTCCAAGTGTTGTTTCGCCCTGTGTATAATGATGCCTTGATTTAGTTTGTTTTTATTCTCCCTCGTGGTTGTCTCATGTAGCTTTTGTGGCCTTTCTTCGTTTCCTTTATGGAATTTGGTGTTTTTCCCTTGGGGATTTAGCTCTTTTGATGTTGTGTTCTCTGTCAATCACCCCTTTACCATTTGACACTTTTTATTATTTTGTTTAAAATATAAATGTGGTTCCAATAGTAAAAATGTCACATAATTAAATACAAGAATGAGCTTCCCTATTTTAAAGATCCCGTGTTTATAAAAGTGAAAAAAAAAAATTGTCACCTGTAGAAGGGATCTCAGTGAGTTAGCCCCATCTCACCAATTTTGGAAAGTGTAGACCTGAGGAATTAATTTGATACTTAGTCATTATTACATGCTTTTTTCCAATTTTAAAAAAAGACCTAATTGTTTATTTGTTACCTATAAGTTTGTCTTCTAATTTTTTAGTAATGTTTGGATTCACTATTATTTATACCTAATGCTATTCAATAACTAATATGATTCTTTCTTGATATTTTTGACAAAGAAGGAAAGTTTTCATATTGTATTTTGCATCATGTGTTCCTTATTAAAGAAACATGCAGTTTGAGTTGAAATATGTGAATTAGGATGGGAATTTAATGGTAATTGGTAAATTAGTAAGTGAATTGTAATAATTAAAAATTTAATTTTTTTATTTGTTTCCGCGTAGATGGCACATCCATTTTTGATAAGCCCAAACAAAAAATTGTAAATCAAAAAGGTCGTGAAGATAGACCACACACAGAAATTTCTTAGAGAATTGATATAGGCCTATGAAATACATAGCTTTTTTTACTATTGGTAAATTATTTTTGGTGGCAACCATACCCCAAAAATAAAGGGTCCAAACCCAAATAAAGAAAAAAAGCACAGAAAGAGCAGGTCTAAAAACCATGATAGACAATGAAGCACCAAAACAAAGGTAGCCACACTTCCCAACAACAACAGACATCAAATAATAGTGTTATGTCAAATTATAGCACCCCCGATTGCTTGTGATTTTGTGTACGAGGCAATCGATGTAACCTACATAACATGGGATTATCCAACAGTGTAGGACCTTATAAGTAGGATAATCTTCTGAAGTAATCCAACTTCTTCTTCTTACCTAGTGCAAAATTATCCAAAGAGAATGGAATGGCAAGCTAAACAAATCATATTATAATACTTTCCAAGGAGACGGGGATAGAAAAATGCATGAAATAAAACTACTCTAAGTGAAGGTGATGCACCAAGAAAGGGTGAGACAATCCAAGTGAGTAAATAATGGGGAGAGAACTAAGCAAGAGAGGGCTGGTAGAAATGCCACAATCCAAGACAACATTCAATTCCCTATATTCATAAATCAAAACAAACTACAGACCCTATAAAGAGATAGATACGTGCAAAATATACTTATACATAGAATGGAAGGAAAAAGATGAAATTTGTACATGTTAGGGTGAAAATCACCACAAAACATGAATTTGATTGCTCAAAAACATGCACAATCCATCGTATCATAAGCACAAGTCAAAATCCTTTACAATGAGCCCAAATTTGAGGGATTTAGCTCACAATAGCTCTAGACCCAATTTGGCATAGTTCCTTTTCTTTTTAGAAAAATCCCCCTCAAAATGTGGCAAATTTTACAATATATAGGAAATTTGGGTCACCAACCAGCAAGATACATTAAATAGGTATGGGAAACCATTCATTTGTGTACTTTTCCTACATGGGCGGTCATGGGTGCCATGCCTCACTAATTATAGTCATCGGGTTGTATTTCATTGACCTACCCTCATCTGGTTTATAACTTGTCCATTGTCTAGGTTGTCCAACTATGTTGGGTTTGACGATGTCTATCTTTGTGATAGTGGAAGCCTTTAGTCACTCACCAACTGGTAGTTTCCATCTTCACATTGTGGGCCATCCAACCCAAGAGATTGGATGAGTGTCTACCTCACCACATACAACACACTACCTGTCCATCCTCGCAGCTGACAAACCAACGAGACAACCAACCTAGTAACTCTCCCAACCATGTCATACAAATGTAGGCCAACCATAAGTATTATCCGTTAAACACCAAGGGCTTAGATGATGTTTATTTATGCTGACGAACCTCACTGTACGTCCTCCATCTAACCAATCATAACCTCACCAACCATGCTAACCAACCTTGACCCGACCAACCACTACCCACCTGACCTGGCCGACCAACCATCTACCAACCAATCGTGACCCAACTAATTGTGACCCGACCAACTACCAGTCAAAACACCTTGACCTGAATAACCATCAACTGACCAACCGTCACCTTACCAACCACCAAACAACACACCTTCCTAACCAGCCTCTTCATACATTGTCCATCTGACCAATCATAACCTCACCAACCATGCCGACCAACCTTGACCCAACCAACCACCACCCGACCAACCGTGACCTGAGCAAATGTGACCTGACCAACCTTCAGCTGACACACCTTGACCTGACCAACCACCAGTCGACACACTTACCTGACCAACCATCAATCGACCAACCATGTCGACCAACTATCACTCGACCAACCGTCAACTGACCAACCATGAACCGACCACTATCTACTGACCAACCTGACATAAGCTTGATGGAAAACTCTAAGATTCACTGCGGTGAGAAACTCAACTGCACCAACACATGAGCTACGCTAAATGTTGTAAAAGAATTTTCCCTTTCCAAAAATTGCCGATGTTCCGACCTACTAAGTTTTCCATTTCGCAAGGGATGTGAAAAATGGATAACAATTGGTGACTTACAGGATGATCTGCATGCTTGATCTAGAAGATCAGTGACCTTAGGGGATCCATTGGGAATGGATTCATATGATTGTTGGAACTAGTCCGTTACTTGAAAATATATCTTCCAACCTCTAGAGCACTACTAGATATTTTCATTTCAAACGAAACCCCTAGTTTAGGACTGATTGTTTCTTCACCAAACGTTTCCTGAAATTGAAAAGTTGAAGAGCAACAAGGGCATAGCTATATATAAAATGAAAAGCTCATACACATTCCAAATAGAATATGTAGAAAATGCACAAGAACTTATTACAAAAGCAACCTAAACTAAAACAATACAATGTGTTATAAGCATTATGAGGAATTACAAATCCAAAATTAATATGTGTAAGAAGGATATTTCACTCAATAACAATGCTTGAGATTGATTCAATTGACTGGAATCTACAATCCTTCTCCGTCTAACCTTGATAGGTGGAAAGCATTATTTTCTTTTCAGCTTGAAATCATATAAGGGCCACTCCATATTATATCAAACTTAGAGTGCCTTCTCAGTTTTTCCCTTTCTACATCCCAGTTAAGGACCAATTCTCATTCTTTAAAAGTTTTGTCTTTGGCCTTTCTGTTAAAACTCATCTTGTTTTGAGCTTGGTCTTTCTTGATTATTTTCATGGCCTGGTTTCTTAGCTCTTCTAGCTCCATGAGCTCTGTATAACTGAATTCCATACTTGGGAATTCAAACAACTCCAGCTACTTTATAAGCTCCAAGGCTTGTAATTCAAGGGATATTGGTAGCCTTGCTTCCCTTCCATAAACCAACTTGAAAGGGAAATAACCAGTTGACTTTTTGGGAGTGATTCTATTAGCACAAAAGGCTGATTTCAGTTTGGTGTGGAAAGTCCTCTGATTTTCATTGAGAGTTCTTCTTATGATCCTGAGAATATTTATATTTGTGGACTGTACTTTCCCGTTACCCTGGGGGTAGTAATTTGAAGAAGTGCTCAAATAGATGCCATTTCTAACATCCTAATTAGATATATTCAATCCAATGAAAGCTAAGGAATTATCTAATATCATAGTGGAAGGAACACCAAACCTAATTGTAATACATTCATATAAATCCAAAATGTTAGCTTCATTTGCCTCCATAAGTGCCACTGCTTATGTGCACTTAGTGAATGATTCTGTGGTTGTAAGAATCCATTTGTGACCTAGGCTAGAATTTGGATTAATCACTCAAATAAAATCCATCCCACATTACATGAAAGGTTGTTTAACTGAGATAGGATGGAGTTGGAGGGCTGATAGATTCTATTTACCTGTGAAGAAGGCAAACTTCCTGCATTTCTTAATCCATGAGTAATAATCATTGAAAATATTAGGACAATAATAACTAGCCCTCATGATTCTAATAGTTATTGCTTTTGGTGCAAAATGACCACCTGGCTCTCCGTCATGAAACTTGTGCAATACCCTCTCTATCTGATTTGTCTTAGTGTACCTTAGGAGGGCATCATTTACATATTTCTTGAAATAGCTACCATCAACCAATACAAAGGGGATACAATTGAGCTTGAAATATCTTCTTTTGGCCTTGCTTAGTCCTTGAGGAGTTTGACTTGTTTAAAGGAAATTGACTATATCTTGAGTCTAACAAGTATTGAATGAGGCATCGAATGATTTCTCTTGATTACCGCATACCACCAAAACAACCTCTCCTTTATTACTTGACTCGGCATGTTATCCCAAAGCTAGTTGTTTACATAATTCCTTAACCCTGACTAGTTTGGTCATCTTAATATCAATGTCATATTCCATGACCTTGTTCACCCAGACAACTCTTTTTTCATTAAGGTCCTAGTTTAATAGAAAATATTTTATACCAGCATGCGTGACTAGTACATGGATCCTATTATTTGACACTAATTGTATAAACTTCTTCAAACTTTTAATCATGAAAAGGACATTATTATCAATTAATTAATATCTTACCTCATATTCCATAAAGCCTTGGCTGAAGAATGTAATAGGTTGTTCCATTCCTTCATTATTATGTTGAAACAAGATCACGGAGATGGTGTCTGAACCACCGAAGGCTTATACAAAAAATTATTTGGAGAAGTTTGGATTAATGAGAGTTGGAGCTTAAGATATGGCCTACTTGATAGCCTAAACACTTTCCTTTCCATCCGCTGTCCATTTGAAATCCAAATTCTTTTTCATCATCATTGTTTTATGGCTTCATAAGAGCAAAAACATTTGGTACAAACCTCCGAACAAATTTTATCCTCCCCAAGAATATTTGGAGAGCCTTCTTATGACTTTACAATGTTAGAGCATGGATGGCTTCTACCATCTCTGGATCAATTGTCAGTTCTTCCTTCGACACAATATGGCCTAGAAGTTTACCCTCATGATCCATGAATATGTACTTTTTCGGGTTCAAAGACACTCCAAACCTCCTTCACCTTTGGAAGGAATATCTGAGATGAAAGAGGTGACTTTCTACATTTTAAAAAAATATAGTCATGTCATCAAGATATACAAGAACTGTTTTATTTAACAACCCCTTAAACACCATATCCATTGCTCGTTGAAATTTTGATCCCATATTTGATATCCCAAATGACATCTTCATATATGAATAGGTGCCCCATTTTGTGGTGAATGTTGTTTTGAAATGTTACTCCTCTTTCACCATAATCTTATTATAACTCGAATATCCATCTAAAAGGGAGAATCTCTTTGAACCAGCCACTACCTATAGAATCTACTCCATAGAGGGTAGTGGCTAGTGATCCTTGAGGGAGAACCTATTAAAATCCTAAAAATCTACACACAACTTGATTTCATCATTATTTTTCCTAACTAGCACCATATTTGCTACCAAACTTGAGTGTTTGGTTGGAAAAAATGATACTAACCTCAATGATCATATTCAACTCCTTCATGAGAGGCTCTATATAAGGGTTGACTGACCTTTGTTTTTTCCTGACGGGACTAGCCTCCAGGTGCAACTCAATGGCGTGTTGTGCCAATTTTGGGTTAAAACCCCTCAAATCCTCATAGCTTCATGCAAAAACATCTAGGAATTCATGGAAAAGCTGCACAAGGTCAAGTACTTTTCTTGTTAACTACTCATCTTTCCTATTTGGAGTGTCGTACCCTCTCCAACTGAAATGGGTTCAAAATCCTCCTTTTTAACTTAATGTCAGTCGTCTCTTTCTAGAATTGATCATTTGGGTTAAATATTGACCCTAAAGTCATTAACCCCTTTGGAAATTTGTTTGACCGTAGCTGCACTACTTCATCCCCATACTGCTACTCGAATTTCTCCTAATTTTTAACTGAGAAATCTATCTCCTCCTGTTAAAAACTAATAATTTGTTGATCATTCTCAAAGACCTTTCAGCTTGTGTTATTATCCGGTATGGTTGGCCTTACAATGACATGAACAAGTGGTTGTGCTTTATCTCTCTTGATATTGTCCACCACATCAAATGTTGCTCCAATTGATGCGAGCTTGTTTGTGACCTCATTCTTCTTCCATGTTATGGCTTGAATATTGAATAATTTAAGGTCTTCAATTTGATCCCATACCTGATTCTTGTATGCCTTGAGTATATCATTATTAGCAGCATGTTTTCCTCTAACCTGGTTGAAAGTTAACTCATTATGCTTAAATAATTACAAGTTTTTAATACCTTTCTTGCTTGCCCAATGCAATCCATGGACCAAGGCTTCATACTCATATATGTTGTTTGAGCAAGCGAATTGAAAACAAAAAGTTGAGTAATATTTTGTACCTTGTTGTGAAATAAACATAGCTCCTCCTTCAGCACCTGGCCTACTTCTTGAGCTATCAAAGAATAGCTTCCATATTTCGTTATCATCCTTATCATCCAGTTTGGTGAGGCTAGGAAGACGTGTGTTTTCCTCATGCAGGAAATAGACCCCTAGTCCAACTTCCATTTCCTTGTATGGATCATATTCGTTTATTTTATTTTCCCATTCATCAAGAGTTAAATCCGGGATACCCCAAGCTTTGGTATCTATTTCCTGAGTGTTTGGGAAATCCTCTTGATCAAAGGCTGAGCAATTTGCATTGATGGGGCTTGGTACATGAG
This sequence comes from Taxus chinensis, assembly GCA_019776745.2. Classification (NCBI taxonomy): domain Eukaryota; kingdom Viridiplantae; phylum Streptophyta; class Pinopsida; order Cupressales; family Taxaceae; genus Taxus; species Taxus chinensis. Next base: position 99,228,322 of record CM034152.1, on the reverse strand, counting down.
GCTCAACAAGGAAATTTTCAATAGGTTCCGACCGGATTGTAGCCTTAGCTCCATACCTTGTTCTAAATAACATGTGTGGCTAATCAATAGATAAATAACCATTAATTTTGGCGGTGAAGTCTCTTGAGAAACACAATGCAAAGAGTGGTAGCAAGTCTATGACTGATACATCTTGCAAGATGGTCACATTGGGACATACATGCAATGTAAGAATCAATCCTTTGATTAATCCAATTGTTGTTACCATTTTCTTGTCTAATTGCACCACATCTCTAGAGATGACTTCATATTGAAGACCTAGTTGATCAACTATTTGTTTTGGCATTATAGAGCTACTTGGTCCTGGATTAATCATGGAATTATGCACCAACTTATCCTCGATGATAAATGAGATAATATAGCATTGTGGGGGCTTAAAATGTTTATCTTGTTGACCTCCTTCATTTCCTCCTTGTTGAGAAGCATTGGTGAGTACCTTCTCTTGTTCTTTGGATGATTGATTCGATGCTGGCCAAATCGCCATAACAGCTTGCAATAGGTCTATTTTCCCTAGGATAGCTAAAGACTCCCACATTGATATTTTTACATTAATTTTCCTCATCTTCTCAATAATGTTAAATGGATATGATCTATCTCTTTGTTTCCCCTTGCTTTGCATAGTGTTCTCTTGCACATGGGCTATTACAACTAACACTTGAGCTGGTCTAAAAGGTGGCTTTGGATGACCTTGCACATTAGGAGCTACATTTTGGTTACCAATACCTTATTGGGTGATAGATGGTGGTGGATAATTTTAATTGGATGGTTGTCCCTCTCTAATATTTCTTTTCTTGGACCGTGTATTAGCTGCTACACTTTGAGAAGGGGCTTGCTTTATACCATCGAAATCTTTAGCCTACCAATTGAGAAGTGTGGTCTCATTTAGATATGCCTCTTGTTGAGCTGCTTCATATTGCTGATTTCCTTCTTGAATTATCTCTTGTTCCACACCTGTTACTATCACCATAAGAGCTTGATTCAAAGCACCATTGAAACACATTGACTGGTTATGAGGTTGATTATATGGGAAGCACCATTCATATTATCGAGCCACGTTATTTTTCACTAGTACCAAGGCTCTAGATTTGGAAGCCAAATTAGGATTGTAAGGCTGAAATTCTCTATTAGCAAGAGGTTTGACTTGGTTTTGATTTGCAGTTTGAATGGGTTGCCTATTAGGCTGATATGGAAGTCTATTGGGTTGGGTTTGAGGTTGGTATGACCAACAAATTTTAGCTTGCTGCATCTTAATTGTCACCAACTAATTACCTAAGTTCTCCAACTACTTCATGACTTCTTGGAGCTCATTTGAGGTGCTAGAATATGAGGTAGAAGCTTGGGTAGAAATTTGATTTTTTGGGGAAGGAATAGGAGCTAATGTAGGTGCTTGACTAGGGCTTGTGGATCCTATTTCTAGATCGAGAGGCATGGGTGGCCCAGGTGTAATTTTACTATCTTTAATCAAGTAATTTTCATCTCTAATAGCAATGTTATAGGTTACGGGTAAAGTTATTGTTAGTGTAAAATCACAGTACCCACCAAATGGCCTCAGATCTGAGTGGGGCATTCAGTGTAATCTACATTACATGGGACCATCTCTCAAATTGTGGGACTTACAAACTTGAGATGGCCCTCCAGAGAAATATGGCTTCTTCTTCCTAATCCTAATGCTAAACTACTTCTAAGGAAATGTGACTATCTACTCCTAATCTAACAATGTCAAGGAGACAGGGATAGAGAGAGCATGATAATAAAGAAATCCTACACTACAGAGGTGATAACACCAAGAAAAGGGGGGTTTCTGATCACAATCTCAGCTACCTGAAGTGGAGAGAGGTGAGCAATGGAGAGGATGGACAGATGCATCATAGACCAAAGATAAAGTTCACACAGAACACCACTTCAAAACCCATAAAAAGGCTCCCAGAACCTGTAATAGACATAAGAAATATGCACAGTATACCTTGCAGTGATGAGAGGTAAGAAGAGAAAATAAAATAGGGAAGGATGGAAAAAATGCATTACAAGACATATTTTATTGCTCTATGAGTTTTCATAGTGCACCATCAGTGGGCAAGAGGAAATAAAATGTCATTACAGAGCCATGAGAGGAGGCTTAAACTCTACATTCAACCCTAGGGAAGAAGGAGAGAGGGAGGCAGTAGGGAAGAATTGACCAGCCTTTTGAAAAATGCCCCTCCTTTATAATATATAGAAGAATGAGAGAAGGAGAGAGGTAAAATTTGAATCCTACCACAACCACCCTTAGAAAAGAATTGAATCCACATACTCTAACCACCCTAGAAAGCATTAAAATCTACCCACAACAATGATGGGATTTACTGCAAAACCCATGCTCCTATGTGTTGTTCCTTGTTGGGCAAGAAAGGAGGCTCATTCTTCATCATGGTGGCAAGTGTGAGACTTGACAACCTCCAAAATGGCTGACCAAATTTACCATTTTGCATTAATGGTGGCAGGTGAGAAGCATGCACTGAGAGCTTTCCAAAATGTCCCCTCTCACTCGAATCGAAGCTTCCAGTCTAAAGATATGGACGTCTGAAGGTGCTTTGGGTTTGGGGTCTATTCACGCAAGGTCCATGTGGTAGCCCCATGCATCTTACGATTTTTCCCCCTCCCTCCACTATTGAAGTTACACCAAAGAGAGACATGGCGTCATCCATGGGCCTGCTCTATTTCTTTTATGTTTTGGTTAAGCCCCCCCTGTTTGAAAGAGTACTACATCTGACCTTGGACACCTGGAGGGTCGCCGCTTGTTTGGGGGCTGCCTCCTGATTTTGGCTTTGAATTTGCGCCGAAATGACGTGTGGAGGTTTCTGCCCATCCTTAGAATTTTCAACGGCTGACTCTATCTTCTCAGGTCTTAGACACATGGAGGGTCCGCGCTAGTTTAGGGTCTTTCTTTGAGTCACACCTTTGAAGTTGCACCGATGAGGCACGTGGCACCTTCTACTGACCCTGTTGAACTTAGAATTCTCAATGGCTGACTCAACCTTTTTAGACTCTGACCACATGGAGGGCCTACACTCGTTTGGAGACCCTGCTTTGGACTTGACCTTTGGAGGTGTGTTGTTGGAATGCGTGGAGGCTTCTGTTGGCTCTTCTATACTTAGCCGATTCAACGACCGACTCTGTCACTTTTTGACTCTAACCACGCGGTGAGCCCATGTTCATTTAGAGACTGCCTTTGGATCCTACCCTCGAAGATGCACCGATGAGACACGCGGCACCTTCCGCAGCTCTGCTCTCCTTTCTATGTGTTCTGCCTAAGTCCCTCATGTTTGGTGGAGGACTTTGTCTAAACAAAGACATGTGGAAGCTTCACGCTCATTTGGGGACTGCCTTTGGATTTGAACCTTGAAGGTGCACCGAGATGACATGTGGTGCCTTCCATGAGTCCGTTGTTCTGCCCGAGTCAACTTGTATGTGAAGTTTGAAAACTTTGAGCCCTTTTTTCGATTTTCTCCTATGTAAGGTCATGTTTGATCAATTTTTCCCGAGGGCTAAAAATTGGATAATAGTTATACCTCCCATGGATTGTATCATCATTGCAATATCATAATTTAGGGCTTTTAAGAAGTAGAGAAAATCACATTCAACTATTGGTCTCAGAACAATTAGAATTCTATCCTAGGTCCTTATAAACCTAAAGTTGAAATTGACCATCTGCTCATTAGGGTCTCTCTTGATTGTGGTTAGTTGTTCCAATAGAGATAAATTATCTACCTTCTCTCCAAATAGATTGTGAAGAGTTGTGCATAAATGGTCCCAATTCTGGATAGATCCTATTGTTAGACTCCTGAACCATTGCAAAGCTTTATCCTTAAAAAGAGGATGTGAATAACTTAACAATAATGTCCATCTCAGCAATTTCATGAATTTTACAAACATTTATAATGTATTGGATGTGTTAAATCATAGCTGTATGGTTCTCTCCAATGAAATATGGAATAAATGCGAAAAATGGAATTAGATTCTTTGAATTGAGAGCAAGTGTGTTTCTTCCAGTGAAGTTGACATAGGGATTAGGCTATGTCATCATAAATGGCCAGAGAACTCTAGTTGATTGAATAAATAGCCTACCAGGTGGAGGTGTTGATAAATTTATATTTGTTGGAGATGATACCTTTGAGGTCTTCTTCCCCTTCTTCATCTACCTAGGAATAAGTGTAGGTAGACAAATAGTCCCTCTTCTCTAGTTCTCGACCTTGTTTGAATTCTTCTTATAAATATTCTAGTCTTGGAATACTTAAACCAATGGATTATGCCCTTATGGAGTCGCTAGACATGCTATTTCAAAGCGTCTTACAAGATGGAATTTAACAACAAGAGCACATCAAAATTTCTCCCCTCTTTAATCTCCAGTCCAACCTCTAATTTACCCGACGGGGTTTCCATCACAACAAGTTTTGAAACTTCAAGTTTGGTGCTTTTAGATTTACTCTGAGTCTTTATGACCCTATTTCCCCCCTCATAATGCTTCCATCTCAGTTCATCAAATTAGTCCACTATTTCAATAAACTTTTCTTTACGAATAAGATATAACACTGCTAGTATTTTGGTAGACTCCTCTGTTTCATACCCATAATCATCCTCATCCCTTGTCCCTCTAAAAGACTCACTCTCATCTCCACTATTTTCTTCCAAATATGTGGGGTTAGTATTGAAACCTACAAGATCTGTAATCTTACTCTTGGCATGACCTAGGGACATGGGATCATGTGTTAGAGAATACATAAACCACCTCCTCCTTAGCACATTTAGTCGCCATCTCACCAATTTTAAAATCACCGACATTTGGGCAAATATTCAGAGGATCTGGTTTTGGAATGGCGTCAAAGGCCTCTACGTGAGTAGATGGCTTACACCTCTAATCTTGAGTCGAGCCCTTGCAAGAGCCAGTCCAAAGACCAACATACCTGCATTTAACACAAAACACAGGGGAATGTTCATACTGCATTTCCTATTCAAAAGCCCCATGGACCGAAAAAGGTGGATGAAGGTAGGTAACTTTTTCCTAGGGGATACATTCATGCACATTCTCAAACATACCATCCTTGTCCTGGTGAGATTCATTGGATCAACAACTCGTAAATCTCCAATGGATTTTCCTATCCACATCAACACTTCAACATCCCAAAACTCTAGATCCTATTTAGGGAGCTTCACCCAGATGAGGAAAGCACTGGGTTCAAAGTTTTTCAGGTCTAACCTAGGTTTTCATTTAGCCAGGTGCAACATAGTCTTCCCATAGAGCAAGGGTCCACCATTAATACTATTAAGATATTTCTCCTCCTTGTTGAATTAGAACAAGAAATATTTATTTGAAATGGGAACCACAGAGATCCCTCCACTTGAAACCCCTTTTATTCTAGCCCAGGCCCTGATAAGATCAACATTTTACCAAAAACCAGAAATCCTTCCGAAAATTGAAAGCCCATATATGTTACTTTCCCATTTAACCAGTTCCTTAAACACAAACAGGGTCACCTCATCCTGTTTCTAGGTTAGGATCAAGGGAGGGAGGTGGGGAACAAACTCACTCCTTCCTGAGGCACGCTCAACCCAAGACTTATGCACACTAACACCAGCTCCATGCCATCCTCTCAGAGCTCCCACATAAATTTGAAAACTATTTTCCCACTCGTTCATCCTCTCATTCCTGGTGATCTTCAATTTCTCTCACATATTAACTATTAATTGAAGAAGTCAAAATATAAAAGTTACTTATATAAAGGAGAAAAGGGAAAAGAGAGAAACATCATAATTTCCAAAAATATCATTCATACAATAATTCGATCAATTCATACTCTATAAAGTGTTGAAATGATATCTACAAGGTTCCATGGTTAGTTAGGAGTCAACAGAACCCTTTGAAGTTGTGTTTGGCCAAAGTTACAATTTTGGTGCAAGCTGGCTGAAACATCTAAAGTGCTCAAAAATTGGGTTATAAAAAAACTCGTATTAAGTTTGAACAAAATTTTTGATGATTCTTGTGTACTCTCCTATATACATAGAATTCATTGTGTCTGAAAAATGTTTATTATGAAGAGCGAAGCTCAAGTTACAAGGGAAACTCTAAGGCTAGTTATTGTAACTGCGACAACTCTTGTCACTCAGCAACCAGTGGGCACCAAACCCCACTTGAGAAACTAGTCTCTAAATCTATTTTCACTGAAATTCAGGTGGTTTATGATTCTCTTAATGATAGTCTAGGGATAAATGGAAGTGGTTTTCATTTTTCCTCAAACTAAGCGGTAACCGTAGGCCAAAACTGATCGCATTTTAATAAAAAAAGAGCACGTCACTACAAGTGACAAATAAGATAAGAAGGCTTAGAAATTCAACATGCAATGGCATTAATTAAGTTGAAACGAATTGGTCAAGTTTCCCCATGATATCCCAAGTTACTAGGGGTCATGCAAGGAGTTTCAAGTTTGTGGTATATTTGGGTGTCGTGCTCCATACGCATGAATTTCAGGGTCATAACTTTTTTTTTAATGTTTGATAGTTCCAAATATAATTAATGTTTTATCATTTGTTGGAGTTTCCTTTCCTAATAATTAACATTTAATTTCCAAATGCGAGAAATGAAGACAATGGAATTTATAACAAGAGAAAAGGGAAAGTCCATACCTATTTCATGCAAAAACTTGTGATCACCACATTCGATGAGGCCGCATAACTTGCCACCGTTCACTAAGTGCAAACCACGAGACTAAGAATGATGAGCTCCAAAAAACATGCAATTGGCCATATTGTCACCGAAGTCATAGGATGAGATACAATACCGACTTAGTATTTTCTCCAAACAACCAAACTTAACGCAAAGGCATAAAAATGGTCCTTTCAGCTGCTCCAATGCATTATTTATACACAAAAATGAGGCACTAGGAAAATGAAACTGATTTATTCGGAAATATGCCCTAACCTTTAGTTGGAAGTTTTTTAAGCCGTATAAAGAAAACCATTTTTTGTCAATCGAGTGATTAAGATACTCCCTTGAGACTACATTCTGCAGGGCATTTCGGAAAAATCATGAAAAAGGAATTACTTTGAAATTTTCTAAGGATCTTCAATGACTCTACTCTGATTATACCTTCACGTGTAGCATTCCATGAGATGACACCTGGATGAGGCATTTGTTTAAGGAATGTTTTCAAACCTTCAAATGCCCTGCTCCCATGGTTGGTAAAATAAGGTGAGACTGTACAAGCAGAGGATTTCACAGAGAGGAAGGGTGCAAGATACAAATCTAGTAAAGACATCCGTGGAATAATAAGAAAGGGCACTTCCAAGGTGTAAATCCAAACAATAATTACTTGTATTAAAAGATAAAGATCAGCAAAAAAACAAAATGGAGTCTGTTGCCTACAGTAATAATGGTGTTTGAAGGGTTACAAAGCACACTACAAAAGTGCACCGAAGAAGCCGAACCGATATAGCCAAACATTGCACCAAACGAAGCACCTCCTGAGCCTCAAGTTTTTTCTTCCTCTGCATACAGAAAACAACATAGTGACAGGTAGTAGTTTCCTTACCACTCAGAGAAAAATTCAACCCGCTTCAGACACAAATACAGATGTCGATCAATCAATTTGGATAAAGAAAAATGAAGAGATATTTGGGTTGCAGGTTTATCTCGAGGCATAGGGATGATTTAACCCAGAATGATACTGGTTTTAGGATGGCTTAGCTAGAGATCGATTTATCACGGTTCCCCAAAACATTCTTTTATTTCATGATGGAAGTGTAGCACCCGCGTGCACTTACTGCGAACTTCCAGTTACTTTTAAATCTCCAACGTTATCTTGGGGTTAACGTCTCTGGACCTTAAATAAAGTGCTTGTATTATTATTCATGGAAATGACAGGTCTACGGGCTACTTACGATGAGTCGCTCTCCACTTGCTTGATGATTGACTCATATGCCCCTCCTCCAACACGCTAATCCTCTCAGTACTCCACTGATAACCACTCACCTACCAGCACTTCACATTCGATTTTTTTTATATTTATTTTTTGTTTTTTATTTTCTAATTTTTTAGGTGGGCACTACAATATTTGTTTGGGATTTTCAATATGAGCTATACGATAATTATCCATGAAGAAATAATTTAGCTTGCTGCCAAAAATCCCATTTGAAATTTATCTATATGGAAATCATCGAAACCGTGCTTGGCTAAAATTAAATTTAGAAAGGTGGTTTTAGATTAACTCAAAAATTTACGCGCATTCCACAAGTCTTGACCTACAATTTAGGCTGACCTTTACAAATATACCGATACACTAGAATATTTTTACAAATATATCTTATAAAAAATGTGTATTGTAGTGTATCCTTATATTTGAAAATGTTGCCTCCACTTGGTTCAGGGATCATGGTGCCACTTAGTGTTCAGATGCTAGACTAGAATGGTTAGATGATCATCCCCTCTTCTGACGAGCCTCGCACACTTGTATTTTTTCCGTTAAGGGATGATCCCTCTCCACCTTCAGGTGTTGCTGCTCCCTGTGCGTAATGATGCCTTGATTTAGTTTTTTTAATTCTCCCTCATGGCTATCTCCTGTAGCCTTTGTGTATTTTTTTGGTTTCCTTTGTGGCATTTGAGGTTTTTCCTTTTGGGCTTCAACTCTTTTGAGGTTGTGTTCTCTGTTAGCTGCCCCCTTATTATGTAACACTTTGTATTATTATTTTTTATAATATAAAGGTGGTTCCAATAGTAGAAATGTCACATAATTAAATACAACAATGACTTGCCCTATTTTTAAGATCCCGTGTGTATAACAATGAAAACTTTCCATTGCCGTCTATAGATGCGGGCTCAGTGAGTTAGCCCCATCTCGCCAATTTACGTGGAAAGTGTAGACCTCAAGAGTTACTTTGATAATTGCTCATTATTTCATGCCTTTTTCCAAATTTTTTAAAAAAAACCTAATTGTTTATTTGGTACATATAAGGCTCTCTTATAGATGAAATATTTTATATATTTTTAGTAACATTTGGATTCACTATTATTTATACCTAATGCAATTCAATAACCAATATGATTCTTTGTTGATATTTCTTACAAAGAAGGAAAGTTTTCATATGGTATTTTGCATCATGTGTTTTTTATTAAAGAGACGTGCAGTCTGAGTTGAAATGCATGAATTAGGAAGAGGATTTAATGTTAATCGATATCTTAGTAAGTGAGTTGCAATAATTGAAAAGCTAAATTTTTTATTTATTGCCATGTAGAGTTTTCTGTTGGAATAATCACGCCTTACAGGCTGCAGATGGCACATCCATTTTTTAGAAGCCCAAACAAAAAATTGTAAATCAAAAAGGCCTTAACATAGACCACATAGAGAAATTTCTTAGAGAATCGGTATGGGCCTATGAAATACATATTTTTTTTACTATTGGTAAATTATTTTTGATGGGGACCATACCTTAAAACAAAAGGGTCCAAACGCAAATAAAGCAACAAAGCACATAAAGAGAAAGTCTAAAAACCATGATAGACAATGAAGCACCGAAACAAAGGTAGCCACACTGCCCAACAAAAACAGGCATCAAATAGTAGTGTTATGTCGAAATTACATCACCCATGATTTCTTGTGATTTTGTGTACAAGGCAATCAATACAACCTACATAACATAGGATTATCCTACAATGTGGGAATTTGCAAGTAGAATAATCCTCCGGAGAAATCCGGCTTCTTCTTCTAACCTAGTGCTAACTTCTCCAAAGAGTAGGTAATGTCAAGCTAAACTAATCCTATTCTAATTCTTTCCAAGGAGACAGGGATAGAAAAATGCATGAAATAAAACTACTCTAAGTGAAGGTAATGCACCAAGAAAGGGTGAGACAATCCAAGTGAGTGCAAAATGGGGAGATAATTAAGCAAGAGAGGGCTGTTAAAACACCATAGTCCAAGAAAACATTCAATTCCCTATATTCATAAATCACAACAAATTACAGACCCTGCAAAGAGATAGATACATTCACAATATACTTATACTTAGAATATAAGGAAAAAGATGCAATTAATACAACTTAGGGCAAAAATGGCCACAAAACATGAAATTTATTGCTCAAAAACATGCATAATCCATCATATCATAAGCACAAGACAAAATCCTTTACAATGAGCCCAAATTTGAGGCCTTTAGCTCGCAATAGTTTCTGAACCAATTTGACAGAGTTCCTTTGCTTTTTAGAAAAATCCCCCTCAAAATGAGGAAACTTTAGTAATATATAGGCAATTTGGGTCACCAACCGGTAAGATGCATTAAAGATATATGGGAAACCATTCATTTGGGTACTTTTCTGACACGCATGGTCATGGGTGCCATGCCTCATTAATTCAAGTCATTAGGCTATCATTCATTCACCTACCTTCATCTGGGTTGTAACTTGTCCATCCTCTGGGTCATCTAACTGCGTTGGGTGGGATGACGGCCATCCAACCCAAGAGGTTGGATGGATGTCTACCTCTACCCGTACGACACACTACCTTTCCACCCTTGTAGCTGACAAATCAACAAGCCGACCAACCTGGTGACTCACCCAATCATGTAGTACAATTATAACCAGACTAATTGTGACCCGACCAACCACCACCCAACCAACCTTGACCCAACCAACACCAAATTGACACAACTTCCCAACCAACCTATTTGTACGCCATCCATACGGCCAATCATATCCTCGCTAACCATGCCGACCAACCTTGACCCGACCAACCACCACCCTACCAACCTGGCTGACCAATCATCACTTGACCAACCATGACCCACCCAACTATGATCCAACCAACCATCAGCTTACAGACCTTGACCTGAGAAACCACCAACCAACACACCTTTCCTACCAACCATCAACCTACCAACCTCTACAGGACCAACCGTCAAGCAACCAACTGTCAACTGACCATCCTGGAATAAGCTCGATTTCTAACTCCATGATTCACCATGGCTTGCATTCTGACCATGAATTATGACTAACTCGACCGAGCTAACAGATGATCTACCTTGCATGTTGCAAAAGCATTTTCCCTTTTCCATCAATTGATAATGTTTTGACCTACTAAGTTGTCCATTTCGTAGGGGGTGCAAAAAATGGATAACATTAACCAAGTAAAAGAATTAATGGAAACTTTTCTAATAGATTGCAAATGTATTGACCTTAGAAATCGGTTAAGAATATTTAATTATTAATCTATAGATGATCCATCCAATGTAATGTAGGAGACTGCTGGGTGAAATTAATCGAACGTATTATAGGGTCTGACACCCTTACAATCTTAAATTTTTTTTTTTTAGCAACTTTATAAATAATTATTTAAGGTTTAATGTGGTTTTAGAACATTGAAATTATGGGCATTACAACACTTGTAAATAACTATGTGAAACTCTACCATGTGACTTGTGTGAAATTTAACATTTGGAAAAATAGTGTTTCTCTCTTTCTCCCTATCTCTTTCTCTCTCCATGGTTTATAAATGAAGTGAAATGAAATGAAATTAATACATGTCTCTAACCCACTCCTATCGAATGAAAATTATTATTATTATGTAAATGGAAACTAAAAATGCTAATTATGCTAGATATAGGTGGATGTCATGCTAACGATTTATCATTGATTTCATGCTCACATGGTTTTGCAGGATGCAAGTAGGATGACGAAACAACATGGTTGTAACTCTGTGTATATTATTATAATTCATGTATGTTAATGGAAATAAATTTTTATGTATTTCTATGTTACAATAAAGACTTGTTACTGAAATTTGATAATATGTATGAGATGCTAGTTTTAGGGCTGTTTTGGGAACTATGGATTAAACTAGATAGGTTTTCTTTTGATTCAAATTTACATATGGCAGAAAGGGGTTTGGATATACATGTGTTAAATGAAATTAAATTTAATAGCACATAGTCCAACTCTAGTGTGCAATTGATTATTAAATAATTAGTATGTTGTGTTCCTTACCTAGAAAATTTATTAAAGAAATTTAACCACAACATGTAACCTTAGTTTACAAATAGTGCACATCTACCCTTCTCGCATGATCCTTCTGAGCACAAAAGAAAATGAAACTAGAGAATGAACTTAATATTTTCCATCATTGGCACCTCCTAGTTAGGTAAATAAGATCCCAAGATTTATTTTATCACCGCATTCAGTGTGTTTAGCGAAATCCTCATAAACCCTAAGGATAAGGATGAAATTGTCAAACTTTATCTAGATTAAGAACAACTAACACTTTCTTAGTATCCTAATGGACTACCAAGTATTATGATGTTAGATCTAGAACTTAAATTAATCATCAAATGAATTCCTCATGGGATCCAGATGAAAAAAAGTGGAGCAAGTGAAATAGTTGTAATATGAGTTAAACTCTTGTTAATGACCTCTTTAGTTTCTCACAACTAAATGTGTTACCTTGGCCAGTGACAATATAGCACCTTGGTATTTTTGGAAGCTTTATAGGGTAAATATGTTTTCACACCTTAATTCGATCTATAATAGCGTGTAGATCCATGAGTGTATATTGTAATTAAACTAAACCTTAATTGATTAGAAGGTTAACTTGTGCATAGAAAATTGTAGGTAACTCCTTGCAAACAAAATTTATTTGAAATATGTTGACTTAAGATAAACAAGGAAAATAAAAACTTGGCCTCATAATCCCTTGTTATGCCCTTGTATTGGATTAAGAATAAAAGAATTTTAGAGGTAGAATCGTGAAATGTGGAAACATGGGATCTTAAATTGAAAACAAATCACTTGTGGTTCATGTGTAGTTACAGTGCTTCTAATCATGTACTTCTTCAAGATGTTAGACAAGTACTTTTGTAACACCTTTTATTGTAAAGTGACGCCAATAAGAGACCTGAGAAAAAATTTAAATGAGATTAAAAAAAAGAGTATATGTGATAATGGTTTACAAACAAAATTTCACTTGAATTCCTTATGGTTGATTTAAGCTTTGAATTTTGTTAAGGATGGATACAAAATGTTCTTAGCGGGACTAGGCATTTGCGACAATATAGAGTCCACTAAAAAACAAATTATGACGGGTAAATGCTAAATTTACTCAAACTAAATTTGGAACTAAAAATACCATACCACGAGAAAAAAACCTTCAATGTAAGAGAGAGTTATTGGGAGACTCATAGTTTCTTAAATTTGACTTTAACTAACAAATGATCTATAGATAATTAATGGGATTTGATAAAGGAATCAATTGTGTATTCTCCTTTAAATACTATTTCCCTACAAAGTAAAGTAATTCTAGATCCTAAAGTAGGATATTTTAAACCTTATGTGTTTAATTCTCTATAAAACTATAAGGTCATCAAACGGAAACCTAAATTTAATGAAGATGTAAACCATAAAAAGGCCATGTGATGGAGTATTCGTGCCCGAAATTTCTTATTGCAATTAGGTCATTGTCCTGGTTTATGTATTTTGTGTATGACATTGATGGATACCCTATGTTATCCTTTTGTATGAGTGGGTTCATGTTTGTGTAGTTGTATTGTGCATTGTTGAGTTTGTCTACTTGGAGCCCATGTGGTGTTGTGTAGTGAGAAATGTATGCCAATTTTTTTTTGTTCTGGTATCTTTACCATTGTATTTGTTTATGTAAAATGTGGACGTTACATTTGGTATCAGAGTGGAGACTCATGCTCTATAACCTCTGGGATGGATTGGAGTTGTGATCAGTTTATCATGGTGGTGGTGGTGGAGATTAGAAGAGTAATGTGATATATGTTGTTATGTGAGCAACTTTGTAACTGTGATATTATGAATGCACATGTTGTGTATGTCACTTAGTATGTATTTTTTACCATGTTGATGTGCTTGTGATGAGATCAGTACTCTAATTTTCATGGATTCAATGAGACGTTCACATGTGATGTGTCGCCTTGGTGTGTGTGAGAATGATGTTATTGTGGATTGTGGAGTGTTGGAGTTTCTTGTTATTCTATGGTATGTAGGTTTGTTGATGTGTTGCTTCACATAATTGGTACATAGTTAATTGGATTGTATCGCGATGTTGCCACCGTGTTGTGATGAATCGTTTGTGTAACCATGTTGTATTATGATTGACTATATGTTGTAATTTTATTCAATGTGTTCATCATACGTGTAATTCGTATAATATGTGATGGTTCATGTCATGAATTAGGTGCATGTGGTGATCATATGACCCCTATCGTGCAGTACTTTCACCTAGGGTGCATTATGTGGAAATGTGATCTATCATAACCCGTGAAAGTATGATTGTCTTATAACCTATATAAATACCATGAAATAGACGTTATGGTTAATGTGCATGAATCGCCATTATGTTAGTGATGTAGTTATATGTTATGTTATGAACCTTACACTAAAGGAGCCTAAGGGGAGCAATCGTTAAGAGTGTATGTGTGGAGAGAGGAGGTGTGTATTGGTTTTTCATAATTTTCAGCAAAGTACAAATAAGGAAGTGGAGTCTTATATAGACTGAAAACCCACTTTTATCCATTTATTATGATTTGAACATGCTATGTATATTGTGTATTCCCACCACCTTAGGCTCAACTTATGCAAACTAGCAGCCTCTGCTCTCTCCTATTGGGTTGTCCATCAAACATTCCTATGTGATTTTGACTATGTTGAGCCTTGTAGGAGTATTAAGCGATGATTCAGGAAGAGATTATGACAATGGTATTAATTTATATGTTATTTTATGATCCCAGGATTGATGTACGAGTTTAAGCAACTCAATGAGCACCCCTTTGGTGGTTGTGTGAGGTCACATAGTGATTGTAATGTGTTATTTCTCTATACACGTTTTCTTCATAAATTCATCATTATCTTTTTTCTTATCAGAACCAAAAAATTTATTGATTGATGTGTTCTTATATTTTGGTTGTTGCACTGACATGCAGATTTTGCACTAACTATGGCTAATAAGCTATTTATTTTTATTAATTATAAATTTTCTTTTCTTGTTTAAAATATTATATAGCCTAGCCCAAGGCTTGGGATTTTTACCACTTGGAATTTTAAATGCATTGGTATGTTGGTCCTAATGTCATAATGTGTTGGAATAGAGTCATGGGATTCACCTTAGAGTGGTTGGACTTATGGACCTGCTTCGTTGTATATGGGTATGCCCTAAGGAGTTAGAGATAGCAGGTAATTCAACTATGAGTTATTATGTCACTTGGATTAGGGGTGTCTAGACTATATGTGCATAGGGTTAAAGTGTGACCAACCTCTTCGAGGGATTCATAAGATATTTGAGGGAGGGATAAGAGAATTTTCTTTTTTTCTATTTATATATTCCACATTAGGGAGGGATAAAATATTTGATGGAGTGATAAGATATTTGAGGGAGTGATAAGAGATTTGAGGGAGGGATAAGAGACTTGATGGTATATGGAGTTGTGTTGTGATGGCTTGGGAGGCATATAAAGTTGTTTTGTGATGGTTTGGTAGGCATATGGAGATTGTTTTGTGATGTTTTGGGATGTGTGGATTTGGTCTTATGATTATGTGTACTCTTATGAGTCTAGTTTATGTTTTGTGATGTTATTTCCATCTTGACCCTATATAGCTACAATCATGGTTTTGAGTTGTGTGAAACCCCTATATGTGTACCTGTTGGGAAATGCCATGTTGTGGTAGTTTTTTAGGTTATGAGTACTATTGTGTTGGGTGCATCTATGATAATTACTATGTTGCAAGGCCTATGTATGTTCTTCCTTAGTTTGGTTGAGTTCTTGTGATGTGATACAATCATGGAAGTATGTAAAAATATGTCTTGTGGATCATTAGTGTTGTGTTTTGGCCTTGCATGACATCTTGAGGTAAATTACTATTGGGAGACCACAAACATAAGACACCAAAAATATTAAACAATGAAAGAATAAGAGTTGAGATTATTAAATACCTTAAAGCAAAAGACTAAGTAATAAAGTAAAAGAGAATTTTCAATCTTCGTAGAACATTAAAATTTAAGATATTGCCAAATTTATTTTGCTTCCTTGTGATCGTGTTGTATCGACCAGTTTTTTTGTTAAATGACATGTGTCATTATTGACTTCCTTTCCTACCTATCCTTTGAGATTTGGTATTGTTTCGTATCGAGTAAAATTCTCTTATAAGGGGGAAGAGATGCAGTGCAACCATAAATAATATTGAATTATAAGTTTTTTAAAAAGGGAAATAAATCATTGTGGTTGCACGGATTTGATTGTAGCATGTATGAAGTGATGGGCGAAGTGCTAGAGATGGTGGTGGTAGGGATGGAGGTTGGCACATGGAGGAGCTTTGAAAGACACATGGGAACCCTCCCAGCCATTAAGACTTGTCACAACCCTGGCATAATAATTAAACCACGCAGAAACCCAAGAAAATGTTGTAAATTTAGTAGAAAAAAATGGATAGTTACATCGATATTTAATATACAAAATATTGCGTTGAGTCATGCCAAATGATCTCTCAGTCCTATCTGTCCTAAAATTATTTCCATTATGAGTTAGTTATCCTACACATGGAGATAATTATGTAACCTAAATATCTTCTCATTTTTTTCTTTACAAAAATTGATTTATCTACATATTTATCTGTATCGAAGTGGGTTCATTATCCTTTGGAGAAATGGAAGTGACTGTCTAATTTTATTTTATTTTTATTGTGTGTTGGAAAAGAAGAAGAAGATTAAGGATTAGGAAAACCTTCTTTAAGGCATCTCACATAAAATTGATGTTGTTATAGTGTTTGACCAAATGAAACAACAAGACAACTTCTCCTGGAATGTGGTTCAACATTGTACATTAATTGAAATAAATTAACATGGACTACTTCTAATACTTTCCTTCACATTTATGCTTTGGTGCCAATATTCCAAAAGTCCTCTTAATGTTTTGGATTGAGATCTCTGACACCCATCTGCTTTAGTAGGATATTGATGGGATTGTGGGAAGTGGGGAGATTAGAAATGAGAACTATTATTCAAGTCGAAAGGAAGGGAATATTTTAGAGCATTTTCTTGAGGTTTTACTTTAATGAGATATCCTTGAAGAAGAAATCTCTCTATGTTTTTCTTGTCAAAAATGGGGGCAAAATGGTGCCCTCTACAAGGTGGAGCATGCCTCTCTAGTATAAGGATTCCATAATGGACTCCGCTATTAAATGGACGATTAATGGGATCCTTTTTGATGTATTTCATATGTGTGGATTGAGTCTTAAAGGGAAAGATTGCATTCCCTTCATTGAAAAGATGGTATTTACAAAAGTAGTTGGGCTGCCTCCTTTATCCAAAATGCTTACCATTTTTTATGAATGAGAAAGGAGTAAATATTGATGATTCATTTTTCACCAAATTCAATGACCAACACACACACACACACAGATATATATATATATATATACAGTGAAGGTAAGATGAAAATATAAGGATTTAACACACATCGAGTCCCATATGAAAAATTTTCAAGGAACATGGAGGTTATGCTAACTGACACATACATGATGAGAGATCTCTTTTAGCACTTTAGGTAATTTTTTTACTCTACTAGTATTTTTCCAAGAGTAGTGTGGGCATAAGATCACAATGAAGTGCATATTGGTCAAATGGATGCCCAACTACTAGAAAGTGGTAGTGAAACACTATATGCATGCTTTTTCTGGTAAGGTATTATTGAGTACCACTCGTAGTGACTAAGCTACCCATGTTAACCATATGTCAGGGAAATGGGAAATTCAGCTCGGTTGAGAGAAAGTATGTGCATATGAGAACAACCTTACATTATTTATCCCTATGTGAAGGTACTCAAGGTTACTAAGGATATTAATGTTTTGCATGTATATATAGTGAAGTATATTAATGTTGGTGGACCTGCGGGGAGCCCCTCTTTCACAACGTTGTTTATGGACAGTCATGGTCTCCTTACCTTGTCTTTTATAATTTTTCGTATAATTTGGTTCTTCATTACAATGTAATAGAAATACTAAACCATTGGATAAGTGTACATTTGAGTGTTTTAATTACAATGTTAGTGTGAAATAATACAAATCTACCTAGTCATCTATGTTACCGATTTACAAATTGATCGTAAATTATTTTATGTGATAAACTCACAGTATCAAAATTAGGTGCTCATGTCTTTTGGCTTTGGGTGAGAACTATATGAGTGAACTAAATTAACCATTTTATCTTCATTGCAATCTTAGAAAAAAACGCTATTCCAGAGACTTTCAAAACAACACTTTGAGCCCCATAAAAGAGATGTCAAGAATTGCATGTGTTCCCTATTATGTAGAGAGTCACATCAAACATTAGCTCAACCTTGTTTTACCAATGTCGTTCTCTTCGTCGCCCCTCTAGTATCCCTATTACTTCGTTTTACACTTTTTAGAATTTGTTAACATTGAAAAGTTGGGTTTCATATCGGCTCGTTGTTTAGACCTTGAACAACAAAATTCTTGTCTGTATTCACAAACCTCTAGTATTTTTACTAGACAATTTCCTGGAACCTTTAGTTTGGGGGAAACACTCTTCTTGATGGTTTGGAAAATGCATTTTATAGGCCTCTGGTCACATTTTGACTAGGTCAAACATGACCAAATACGACCGGTGGTTCCAAAAAACCTGTCTTCGTTTGAAACCCATTTGTTAGTTCTGACTCCCATTGACTCTGGTGAATTCTCCATATATAGGGGAATTGATATCTAGGTTTTCCACTTAGGAAAAATTGGATAAACATGAGTTTGCATAGAAAAAATTGGAAGGATCGATTTGGTCATGGGAGCTTGCATTGGTAAGTCAAGTTTCAGATCAGCAGGAGAATGTCACGAAATTATAGTAGGGGGTTGATCTTGAGTTAATAATGACTCATTAAGGAAAAGAGGCATAAGGATTTGGGGGGGGCTCATGTCATCCAAGCATCAAAGTGGGTTGAGGAAACAATTTTTAGAGAAAAAAGGCCCAAAGTCCAAAAGTTTCAGACTTTAGGGATTGAGCGATTTAGAATTCCCGCCACGCAAAACACAAAAATGAGCTAAAAGCCCGAAACCTTAAAAGTACGAAAGGGATCAAGGGATTTTGGGGTCAAAGGTGTAGGAACATTGGAGATTCGACAGAAAGAATTGTGAAATAGGAGTTTAAGGTCTAAAACAAATTTTTTTAAATTTAGACTTTGGGCTTTCAGGATTTTGGAGATACATGATGACTGGATGGATGAAGAAACCTTGAAATCCTAAAACACGAACCCCCAAAACCCCAAAGTGAAAAAGTTTTGAAACCTGAAGTATGAATTTTGGTTTTCAGGGTTTTTACATTTCGAAACATTGAAGCCCCAGTGCCACGGAACATGATTTTGGTGTCCAAACTCCGAAGTTTGAATTTCTAACTTTAGAGGTTCAACATTTCAGAACTCTTGAGCCAGCTTGAGTGATGAACAATAACCCTAATTACAAAATCAAAAATCCCAAAGTTCTGAATTTTGAAATTCTAGAATTGGAGACTTCGGAGGGTGCAATTCCAATCCAGAGTTCAGAAACCATAGAGATCAGCATTTGAATTTATTGAAGTACGGCGCCCTCATCTTCATATGGCCATAACTTTTGACTGGAAGCTCGTATTTGCACAAAATTGGACTTTTTAGAAATCTCTTAGTGTCCTCTACATAACATAAAAAATAATGTTTGCCATCTGAGAGTAATGTTTCCATATTTCTCACCTATCTCAAATGATGAGGGATGGGCAGCTTTTCTTCCCCAATAAGCAAGGTATAATGGAGTATGAGCCTTGTAGACTTTCCAATCACTCTTGCAAGGGCAGTGATGGATTTTATAGGATATTGGAATGCATATTTTGAATTTATTCTCTCTCTCTCCTCATTTTCTTCCTCTATAAATTGTAAAGGGGTTGCATTGTGCAAAAGTTTGATCATCTTTCTTCTCTAATGCATCCCATTTCTTCTTGGGGCTCGAAGCCTTCCTCTAAACACTCTAATGGCTTCATGTCTCTCTCCTACATGAAATTTATTGTGTATACTTCATGAGAAATAAAAATTATATTATATGTTAGTTATTTTAACCTTTACATGATTTTTTCGTCTCTCTTACCTCTCATTTCAGTAGGGTATTTTGTGCATATTTCATGTTCATTTGCAGGGTTTGGTTTATTGTGCTTATAGGAATGAAGATTTTTTGCATTTTGGGATTGTGTTATAGTGGTCTAACATCTCCTTAGTGCATTAGGGGAACTTTATTTTATGTTGCATTTTTCCAACCTCCCCAAGATTCACCCTTTCTCCATTTTCTAGGGCTAGGAAGAGTGGTTGGCACTTCTTTTCTAGTGTATCACCACTTGTAGTGTAGGTTTCTTTCATTCAATCCTTCTATCAATGTCCCCTTCGAAGAATTAGAGTTCGATTAGTCAGTATTTTTACTGCATTAGGAGTAGTTAGTGGCAGATAGTTTAGAAGTAGGATACGACCTTCTCTAAAGAGAGCTATCTCATTTCACAATGTCCCACAGTCAGGATATCTCCATATTGTGCAATTGTGCCAAATTCCCTGTTGAAACTCAGGTCTTTTGAGGGGAGTTGTGATTTTACATCAAAATGAACATGTAGGAAATTTATCGTTGCATGTTCTTCTATCAAACGTTACATTCAGACATGTTTTTATGATCCCTTAAGCTAGCTTTTGATCGCTTCTAACTAGGACAATTACGACCGATGACCTTAGAAAACAAGATGCAATTCGTAAATCATTTTCCAGTTTTAAATTATGTCAATTCCTATGAACTCTTGGTATATTGGAGAAAACATATAAATTTTCGTGTGGTGTGTTTTCTCATCGGAAGACAATGTTTGAAACTAGTTTCATAGCCTCTAAGCCTAAATTGAACATTTTTGTAACTAGCAGGAAAACGTAAAAAACTGTTGTAGGACCTTAGTCGAGTTACCAAACCACAATGGAAACTTGTTGACACTTGTAAATGACTATGTGAAACTCTACAATGTGACTTGTGTGAAATTGAACTTTTGGAAAAATAGTGTTTCTCTCTCTCTCTCTCTCTCTCTCTCTCTCCTTATCTCTTTTTCTCTACTTGGTTAAGAAATGAAGTGAAATGAAATGAAATCACTTCATGTCTCTAACCCTCTCCTATCGAATGAAAATTTTCATTATTATGTAAATGGAAACTAAAAATGTTAATTACGCTAGATCTAGGTGGATTCCATGCCAACGATTTATCACTAATTTCATGCTCACATGGTTTTGTAGGATGCAAGTAGGATGGAGAAATGACGTGGTTGTAACTCTTTGAATATTATTGTAATTCATGTATGTTAATGGAAATAAAATTTTATGGATTTCTATGTTAGAGTAAAGACTAGCTTTTGAAATTTGGTAATATGTATGAGATGCTAGTTTTAGGGGTGTTTTGGGAATTGTGCATTAAACTATAGGTGTTATTTTGATTGAAATTTATAGATGATAGAAAGGGGGTTGGATATATATGTGTTAAATGAAATTGAATTTAATATCTTATAGTGCAATTCTAGTGTGTAATTTATTATTATATAATTAGTGCATTGTGTTCCTTACCTAGAAAATGTAATAAACAAATTTAACCACAACAAGCATCTAGCACCCGCTAAAACACACACAAATACAACACCAAAAAACTCAGGTAATTTTTTTTTACTTACTTGGAGTTTACATGAAAACACAGGTGACCAAAAAGGGCTACAACCAACTCTCAATAAGCTTGACACGACGCTGACCATATAGGCAAAAAGGAAACATACAACACCCATCATGAAAAATTTATTTTTCTTTTTGACAAGGCACAACATAAAAGTCCAACCACAATACGCAGTTACAATTAAGGACATCCCATGGTGAAAAACCTTTTAAAGTTATGTATTTACTAAAATTGTCTCTCAAGACTTGAATTTACGATCTAGAAGATTCATGTTTTGATTCAAGCAATTATTATAAAAAGGTGAACTTATTTCTTTTATACTATTGACTAATTAGTTTAAGATCAAGTTTTCTGAAAGAGGATCATCTATAATATGGCAATAACGTGCTTAATTCATTTGATTTAAAACGAACATTTTCCATTTCTCACAATGATATTTATTCATACTCAAGCCACTGAATCTTGTTTCCTATCTCCATTACACAAGGCAATGAGTGAAAGCTCTATTTGAGGGAAAGTACCATTTAGTTCTAGAACTATAATCTCCTTTGTGCAAGGATCAAATGTTTAACAACACTTGAGAGTGACTATAATGTAGTTTGGTCAAGAGTTAGAGGGAGAAGGTCAAATTGAATTCATCTTTCAAGTCTCCTTAGTTACTAACCAATATTTTATTGCGGTTGAAGAAATTACATAGAATGATTAAAGGTTTTCACTTAGGCATTACTTGATGAGCTTGACAAAAGTATAAAAATTACGTTTTCAATGGGTGATATAGATTGAATGGTTTCTAATCAATTTCATCTTACTTATTATGACCTTATTATATTCCAAAATCTAATCATTAATTTCAGCTTAATATCATTTAAGGAATCACCATAAAAAGGGTAGTCTCGATTAGTTTAGGTTGGGAAAAAAAAGGTGTATATATATATATATATATATATATATATATATATATATATATATATATATTACAAAAGATAGTTTCCTCTTTGATCACTTAAGGGTTCAAATGTTATCAAGAAGATAGCATCTTCATTAATTTATATATATATATATATTAAATTTTTTTATAAGAAATTTAAACCCCTTTAAACTATACCTAGGATTGAGTTAATGCCATGACCTACAATGTTCACCAGGAAAAATTTTGACACAAGAAAAATCTTACCATTACACTAACTAAAGTAACATGGTTACATCATTTCTATTCGACACAACATATGAACCAAAGAGATAACAATTCTATGGAACTATGACTAGGGAACAAGAAGGTAACAACATTGACCAAACACACTATACTATTTTTAGATTTTCTATAATACATTAGAACCACTCATAACAACAAGGCGATCAAAATTTATATTTTTTCACAATAGAAAACTTCAAGTCAAGGTTTTAGAAGTTATGACATCATTACTCCACCAAACATTATACTAAGGCAATGATCCACTTCTAAAATTCCACAAAATCAATTCCATAGTTTTACAACATAATAAGGATTCATACAACAAAGTTTCATAACCAAGATTGAAGCAATATTCTACAACTCTTTCCCTCATCTACTCACAAGATCCATCTGCAAAAAATTATCCACCTGAGTTAGTTCACGAGAATTGAGTAAAATAAGACTACACAACAAAAATAAGCTATTATCTAACATTATCATGAAAAGAAACTTTATGTTTCAAGAATTGGATCGAATCTCTAAAAACTAACAACTCTCTAAGTTATAGTAAAATTTCCACCATGGCAATCTAAGAAGAAAGTCTTATACTTCAGTTATGAGCATTGTCTAAAAAGAAACGAAAGTTTAACCACCAAACAAGTAACACCATAGGCCTAAAGAGTTAGAAATCAAGTGTCAAGTATAAAAGAGAGTTTTGTTATACAAGTTGGCACTCTAAACATCCATCCAAGTTTTGTAACATTAAGTGTTTGCAAGTTTCCTCAATAATTCTATAGTTTTGGTTTAAAGAAAATTGATCACCCCTTTCCATCACAAGTTCCTTTTAATGCAACCATCATTACCATAATAAAACCATTCTAAAAAAATTTTCATTTATATGTATCACCAAAAGTCATTAACTTAACATCAACCTCAAATATAAATAAACAATTCATGTATATATAAATAACCCCAAATATCCCTAATGATCTTAACAGTTCTATCATAAGCAAACAAGATATCAACATACATACGTCATCCAAATGTTAATAAAAATATGATATGCACAAATTTTTTTATTTTTATATATATACCACTAATATTCATCACGAATAGAGTTAAACCAAGGTAGTTCTGACATTAAAAAAGTACTATCCATAACCACACACATGTAACTTCAAATCTCGGTGAAAAATATTTTGTTACGGTTCAAGCTTCATAAAGAATGGTCAAAGTGCCCCTTAAGGAAAACCTTAAACATCTTTGACCTATAGTGATGATCAACATGCAATTAGGTATCCATTTAGTGTCATAAACAAATATGCAGGAAATACTCAAGGTGCAAAAAAACTTGTAATTTGGGTACCTTAGCCAAGATACTCCCTCGAAGCATAAACCTAACCATTGATGTCAACCACACATAAGTTTTGCAAACCTTCGGGATGGATTGAATATATAAGGGTCCATTACTTAGTCCGAGAAAAGGGAACATGGAGGTCCAGTGGAACTCAAATAATTAACCACTCAAGGTTGGGCACATAAAAGAACAATTGACATTACGTAATTATTTTCATAACCTAAAAGGGTGATTAAGTGTCCATAAAACTATAGTCAACCCAAATCGGGTTCCATCTAGTGGTTGTCCGCTAAATAATAGTTTTCATAACCCTTGTGAACGATGCTCAACATACTCGGAAGAAAAAAAAATCTAAAAAATAGAAAGCTCATATGAAGAGAAAGAGGTTTATAGGTACAACCAACTTTCTTTCACCACAACATTTACTAGATATAAAAAGTTTAATAACCTTTTTACTCATTCAAAGGAATATAGTTAAAAATGGTATAAGTTCGTTTACTCAAGAATGAAAATGCAACAGTCAACATAGGAGGAAATACATATATGTTGTATAATATTACATTGGCAACTATTATGTCTAACACAAGAAAATTTCAAGAGGAACTGTTATCTCCGAATCACAGCACCCCTATGCATGTATTTGAACTCACAGTGTGATTGGATAACAATGTATTTGAACTATCTCCAAGTTGTGGGACTTGCTACTTGAGACAGACCTCCAGAGAAAGCTGGTTCTTGCTCCTAAACTACCTGCCACAATCTACTCTAATGCAGGATAAGCTAACTGTTCTAATCTAAAATTCCAAGGGACCAGGGAGAGAGAATACATAAAATGAAAGCCTACACTAAAGCGGTGATACACTAGAAAAGGAGGGTGTGAGAGTAATCTCCAAATGTGTGAAATACAGAGGGAAAGTGCACACTAGAAGAGGTGATGACAGTTCACCATAATCTAGCAAAATGCATTCACAACAATATTCCAAGCATACACAATGTTAGTGAATTCCTGCAAGAACATAATAATAGACACAATATTCTTGTAGAGAGGTAAAAGGGGCAAGAAGAATGCAAGAAAACACAGCAGGGGAAGATACATCCACAAACTTTGTATTTTATTGCTTCCTGGTATGCACAGTTCAGTCTATTACAAGATAAGGGCCTGGATCACCATGCAAGGAGTCCACTACAAGGCCTGCAACACACTGGCTTCACAAAGCAATTTTGACAGAGCTTTGCTACCCAAAAACTCCCTCTTTTACAATGAGCCCAACACTTCAATTTATAGAAAAATGAGAAGGAAAAGAGAAGGGAAAATGGAAATCCCAAAATCTGTCCTTCAACCACCTGTAAGAGGCATTAAATTGAGTGAAAAGGTTTTCCATTACTTGAAAAAGGCTCCCCATACTGTCCCATGTGCTGCAGTAGAGAAAGAATGATGACCATGCCTCTTAATTGCACTCCCAGCTACCAAATAAAACACTGTTCTGAACCCGGCCACATTTCCTTAAAAATCTCAATCAATTTCTGATCAAATATAGAATTTCTTGATTTCTGTGCATCGGGCTTGGAACCACGATTCCAACGGTACCAATTTTGTGCAATTTCGTTGAGAAATGCAAAAGTTATGGCCTTCTGAGTGTGGGCAGCTATTTTGGGTCTGGCAGGCGTCTTCTGTCATTTGACGGGAATGATCACTGACTGACTGGAGCCGAATATGTTTCTTTTATTTAAATATATCTACCCTCATTAAAATTAATAAATCTAGTTTTTGTGGCATAGAGGACGTCGTGCTCGTTCCAGAAAGTCCAATTTTATGAAAATCGGAGCTCGGAGTCAAAAGTTATGGCCGTTTGAAGTTTCCGGACCAAACGTTGACTTTTCTTCCCTGCCTTCGGCCATTTCGGATTTTCGCGTCCCACGCGTCCCTTTGTCCCATTTGGTTTCGGTGCTGAAATTTCCCATTTCGGCCGAACCGTCCGGTTCGCGTACTCGCAGCCCATATGTCGCATTTGGTTTCGGACGGTCTGGGACAAATTCACCCAGTTCGGCCGGTTCGTGCCCTTTTGTCCCAACTGTTCCAGGACAAAAGTTATCATTTCGGCTGGTTCTCGGCCGGTTCGTGTACTTTTGGCCCGCGCGTCCTAGACTGTTTAGGGCTGCCTTGACTCATTTCGCTCGGTTCGGCCGTTTTGCGTCTTTTTGTCCCGCTTGTCCCAAAGGCGACCCTCTCAGCAGTTAGCCAATTTTTTCTCTTTTCGGCCAGTTCGGATTTCCGCGTCCCGCGCGTCCTTTTGGCCCGGATGTCCCATTTGCTTTCGGGCCGTCTGGCGGCCTTTCGGCCGGTTCGCGCCCTTTTGTCCCAACTGTCCCAAATGCTGCGAGGACTAGGACTTAGCCATTTTTTCGTGATTTTTCCTGGCCCGAGCTTGTTTTTGCAAATTTTTTTCACGTTTTCTCAGAACTTGCTCTCTTCTACTTGGACAGGGGAGTCAGAAAAATATATGAGGGGACCATAGAAACATGAATTTTTTGCCCTGACTCAATCTATTTTCCTGGGACTAAAGAATTTGATGCATGTTATCAAAATTACCTTGAGGGTGAATTTTGAATAACAGGAACGAAGAGTTTTACCAGCAAGGCGTCCAAACCACAATAAAAAAAAATCAGAGACAAACAAATTTAGGGGAAAAGAAGGTTATATTTCATGATATTTTTAAATTTTAGCAAATGTAGCAATGGTAGGTTTATCTTGTGTGTTTCTCCAGCTTCTACAGGTCACAAAAACCACTCTCAGGTCTGCAGAAGCACTCCTCAGGTTGAATCTCTGCCCATATACATGTTGGCGTTGAAGCACTACCCACTCCCACATTGGCATAGGCAGGGGGCTCTAAAACCATGAGCTGCATCTTCCTGAAGGGATTGTGGTCTTCAAGGACATGAATGAATGCAATATATACAAAAAATGGGTTTAAAATAAAGGCCCATGGAATCCAAAAAAACAACACATTAATAGGAGGAAATACAAACTCCAAGACCTTGCAAACATCCTTAGAGACTGCATCAAAATGGAATGCTTAAATCAGGACAAGGAAATCCATCGAAGCACAAAGGAAACCATTTACTTTTTAGCTATATTCGTAGGAGCCTCAGAGGTCACGTATGAAAAATGTGGAAGTAAACACAAGGCATGTAAAATGCTTGACAAAATGCCTCAAAGATATGTGGTCTCATGGAAATTTTCATGAATGCAAGATATGCCAAAAAGGGATCTTAAAATTCAACCTTGCTTCACCTCCCCAAACAACCAACAGGTGTCAAATCTACTCAGTTCTCCTTTTCCATCTTGAATGCAACCAAATACAAAATAACAACTTTGTAACAGGGTAAGAACATCCACCCGAGAACAAAGGAAATGGAGTTTAGAAGATGTAGTCGCATGATCTTTAAAAACCTGTATGCAAAGCGTGGAGGAATACACAAGGCATGGAAACTTCCTAACATCATGCTTCAAGAGATGTGGTCTTCAAGGAGGCACAATGAATGAAGGTTAAGCACCAAAATATTTTCTACAGATGTCCTTGCTTCCCTTAAGAAACCAACAAAAAAAATAATGAATCTCACCATCCACACTAAACATGGACACAAATAAAACAAAATAATAGTTTAAATGGACAAAATAACGCTTCAACATGCCCAACACCAGGCCCCAACACAATACAAATATAATGCTTCCTACATTCCCACACCAAGCATGAAAATAAAATGATCTTAAAGAAAGATGAAAGGGAGGTAGGAATCCCATCCAAGGAATCTCCACACATTAACATGCCAGAAAACAAGACATAGAAAAATAACCAGCTAAACAAAACCAATGGCTAAGGGAGGAATTTATACGGTGAGGGGAAATATTAAATGCCTTAAAATAACTTGTAGGAGTTCAACCACTCCGACCTGCCAACAAGAAATCAAGACAAGCAACTGAATCCTCACACCTCCTCCACACCTAGCACCACACATTAATAATCAAAGTTGGAAGGGTAAATTGGTGGAAGCAACATTAAGTTCACCCTTAATATAACAATTAAAACAAGGCATGCGCGTGGTTTATGTCGCTCAAAGTGGGAGATGGTGGCTTGAGTCTTCAATAAAATAATAAACATGAACACTACTTCCTAACAATGGTGCCATATACAACACAAGCTCCTTCTCTTTTGCGTGAACTGAGGATTGATCTATAGGAGCAAACAACAACACAATAAAATAACTTAAAGATAAGTAATAATGATATTGATAATAATTGACAATAAAATAATGAAATAATCACCGATCAGTAATTAAAATATTATTATTATTATTACAGCTTAAAAATATTATTAACCATATTGATAATAATCGACAGTCACGCTAAAAAAGAATGATAATAGCCAAAGATCAACAATTCATAATAATTATTATGATATGGGTATGTCTTTTAACTAGAAACAACCTATCAATGCCAAAACGCCATTCTAGCCACTTACTAGGATTCAAGAACATGATCTTCCTTTAATAGGGTAATCGTAAAGGACGTTGTAGAGGCCCTCAAGTAGAAGCATTGAAAAATACATGGGGAGACAAGATGGGGTAGAAGGATGCTAATCCTTCTCCGCGAAAAGGTCAAAGTCAACTAACGGTCAATGGGAGCACACACACAACCATTCCATGCTTAGCAATAGGGTAATTGAAGATAGAACTAGGGTATCTTCGAATAGGGCATTAGAAAGAAACCTTAGTTTAAAACTAGTGCATGTCTACCCTTCTCATATGATCCTTCTTAGAACAGAATAAATTGAGCCTGTAGAATGAACTTAATCTTTACGCTCTTTGGCACCTCCTAGCTAGGTAAATAAGATCCCAAGATTGAGTTTATCGTCATAGTCGATGTGATTAGCAACATTTTCGTAAACTCGACGAATAAGAACAACATGGTTAAACTTTATCTGGAGTAAGAAGATCTAACACTTCCTCAGTATCCTAGTGGACTACTAAGTCTTACGCACTTAAGTCTAGAAATTAACTTAATCATCAAATGAATTCCTTGTGGGATCAAGATGACACAAGTGGAGCTAGTGAAATAGTTTTACTATGACTTAAATTGTTGTTAATGACCTCTTTAGTTCCTCACTACTAAATGTGCTACCTTGGCTAGTGATAATATAATGCCTTGGTATTTTTCAGAGGTTGTATAGCATAAATATGTTTTCACACCTTAATCTGATCTATAATAGGGCGTAGAGCCTTGAGTTCATATTGAAATTGAACTAAAATTCAGTTGATTAGGAGGTTAACTTGTGGGTAGAAAATTGTAAGTAACTCCTTGTACATGAAATGGATTTGAAATATAATGTCTTAAGAGAAACTAGGAAACCGAAAACTTGGTCCCCTAATCCCTTGTTATGCCCATTTATTACATTAAGAATACAATAATTTCAGATGTGGAATTGTGAAACATAGAAACATGAGATCTTACTTTGAAAACAAATCACTTGATGTTTGTGTGTAGTTATAATGCTTCTTATCATGTACATATTCAATATGTTAGACAAGTACTTTCGTATCTCCTTTTATTATAAAGTGACACCAAAACAGACCTGAGAAACAATGTAAAAGAGATAAAAAAACAAGAGTATATGTGATAATGGTTTAGGAACGAAATTTCACTTGAAGTCCTTATGCTTGATTTAGGCTTTGAATTTTTTTATGGATGGCTACAAATTGTTTCTAGTGGGACTGGGAATTTGAGCCAATATAGAGTCCACTAAAAATAAAATTATGATGTGTAAATGCTAAATTGACTCAAACTAAATTTGGACCTAAAACAACCATAACATGAGAAATAAGACTTTAACGTAATAACAAGTTATCGAGAGACTTGTAGTTACTTAAAATGGACTCAAAATAACAAATGATATATGGATAATTAAAGGGATTCAATAAAGGAATCAATCGTGCATTCTCCTTTAAAGACCATTTCCCTGCAAAGTAAAGTAATTGAAGCTCTTAAAGTATGACATTTTAAGCCTTGTTTTTAATTCTCTTGAATACTATAAGGTCATCCACCGGAAACCTAAAGTTAATGAAAATGTATACCATAAAAATGCCATGTCATGGAGTATGCTTACGCGAAGTTTCTTACTGTAATTGGTTCATTGTCCTGGTTTACGTCGTTTGAGTATGACATTGATGGGTACCCTATATTATCCTATTGTATGAGTGGGCTTATTTTTATGTAAGTGTATTATGCATTGTTGAGTTTCTTTACTTGGAGCCCATGTGGTGTTGTGTAGTGAGCAATGTAAGTCTAAAAAATAAAATTATTCTGGTATTTTTACTGTTGTATTTGTGTATGTAGAATATGGGTGTTACATTCTAACACTTGTCATTACAAACACTAATGAAATAGGCTCTATCTAACCATCCGGAAGGAGTGGCTTAACTTATAAGATCTGATAGACTAAGAGTGTAAAATATTTTTACCACTTACTCCTATAAAGTGATAATGAATTAGATAAGGTGAGTGATAACATTTTAACCCCATGAAATCCAACCACTATTTCAAGATACAATATAAAGTAAGCACCAACCTCATATAATGTAATGTAAAGTAGGTTGATGGTGTTGAAGAGTATTATGTAGAAAAAAAAATTTAAATCTTATATCATAAAAAAATATATACTTAACATAAATAAATTGGAAGTTGGTCAGTTAAGAAAATATCCTCAATCATTAACTAAAAATATGGAAAATGAAATGTAATTAAGTAGAGATTATGACACGATCTAAACATGTAAAGATGGCAATGCATCCTTGGCTCAAATACTCCTTAAGCCTCAACAATTATCGTAATAAAATTTATTATTCCATACACTTGATACTATCAATACTATATTTATTTAGAGAATTAGGATGTTTATCCTTTAGTTTAAAAAAACCAATAAAAAGAAAAATGAAAAATAATATTCAAAAGAGTAAGTGCAAATTTGTAATATTCATATAAATATGCACATCTAAATTTAAACAAAAAAACACTAAATAGGGGAAAGATGTAAAATGTTGGCACCATATAAAAATGTAAAAAGGAAATGGACAACATTACTTTCTTAGAATAAGTAAGGGTCGAATAATTAATTATTATTGTTATTAATAAGAATTGAAATATTTAATTAACTAACTAATTAGTTCATTAATTTTTCTAATTAATAATTTTAATATTTTTAGTAAAGGGAGAATAAATTAATTAATTTGACAGAGGAATTAATGAGTAAATGCCAAAAATACATAGCCAAACAAGTAAAGAGGAAGGGAAAAGAGAGCTAGGGAGAAGTTGAGGAAGTTTAGGGTTTGTATAATTTATTCAACCATTTTCAAAAGTGAATTAACATTCTCATATGTGAATTAACATTCTGATCTAATTCATTCCTAAATAATCAAGATTAGGATTATTTGGGTATTTTAAAATTTCCACGGTTTTTTAAAATAAATTTGTCTTGTCGATATATATAACCTGCTTCTGGGAGAAAGAAAAGGTAGTAAGCACTTGTTTACAATAGCAATGGAAGACATTGCACCTTAGAGTAACAACTAATTAAGAATATGTTGACATAATTTTCTTAAAAAAGAACAATAGTCTATATATTTCTTTCTAGGAGTTTACAAAATTTTCTATAAACTTTTTTGTATACCAACAGAAATTTTAAAATGATAAAAATATAAAAATTAACAATGATCTATATCTTTGTCCAATTACCAATTATGATATCAAATTGGAAAAAAAAATAGTCTAGCCAGCCACTATGAGCACAAATTAATATGAAAGGTAAACACTTATAAACAAGTTTTCTTATCAAGCATTGAATGTTCATATCCATGTTATACTTCAATGACAAAAAAGACACACAAAACAATAGTTTAATTGGAAGAAAGCATAGAAACACAAAATTTACAAATTCTTTGTGTTTCAAGAAAACATAAATTAATCCCAATCAAACTCCAAAAATAAAAAAATTCATCAAGCAACGGAAAAAATTAATAAAAATAAAGAGTTGTTGAGCTCTTGTATGGATATAATGGATGGCTAAATGTAATTAGGGGGTAATACCTATTGGCACCCAAATTGAGTCTCCCTCAGAAGCTGAGCAACATCACAGGTTTGACAAGAAGCTTAGAGACAAGTAGAGCATGTAGTGTGTCGTTTTGTAGCTGGGGATGAAATGCAACATTCTCTTTGTCACTCAAATGTGGAGAAATGGGTAACACCCTCAAGAGGATTTGACCTACCCTCACTAATTTATGGTTGTTCCTTTTAACCCGAGTGAGAGGACCCTTTTTATAGCCTGTTGTTTTTGGAGGAAATGGAGATGTCCTTCCTTGTGAAGTATTAAGAAGACCTTGAAGAAAATATGATCAATGTAACAAAACCTAACTCTCATGAGTTTTCACTCAAGATAATGGAGATATTTTCTAAGCAAGGTTTAGGCCACTAAAGACAATGAAAACTTGATTATTTCGGCATGTTTTGGTAGTTAAAATTATGCGTTTGTATACACACAT
Source organism: Taxus chinensis (assembly GCA_019776745.2). Classification (NCBI taxonomy): domain Eukaryota; kingdom Viridiplantae; phylum Streptophyta; class Pinopsida; order Cupressales; family Taxaceae; genus Taxus; species Taxus chinensis. The sequence goes on along the minus strand of CM034152.1, from coordinate 99,195,436 downwards.
GACTGAAAGGGGTAGTATGGGTATGATTGGTTATCTTTAAATGAATTTTTTGTGGGAGGTGAAGCAAGATAAAGTTGATTATACCAAAGCTTTGGAGGGACCTTGCAAATAATGAGAAACTTCACAACTGAAATCTTTAGAATAGTCAAAATGTTCCTTTAACAAGAAGGTGTGCTTTAGTGGAGGCCCAAATCAGCACGTTTTCACACAATCTTTAAGGCTCTAATACGAAGGCTCGAATTAGAGGAATCAATTAAACACTACAATTTCTGATTAACCACACCTAAGGTACACCCAAAAACTTACAGACAATTTTATCACCAAGTGACAGTGAATTGATTTTAAATTTGTTTATCTCATATAAGATGAAGGATCTTCTTCAAATGAAATTACAAATACCATTAAACTATCACAAGGACGAGATCCTGTGATTTCACAAAAATTTCAGTATAAGATTGTAATAGGGATAAATAGAACTATTTGTAGACATTCTGAAACAAAGCACACACTAATTTCTCAAAGTGAACACAAAATAACTCAAATTTGATTAGATTTATCAGCAAGGGAAAGTTTTTAGAACAATCTCAGAGCTTGTAAATGGCTTTACACTCGCAACCACCTTGATACAATCAAGTTTAACATAAAAGAGATATACAGGTTTCTTAGAAAGTCCCTAAGAAAGATGGGATCTATCAAGCTTCTCTCTTAGAAAATCATTTCTGACCTCTAACACTCGAACATTCCAACCTCCAACTCTTTGCACGACAAAATTTGTGCAATTTTATAAAATTTTACAACAAATTTTCCCCCCCAAAAATCCAAACATTGAATGTACCAGTGCTCACCATAATCCCAATCATGATTCCCAGAATCAGATCTATAAAAAGTTGTCAGTTGCTCAGGGGTAGATCTCTTTGAACATCTCCTGCATTCAACTCCTTCCTTTGGTAGATCACTCATCCTTTTACTCGCCAACCACTTCCACCCCTAATATATCAAATCTGGTTCTTTGCATGCCCAGAAAGGAGAAATGGAAGATCAGATCTAGCCCAAAGGTCAGATCTCATCTTCATGGTCAAAGAAGTCCCCATATTTTCCTCACCAAACCAATATATCAATAGTTCTTTCACGTGCCAAGGAAATAAAAATCAGGCCAAATCTGGTAGTTAGATTACATATTTAATGGTGATATACGTTTACAGGCCTTCCCCATCAAACTAGGATACATGATTAATGTTCCTCTTCATTTGGCATGTAGGAGACTTTAAGAAATGATAAAAAAACCATAAGAATACGCATCTCCAGAAGCTTTGGAGTGAAAATGCCAGAAAAAAAAGATACAGATGCACAATTGCCATTGATTTCTATTTTGAATTTGGACCATCCATGTGGGAGATCCACTTGAAAATGGGCCTATGGGTTCCTTTTTTCCTTTTACAACTTTTAGAAAATTGTTAATTTTTCACATTTTGCTCCACACCTCAGCCTTTGAGAAATGAGCCTAACACGTGTCCTAAGGTGGGTCCCTAAGGAACTGTGGCTAAATTCTTCTATTTCTCCTCTTTTTTGGAAAAGGGAATTTTTCCAATTTTCCCCCGCAGCTCTTCCCTTCTGCTCCTAGTCTCTGATGTGGGTCCCATTGGAACCACACTTCCTTTTTTACTTTTGAATCCTTTCTCCACAAAAGGAAAAATTTCCAATTTTTCTTCGAAGGTCCGCACCTCCGCCGTTGACTGGAGAAATTTTTGACTTATCCTTTGTTATGCCTATGGGCCATTTTGATGTTTTAATCCATTTGATGACAAGAGGCAAAAATCCAAGTTTCCCTCGATGGTCTACTTCCCCGCATTTTGACTTGTCAAACTGCCATGCGTCATAATGGCACATCTTGAGATGGTCCCCCAAAATTTGAGACCTTAAATGAGCATAGCCTCACCACGTGTCTTGGCCCAAAAAAATTTGCTTAAAGGCTTAAAGCTCAGCTGAAGGCACCATGTGTCAGGCTCCGAGGAAATCTCCTTTTGCTGTTGAAAAGTCCAAGCAAAATGTAAAGTGAGTGGAGGCCTCCAAGTGTCCTCCTGGCTCTTCTTGAAAATAAAATTCAAGGGGCGGTCCTCAAACATGTGCATTTCCTCCACATGTCCTAGACCCCTCAAAACCTTTTGAAAAAGGCTAACTATGGGAAGACCTAGCGGAAGCCTCCACATGTCTTAATGGCATAATTTCAAAATGGTATCCAAGAGTAGAGACCTTGGATGAGCATGGGGTCACCACATGTCCTTGTTCCACCAAACTGTACCAGTTACATAAAAATTTGTCTAAGTTCAGGAAAATTAGCAAAAACCTCCAGATGTCATCCTGCCATAACTTCAAGCCCAAACCAAAAAGCAAATCTTCAAATGAGCATCGTTCTTTAACGTAGATAGGTTTTTTACATTGAGGGGATTCATGAAATTGTTGAAGTACCTTACTGAGCCACGTACAACCAAAAGAGGCCATGTTTCCTATTGATACAAGGATGTAAATTTGACCGGGAGAAATGCCCGTCAAATTGTAAAATGCAAAAAAGTGACCATTTGAGCTTGGAGATGAAATTATCTCTAAGGACAGAGAATTTAGAAATTTTACAATGCTAAAATACATTCCTCTGAGCTACATCCATTCATCTTTCTTCAAGTATTTTAGGGAATCCCGAATGTGAAACATGGAAAGAATGAGACAACTCGAGTTTTTACACCCAAATAAAGACCTTTTCAGATGAATAGAGAAATGAGGAAACAAATTTGGATCTATACTTGATCCTCAATCCAGGAAAGGACTGATTATAGCAACAAAAGGAAAGTGGAGAATTTTGAGGCACAATACGGGAAGATAAAAAGTGACATAGACCATAACTTGATAGATTTTTAATGGCAAAATGGGGCGAGACTATTTTTAGCACCAACATTGGCTCCGACTCAGGGATACGTACTCCTTATGAGTGCCACAAGAAAAAGATAGACGAAGTGCCAAAAATATCCATTGGGAAAAGGAGTCATCTTGCAGAGCACAAAACCAGAACCATCCCCCAAAATTGAACTAAGAAACCAACAAAATCAGGCCGCCAGGGGCCATAATGAAAAAAAAACATGAAAGACAAAAAACAAACCAACAAACTATACACTACATAGATGATGTTCACCCAGATTATGGGGAATCAATCCAAGAAATGTTTCAAATTCCTGCCATTAACAGGAACTTTGAGAAATTCCCCATCTAAATCCATCAGGAATAAAGTATGTTCACCAATTCTAATATCAATGGAGTAAGGTCCCATCCATAATACATCAAATTTTCCATGCTTTCCCTTGTCTTCATGCTTGCTATCCCATAACAGCATGAGATCTCCAACATTTAAAGCTCTTGGGGTGACCTTCTTTTCAAAAAAATTCTTCAGCTTCTCCCTGAACTTTACATGCCTTTGGTGGGATGCCCTCCTTTTTTCATCAAGTTCAACAATCTGGTTAATGTAGGCATCATATGGGCATACTTCTTGATCTTCCAGTTGTTGAATAAACTGATATGAGGATAATTACATATGCAGGGATAGCAAGGCCTAATTTCCATACACCAACTCAAATCGAATCTTTCCAATGGATTTTTTAACAGTGATTCAGTTAGCCTAGACAAAAAACTTTAACTACTCACCCCATTTTCTCTTGTTCAGCTCCAAGGTTCTTCTGATGATCTTAAGAAAAATTTTATTACTGGACTCAGCTTGTCCATTTTCTTGGGGATTGTAATTAGAGGCATATTTCAAATTGATCCCATATTATTTTCACATTACCATGAAAGGCTTAGCTCTAAAGCTCATGGCATTGTCAACAACAATTTAAACTGGCACCCCAAACCTTCAAATGATATGGTTCGACATTAAATCCATGAAAATTTGGTGTGTTGATCTTTTGGTGGGGATTGCCTCCACCAATTTGGTGAAGTAATAAGTGGCTACATGAATCCACTTATGGCCAGCACTTGAAGGGTCTAAAATATCACCAATGAAATCCATTCCCCATTTCTCTAACAGAGCTTCAATTTATACAGGTTACAAAGGAAGGGAGCGTGAAGCTTTCAGTATTCTAGAGAAGTGCTAACAACTCTCACATCTTCTAACCAAAAGAGTTGCATCCTTGAAGAGAGTTTTCCACCAATAACCAGCCCCCGTGATCTTGTGTGTTGTGACCATTCTAGGAAAATTCCTGCCACAAAATCATCCATGGAGATCAGAAATTATATTCGGAGCTTCATCTTCAGTAATGCACCTTATGAGGACTCCTTCAGGGTTCTTCCAAGCTAAACCATAATCAGTAATGACATATTTATAGGAAGCCAACTTAAGGGCCCTTTTTTGATTCTTACTCAAATGCTCAGGGCAGTATAAATGTCTAAGATAAAAAATCACATCCTTGTACCACTCAAAACTCATCAATTTTTCAAGAACATCTACCCTACCTTCTTCTACCTCATTCACTTCAATAGTTTGTAAGTTTTTCTCAGCCATAAGCTTAGCCAAGCCCAAACCTCTCACCAAATTCGTGATTTGGATATCCATGTCATAGTCTTGCAACATGTTCACCCATCTGCATCTTTTGATCGATACCTCCATCTTTGATAAGATGTCTGTTATGTCTCGAAAGTGCACCCTGTAGAGAGATGATTGCAGGTTTTCTAAGCTTGCAAAAATTTCACCTCTTTTTTGTATATACAATGGAAACACCTCAAGTCTGTGGGTATACCTATTTTGAGGTGATTCTCTGGTATCAAGGTTGGTTCCTTGTTGATGTATCCTATATTTATTATGTGCTTTTAAGGGTAAAAGGTGACTGTAAAGTAATTAAAACTAAAGTGATAAACCACATTTATATGAGGGATTTGAGTGAGTATATGCATAATTTATATGTGAAGGATTTTTGGTGCATGAGCCAATAATTTTCTAAATAATTTAAGGGCAAACACTTGGTTTTACTGAGGGAAAAATATCACAACAACAATGATAAGTTAACATGCACATTAAAATTATGTAGAAAATACTGAATTTGCAGCAGGGTAAGATGATTGATCAGGGAATTTGCATTCACAAGACTAATAGAAACATACACAAGACTGTAAATAATTGGAAAGGAAGAAATTCTTCACACTAAGAAGGTTAAATTGGAAAGAATTGCTTCAGTACTCCTATATCCAAAAAGTACTGCAGAAGTCCTCCTTTTGTGCTTTACAAAGGCACACAATATATAGCAATTTTTTTTTCCCTCTTCCTAAAAATAGCCTAAGGCTTGTACTCATCCATGCATCCTATTTTTATCTTTTACTTAATAATAGATAAAGGAATAAAAATAGAGCATGCAATTAAAAATAGGTATTATTAGCCTTAATTACAATATAGTCAAATTGATGTTGACTGTTCTATTTTTAAGAAAAAAGGGTGAATAATTAGCTAAAAATAAGATTGCTTGGTAGGCAAGTCTCTCTCCATGAACATGCAACTCTCTCTTCTTCTCTATTCTTTCCTATTGTGAAGGCATGAAAAAATACTCCTGTGTATTGAGCAAAAATAAATTAGATTAATTGCAATACTTTGCAAAATAATTCATCCAAATATCTATCCTGATTGGGACCACCTTTGTTTCTGATGTTGACACTTGTTCTATCTTCTAGTGATCACATAGATAGCACTATGTAAATTATCTCTAACCTTCCCACTAGTGGGGACCACATTTGAACTTAACCATTAGTTTTTAATGGATTGGCCACTCTTGATTCTCTGACCTTAGACTATAGTACTAACATAGTCCAATGAATTCGGCTCCCTTTGAATACACATATGGCACATTATAATACTCGTCCACTTTTATTATTATTTCCTTGTCAGATTTTGGATTATTTGGTATTTAAATTCCCCTGGTGGGCCTTCAAGCCTACGGGAAAATGTAAGAACTTGAAATTTTGTTTGCGAGCCTTAAAGGAAAAAATTCCTCCGGCCTTCCACCCAGGGGAAATACGGGCACGCAGAATAACCTGAGACTTTTAAGCCTATTTTTATAAAGTCTCAAGACCTTGAGAAATCTTGCATCTCTAATAATACTATGTGGAATCGATGTATTGAATTTTCCTTTAATATTGAATTTGTCCTTGTGGGACTAGGGATTCACGAGAAACTTTGGAACTTTTAACTTTTTGCATTTTTAAGGTTTGAAAACCTAAGTGACTCCCAATCTCTATTCCTCTGCTTCCACTGTGATGATGATAGGTGTCCTTCTTCGGCCTGCGGGCCAGCGGATGAAACTTTTACAATTTGAAATTTTTGAACTTTGACTAAGTCGACTGCCATTCCATTTGGATGAATTTTGCATTGATTTTGGTGATCCATTTGTGAGTGTCGATCTCTCTAATTTTGATTCATGGACATCGATCCTCTGATCATTAACTGAGAGTGAGTTAGGCTACTTTGGATCGTTGATGAGTAAAACACTCAAAACCCTAATATTTTGCATTTTCATTCTTGAGCTCTAGTCGAGCTAAACAAACTCTGTAAAAAAAATTTAACAGCAGCCATTGATGAAGCCTTCAAGCTATGTTACTTGGCTTTCTTTACGAGATCCGTTCGTTTTTTAACTAGTTGTCATTATCTTCGAGCTTGGATTTTATTTAAAAGACATCTTTGTGCCTGTAGGATCTCTGCGAAGATTCTATGGCCACCATTGTTGCAGGTTTGTGAGCTTAGCCCTCCTGTAAAAATGATCATCTGTTGCTTTTTTGCACCTGTAACAGCATTATTTTGAGCAAGGTAGTCATGGCTTGTGCTTTTTGTAATCTCTTGACAGTATATTAGTCATTTCGATCAATATTTGGCTTTCTCGTTTACTTTGTCTCTGCTACTTTATTTTAGAAACACTGATTTTGTATTAATAGGCTTTTATATTGATGGATTCACTACCTTGTGCCATAAACAACCATTACTTTTTAATCATATCTCTAGATTTGGCATTCTTTCATCATGGGTAGTCATGCGTTTCTTTAAAATTTTGAGCTCGTTACAAGATAGAGCCATGTCTATTTTGGGTATTTGCATATTTGAGCTCTGACTATTATGAAATATTTGGCTTGTATAAAAGGAAAGGCTGCCATAGTATTTGATTCTTAAGCTCTGATTTCTTTGATTTCCCAAGTGTGATAGAGGCATATTCTCTGATATTTTATACTTAAGATGTCATTTTTTTTGTGAAACCTTGATCTCTTAGCCGAAAACTCATTGTGGGTTATCCCTTTTGGCTCTGAGTTCGATGATCCTTCGAGGGTTTGCTCAACTTTTGATTTTACCAATAAGTTTTTGCTTCCTTCCCTAATGTTTTGGATACCCATTTAATGGATTTTCAATCAAAGCCAGGATCTGCATTTTCTTTTGTAGACCTGTAACTGTATTTGATCCATTGAGTTATATTGGAACAAATATGTGTATGGATTTTTAACTCTCCGTTATGAATGAGTTATTTTTCCCAAAATTTGTATATACCCATGTATATTTCAATTTGTGGCTTGAGGTATTACAACCCAAATTTGGGTATCTTTCCTTTGGCATGGGTATTCACGCTTCTTTACTCATTTTGATTCTTTAATCTGTTCTTGATTTTAATGAGATCTTTGTACCTTGTATGTGGCCTTTTGTAAACTTTTACTCATTCATATAACACCATTAACACATGTAAGCCTTGATTCAGATGCCTTGTGTAAATACCATAATCTTATTTCTTTGCTTAGATACTATACTTCTTTGATGATAGCATTTTTCAAAAATTTAAACTGTCTATTTCACATGGCGAAGCCCTGTCGAAATTTTCCCAGAACTCTTCTTTCTTCCCTTTTCAGCTACAGTAGTTGTATTTTCTAGAAAATAAATTTTGTATGTCAAAATCTTCTTTATTTTGTACTGTAACCCTCTTCCATTTGTATACAATGTCCAAGTTTCAGTTACATTGATCCTCCTTTTTCAGCATGTATATGATTCTTTCTTCTTGGCTGCTACCTATATCTACGCATTTTAAGAAAATAGTTAGAAATAATTAGGCTTTTGGCCTCTTTTGTGTCCATGTTTCTTGTTTTCTTTTCTATTTCTGATTCCTAATTGAGCTCTATGAAATTTGATCTTTAAGTACTCTATATCTCTTGTTGCTTAGAGATCCATATGAATGAATTAGGATAGTGTAGGAATATGGATTAACCCTGAGCTCTTTATTGATGATTCCTTATCTTTTACTTTCCAGGTACCATGATTTGAGCTGTGGAGACAAAGATGAAACAAGATAGAAAGAAGATGATCTGCTCAACGGAGAATATACAAAGGCAATGATGGGTTCACTCATACTCCTTTGCTTTATATTTCATGCATGTGTATCTCTTACTTCAGTAGATGTACTTTACTTTTTAGTCACATCTCATGGCTTGTGTGGGAAACACTTGACCTTCCTTGTGAATAAAACTTTGAATTCTGAAATTGAGTTGTGTATTTCCTTCTGCATTTCAAGCTTCTGAATGGAGTGTATGATGAGCTAAACAACTCAGTCATATAATTGAATGTCTTAAACATGAAGTAAAGAACATTAATGAGAGCTTGTAACATGCAGTAATGAACTCTGATTTTTGTAATATGCACTTATGTTTTCTCTCCCAAAACTCAGCACTTCACCTACTCTGTAATTTTTCATCTTCATCAAGACAACACAGCTTTCCTTCAGGGCCTTTGTGTTCTTTTGATTAAGATGGCATGATATTGCAGACTATGTGGTCTGTTACGTTTTCTAACAGAACACATACCTACAAATTTCACTTAGTCATTAATTAATTCAGTAGTAACTAATAACACCATAACTTCCTTAGCCTGGTATACTTCACCAATTCCTTCCATCATAATGGAGTTTCGAGTTTCCCATTTTTGCACAAGTTCAAAAATTGTGAACATTTCTTGCGATCCTGCAGGGAAAACTACCTGCTAGTTTAAAGACCAGTGCCTTGCTCTTGTCCATTGGGCATGGATTTCAAAGTATATAACCAAAATCTACCTTTTTCAAAAGGTCCAACCCTTCCAAAATGGAACTAAAACTTGGAAAGGATCTAGTTAACCAGATCGCGTGCACAAATGCACTGATTGAATTTAAAAACAAGGAAATGTGCGAGAACTGCACTTATTGAAGGGAAAATCCCACTCTAACAATCACTGTAAGATTTTCAATAACAGTGTTTAACAAACATACCATTCACAGGAATGGGAAGTTCCTCTCCATTCATCTTCGAAAGCTGAAAAGCATTGTGTTCCTTGCAAGATGAAATCATGTAAGGACCACTCTAGATTGTATCAAACTTTGAGTGTCTTCCTGGATTTACATGATCAACATCCCATTTTAACACAATATATCCTTCATTGAAGACTCTAAATTTGGATTTCGTGTCAAAATTCTTCTTCATTTGTTTATGATTCTTTTCCATATTCAAATGAGCTTGATCTCTTAGCTCTTGTAATTGCATTAACTCTACATAATGAACCTGCAATGGTTCATTCTCAAGCAGCTCTATTTGATGTAGCAAATCCAATGTAGGTAACTTAAATGAAATAGGAATTCTTGCTTCTTTTTTGTACACAAGTTTGTATGGTGAATTTCTAAATGATATTTTAGGAGTCACTCTGTCAACCTAAAGTGTTGAATTCAACATCAAATGCCAAGCTCTTTGATTATCTTTGAGTGTTCTTCTGATGATCCTTAACAGATTCTTGTTAGTAGTTTTAGCTAATCCATTACCTTGTGGGTAATAATTAGATGAAGAACTTAGATATATTCCATGGTTGATAGACCAATTTTTTATCTTTGTACCGAGAAAAGCTAAATAATTATCTGATATGATAGTTTCTCGAACACCAAATCTGTAAACTATTCCTTCATAAAAGGATAGTATCAAAGTTTCATTAGCATCCTTCAAGGCTATTGCTTCAGTCCCTCTTGTGAAGTAATTTGTAACAGTTAAGATCCACTTGTGTCCTTATGATGATGGTGGGTTTATCATGCCAATAAAGTCAAGACCCCACTCCATAAAAGGTTGATCAACTGAAATAGGTTGTAGAGGCAGTGAAGCTAAACGTTCATTTCCAACAAAGAAATCACTCTTTTTACACTTTCTTGTCCAAAACAAATAGTTCTTGAATATGCTAGGCTAATAATAACCATCTTTCATAATTTTTAAGGTTGTGGTATGTCCTAAAAAGTGACCTCTTGTAGGTCCTTCATGGAATTTGGATAGTAATTTCTAAATTTTATCGTAGTCAACACATCATTAATAAAGATATAAGGTACAACTTTTAATCTGAAATACCTTCATTTATTCTTGTCCATACCTTCTAGATAGGTGCCATGCTGTAGATAATTAACCAAATCAATCATCCATTTTGATTCCTGAATATTGTGAGTGAGCTTAGGCTGTTGATTTCCTAGTTGAACCATGATTTCTGATTGCTGATACGCAATTTCAGCATGTTGTTTTTCCATATCAGCAATTAGATGCTCATATAAATCTTTCCCTTGATCTGTCTTAGCAACCCAAATATCAACATCATACTCCATGACCTTTGTTATCTAGTTTACTCTTTTCTCATTCAACTCCTTATTTAGTAAAAATTCTTTCACACTTGGATGAGAAACAAGAACATGGATTTTATTGTTCGAAAGCATATACTTAAAATTATTTAGTCCTCTAAATACTTAAAGTACATGTTTTTAAAGAAATTTGTACCTTATTTTGTAATCATGCAAACTCTGTCCAAAGAAAGAAATAGGCTACTCAATATTTTCATCATTGACTTAAGTTAATATAGCTGAGATTGTTTTAACTCCTAGAGGTGCATACATTGTAAAATCTTTATCGAAATTTGGATTTACAAGAGTAGGAGCTTGAGAGATATCTTCTTTGATTCATTCAAATCCTTCTCTCCCTTCAATGGTCCAAGAGAATTTTTTTTTTCTTTAGCATAGCTGTGAGTGGTTTAACCAATGCTACAAAATCTGGAACAAATTTTATAACAAAGTTGGTTTTTCCAAGAAAAATTTGTAATGCCTTCTTATGATGGGGCAATGATAGTTGTGATATGGCTTTGATCCTGAAAGGATCAATTGCTAAACCTTTCTTAGAAATAATATGACCAACTAGCTTGCCTTGATGTACTAAAAATATAGACTTTAGTGGATTCAAAGATATTTCAAATTGCTTGCACAATTGAAAAGTCTACCTTAAATGCATTAGATGTTCTTCAGAATATTTTGAAAATATAGTAACATCATCTAAATAAAAAAGGATGCATTTATTTAATAATCTATGAAAATCCATGTCCATTGCATGTTGAAATGTTGCACCAACATTTAAAAGACCAAAAGGCAATCTTTTGTAAGCATATGTACCCCACTTGGTGGTAAAAGCTGTTTTATATCTATCCTCTTCCTAGACTAAAATATGATTATATCCACTGTAAGCTTCTAGAAGAGATAGTCTATCTGAACCTAAGACTGTTCTAAAAATTTGATCCATATTGAGGAGTGGGTAATGATCTTTTAATGAAGCCTTATTAAGATATCTGAAATCTACACATAGTCTGATTTCACCATTCTTCTTCCTAACATGAACAAGATTGGCTACCCAACTTGAATGCTTAACTAGAAATATAATACCCGATTTAATCAACTTAGATAATTCTTTCCTCATCAGAAGTTCTATTTTGGGATTCATAGGTCTCTGTTTCTGCCTAATAGGTTAAGAATTTGGCTACAACTCAATTGTATGTTGTGCTAAACTAGGATCAAATCCTTTCAGGTCTTGGTATTTCCAAGAAAAAACATCCTTAAACTCTTTTCAAAGATTAATAAATGACTGCTTTTCAGTTAAGGAACATACCTTCCAAGAAAAATCTTTTTCCCTTCATCAACCGAGATCTCTTCACAATTATCAGTGTGAGTTGACATTTTAGTCTTGACCTTTCTTAACTAATCGTCAGTGCTGAATATGTCTTCTAATGTGACCAAACCTTGAGTAAATTTATTTTTCTTCAACTAAACAATATAATCACCATAACAGTGTTGTAATTTATCCTAATTTACTATAAAAAATTCAGCTTTTTGTTGTAAAAACCTGCAGATTTGATTATCACTTTCAAAAACTTGCCAATTTGAATCATTATCATGTATTGAGGGCCTGACAATTAGATTTATATGAGGCTATATTTTTCTATTTTCAATCTATTCCACTACTTCAAAACTAGCCCCAACTGCTGCACGTCTATCTGCATGCTTGTTTTCAGCTCTAGGAATAGACTGAATATTAATGGCATCGAAATATTCCATTAAGTCTAAAAATCTATGTTTGTAAGACTTCATTAATGGATTCTTACAAACATTAAAATTTATTACTTGATTGATAACCAACTCAGAGTCACAAAAAATCCGTAGCATGCTGATACCTCTCTTTCTGGCCCAAAGTAGGTCATGAATTAATGCTTTGTAATCAGCTACATTACAAGTACATGCGAATTGGAGACTCAAAGCTGAGAAATACCTTTCATTCGTTGGGGAAATGAGGATCAAATCTATTCTCTATCCTTTCTTTTTCTTAGCTCCATCAAAATGAAGCTTCCAAATCCCTTCTAATGAATCTTCTATTTTGGACAACAAGGGAAGTGGTGTATTTTCTTCAAGCATATAATACACACCAAACAAGTGTTCTTCAAATTCCTTAAAAGGATCATGAGCATGTTCTTCCACTATCTTTTCATCCATGAACATGTTAGAAACACCATCTAATGCTGAAACATGAGCTACCTCATCAAAATCAGACTGATTTAGGGCTGAATAATTAGCCATTGCATTTGAACAGTGAGGCTCAATGTTAAATATGGCTAATGGATCTGAATTGATAGTAAATTTTGTGCTGTAACGAGTAGTAAAAAATAAGAAGGACCAATCTGAAGAGAGATAACATCCTATTTTTTTCGTGAAGTCTCTAGATAAGCATAAGGTAAAGTATGGAGGTAAATCCACAACAACAACATCTTACAGAATATAAACATTTGGGCAAGCATGTAACATCACCTATAAATTTATGATTACACCAACTATATTAGTTGTAGTTCCGTTAAGCTGTAAGACACTCCTTTATGTAGGATCATACTGCAAACCCAATTTTAATGCAATTACTTTTGGCATAACCGTGCTTCTTGTGCCATTGTCCACCATGCAATTATCAACTAGATGTTTTCCAATAATCAATGATAAATAAAATGGTGGTGGTTTCTTTATGTCATAAGAATTCATAACTTTCTGAACCATCCACTTAACTTCTTTAATGTAGTCTTGTTAAAATGTTCTAAGGACCATGTTTGCCTTATGAACTTCCTTTTCTAATGTATTTGAAGAAATCTGCATCTTAGCTAATTCATGAGAGAGTAAATCTTGATGTCTAGGATAATTTAGAGCATCCTACATTGAGATGTTAACATTATGATTTTTCATTACATCAACAATGTTGAAAGAAGCAACTATTTTAGAGACAGATTGAACTGTCTTAGAGTAGGCATTAGCAAAAACTGATTATGCTTCAGGTGCCTTAGATTTTTGAGGTATAAATAGTCTTTTTGGATCAGGTTGTAGCTGTTTTAGATGGCCTTTATCAACAGGAAAACTTGTTATTTTTTTAGGAACAGTAGGGTTGTTGGTTGAATTTAGAACTGTAGATGTTGTCTTATCAGTGACAGTAGGCAGGATAGGCCTATTTTGTTGTTTTTGACTTTTAGCAGCTTTACCTTGAGCCCTAGTAACGACTACAATGAAATCCTCATTAAAACTGATTAAATTCTATTAAAGTTCTTTCTGAACATGAATTTATTGCTTCCCACCCTCTATTTGAGGCATGAAAAATGTTTTAGATTGAGGTTGTGCAAAAAGATTTAGATTTAGAAAAGCATTTGGGAAACTTGCAACTGAATGAGGTTGATTGCAAGGTTGACACTACTCTTCCATAGTCATATTAACTAGGAATAAAGCATTAGATGAACTAGGAGCCTTTGGGTCAAACTTCCTTTACTGGTAAGGATGCCTATAATTTTTATTTTTTTGGTAAGGCTATCTGTTTTGTTGATTATGTTGATTTTACTGATAAGGAGCCTGATAAGATCTTCTCGGTGATATTCTATTTTAAATCAAAGTCAATTTATTTCCCATAGTTTGCAAAGCTTTAAATACCTCATCTGATGGAGCTACAACAGTAGGTTTTATTATTGTAATAGGCTAAGGAATAGGTGCTAAATCTGCCAAAAATGGCATTAAAGGCCTTGGTGCCAATTTTCCTACTTGAATAAGACTATTTTCAGCTTGGATAGCGATATTGTAGACTGCTGGGAGTGTCTCTCACCCCATTGACTGAATCATAGTTGAGATATCATTGTTTAATGCCCTAAGATAATAAAGGAAAGCATGATCAGCTTGAGGCTTGACACTTGCTGGAATTTTTTCCTAGGTTCTGGGAAAATAGATATTGAAATTAGACATAAACTCAATGGGAGGTTTTTTAATAGTATACAATTGTTTAATGAGAGACAAATGATTTGAATTATCCTCAAATTGTTTCAGCAATTTTTCACCTAAGTTATCCCAAGTTCTTATGCTTCCAATTTTCTAGGTTTCTATACGATCACAAGGTCTTCCCTTTAAAAGATGCAACTAAAAGTCTTAAAGCTACGTCTTCATGAGTGATATTATGGACTGCACATATGACTACAACATATTTGATATGTTCAGCAGGTGTAACCTTATTTTCACTCATGAATGATGGAAAACTATTCATAGTGGCATTAGGAATGTCATGGTAGACTGGGATTACTAATGAACTTCCATTATTAAAGGTCACAAAATTCCTTGGTTGTTGAATAAAAATTTAAAAAACTAGGATGTTAATAGAGAAATTGAGACGTGGTGAAGGAATATCAAGAGGAGGGTTATCAAAACCAGGTCTATTATAGGGTAAAGTATTACCAACTGTTCTCCTAGAAGAATTCAAGGGTAAAGAAACAAATTGTGGAGAAATTCCTCTTACCGATGATCTTGTAGTCACTTTAGGCATGCAACATGTTGCAATACTGGTATGAAATCAGCTATGTGGAGTTGCCAAAATATCTTCAAATCTTTAAAATAAATTGCTATAACTTGCTCCCGAAAATACCTTTGTAAATGTTGTAAATCTGCTTTAGATCTGTTGTAGAATTTGTAACTTACATGCGGATCTGATTCGTGTTCCCACCAGGCATGCCAAAAACTGTTATCTCTCGAAAGTGCACCCTGTAGAGACATAGCTGCAGGTTTTCTAAGCTTGCAAAATTTTGATCTCTCTCTTTTGTAGATACAATGGAAACACCTCAGGTCTATGGGTATACCTATTTTGAGGCGAGTCTTCAGTATCAATGCCAATTCCTTGTTGTTTAATCCTAAATTGATTATGGGGTTTTAAGGGTGTAAGGTGACTGTAAAGTAATTAAAACCAAGGTGATACACCAAATTTGTATGAGGGCTTTGACTAAGTATATGCAAAATTGATATGTGAAGGATTTTTGGTGCACGAGCCAACAATTTTCTACAAAATTTAAGGGCAAACATTTGGTTGTATTGAGGGAAATATATCACAACACTGATAAGTTAACATGGACATTACAATTATGCAGAAAATACTGAATTTGCAACAAGGTAAGATGATTGATTGGGGAATTTACATTCACAAGACTAATAGAAACATACACAAGACTGAAAATAATTGGAAAGGCATAAATTCTTCACACTCAAAAGGCAAAACTGGCAAGAATTGCTTCATTACACCTATATCCAAAAAGTCGTCTAGAAGTCCTCCTTTTGTGCTTTGCAAAGGCACACAATATATAGCAAAAAAATAATATTCCCTCTTCCTAAAAATAGCCTAAGGATTGTACTCGCCCATGCATCTTATTTTTATCCTTTACTTAATAATAGATAATTAAATAAAAATAGAGCATGCAATTACAAATAGGCATTATTAGCCTTAATGACAGTATAGTCAAACTAAAGTTGACTGTTCTATTTTTTAGAAAGAAGGGTGAATAATTTTCTAAAAATAAGATTGCTTGCCAAGAAAGTCTCTCTCCATGAACATGCAACTCTATCTTCTTTTGTATTATGTCATGTTGTGAAGGCATGCAAAAATACTCATATTTATCGAGAAAAAATAATTTACATTAATTTCAATACTTTGCGAAATAATTCATCCAAATATCTATCATGATTGGGACCACCTTTGTATCTAATGTTGAAACTTGTTCTGTCTTCTAGTGATCACATGGAAAACACAGTGTAAATTATCTCTAACCTTCCCAATAGTTGGGACCACCTTTGAACTTGACCATTAGTCTTCATTGGTTTGGCCACTCTTGATTATCTGACCTTAGACTATAGTACTAACATAGTCGAATGAATTCAGCCTCCTTTGAATACACATATGGCACATTATAATACTCGACCACTTTGATTATTATTTCCTTGTCGGCTTTTGGATTATTTTTTATTTTAATTCCACTGGCAGGCCTTCGGGCATGTGGGAAAATGTAAGAACTTGAAATTTTGTTTGCAAGCCTTAAAGGAAAAAATTCCTCCGGCCTTCTGCCCAGGGAAAATGTGGGCACACAGAATAACCTGAGACTTTTAAGCCTATTTGTATAAAGTCTCAAAACCCTGAGAAATCCCGCATCTCCGCCAATACTATGTGGAATCGATGTGTTGACTTTTCCTTTGATATTGAATTTTTCCTTGCAAGGCTAGGGCTTCGTGGGAAACTTTGCAACTTTTAACTTTTTGCATGTTTAAGGTTTGAAAATGTAAGTGACTTCCGAACTCCATTTCTCCACTTCCACTATGGTGATGACACGTGTCCTTCTTGGGCCTGCAAATGAAAGTTTTACAATTTGAAATATTTAAACTATGACTAAGTTGATTGCCATTCCATTTGGGTGAATTTTACATTGATTTTGGTGATTTATTTGTGAGCGTCGATCTATGTACTTTTGATTCATTGCCATCAATCCTTTGATCATAAACTCAAAGTGAGTTAGGTTACTTTGGATTGTTGATGAGTAAAACACTCGAAACCCTAATGTTTCACATTTTCATTCTTGAGCTCTAGTCGAGGTAAAAAAACTCTTTAAAAAAACAATTTAATGACAGCCATTGATGAAGTCTTCAAGATCTGTTACTTGTCTTTCTTTGTGAGATCTAGTCAATTTTTAACCAGTTGTCATTGTCTTCGAGCTCATCTTTTCTTTAAAATAGATCTTTGTTCCTGTAGGATCTCTATGAAGATTCTATGGCCACCATTGTTGTAGGTTTGTGAACTTATCCCTCTTGTAAAAATGATCCTTTGTTGTTTTCTTGCACCTATAACATGATTATTTTGAGCAAGGTAATCATGGCTTGTGTTTTTTGTAATCTCCTGACTGTATATTGCCCATTTTGATCAATAATTGTCTCATCCTTTTACTTTGTCTCTGCCACTTCATCTTCAAAACATTGATTTTGTATTAATAGGATTTTATATTGATGGATTCACTACCTTGTGCCCTAAACAACTATTAATTTTGAATCATATCTCTAGATCTGGAATTCTTGCATCATGGGTAGTCGTGCTTTTCATTGAAATTTTGAGCTCGTTGCGAGATAGAGCCATGTCTATTGTGGGTATTTGCATATTTTAGCTCTCACTATTATGAAATCTTGGGCTTGTATAAAAAGAAAGGCCACCATGGTAGTTGATTCTTAAGTTCTGATTTCTTTGATTTCCCAAGTGTGATAGAGGCATATTCTTTGATATTTTATACCTAAGATGTCATTCTTTTTGTGAAACCTTCATCTTTGAGTTGAAAACTCATTATGGGTTATCCATTTTGGCTCTGAGTTCAATGATCCTTCGAAGGTTTGCTCAAATTTTTATTTTACCAGTAAGTTTTTGCTTCCTTCCCTGATTTTTTGGATACACATTTAATGGTTTTTCGATCAAAGCCAGGATCTGCATTTTCTTTTGTAGACCTGTAACTGTATTCGATCCTTTGAGTTATATTGCAAAAAATATGTGTATGCATTTTCAAATGTCCTGTATGAATGAGTTATTTTTCCCAAAATTTGTATATACCCATGTATCTTTCAATTTGTGGCTTGAGGTATTACAATCCAGATTTGGGTATCTTTCCTTTGGCATGGTTATTCACGATTCTTTATTTCTTTTAATTCTTCAATTTTTTCTTGATTTTAATGAGATCTTTGTACCTTGTATGTGGCCTTTTGTAAACAGTTCCTTATTCATGTAACACCATTAGCAGGCATAAGCCTTGATTTAGATGCTTTGTTGAAATACCATAATCTTATTCCTTTGCTACGATACTATACTTCTTTGATGGTAGCATTTTTGGAAAATTTAAAATTTCCATTTAATAAGGCAAAGCCCGATCAAAATATTCCCAGAACTCTTCTTTCTTCCCTTTTTAGCTACAGTAGTAGTATTTTCTGGAAAATACATTTTGTATGTAATTAAGAATCTTCTTTGTTCTATACTATAATCCTCTTCCATTTGTATGCAATGTCTGAGTTTCAGTTACATTGGTCCTCCTTTTTTAGGATGTATATGATTCTTTCTTCTTGGCTGCAACTTGTATCTACGCATTTTAAGAAAATAGTTAGAAATAATTAGGCTTTTGTCCTCTCTTGTGTTCATGTTTCTTGTTTTCTTTTTTATTTTTGTTTCCTAAGTGAGCTATGTAATCTAATCTTCAAGTGCTCCATATCTCATGTTTCTTAGATATCCTTATGCATGAATTAGGACAATGTAGGAATATGGATTAACCCTGAGCTCTTTATTAATGATTCCTTATCTTTTACTTTTCAGGTACCATGATTTGAGCTATGGAGATAAAGATGAAACAAGTTGGAAAGAAGATGATATGCAAAACAGATAATATACAAAGGCAATTATGGGTTAAATCATACTCCTTTGCTTTCTATTTCATGCATGTGTACCTCTTACTTCAGTAGATGTACTTTACTTTTTAGTCACATCCCATGGCTTGTGTGGGAAACATTTGACCTTCCTTGTGAATAAAACATTGAATTCTGAAATTGAGTTGTGTATTTCCTTCAACATTTTAAGATTCTAAATGGAGTGTATGATGAACTAAACAACTCAATCATATAATTATTTGTCTTAAACATGAAGGAAAGAACATAAATGAGAACCTGTAACTTTTAGTAATGAACTCTGATTTCTGTAATCTGCACTTATGTATGCTGTCCCAAAACTCAACACTTCACCTACACTATAATTTTTCATCTTCATCAAGACAACACAGATTTCCTTCGGGGCCTTTTTTTTCTTTTGCTAAAGATGGCATGAAATTACAGACTATGTGATCTATTACGTTTACTAACAACTCACATAGTTGTAGATTTCACTTGATCATTAACTAATTCAACAGTAACTAATAACATCTGAAATTCCTTAGCTTGGCATACTTCACCAATGCCTTCCATCGTAACAGAGTTTCAAGTTGCCTATTTTTGCACAAGTGCAAAAATTGTCAACAATGTCTTTGACCATGTTGTGGGGAACATAAGAAACTATTTTGGAACTCAAAATGTAAGCCCTGAAAACCTTTATTGATTTTACGAAGGAAAATTATTATTTCTCCATAATAGTGTATTTCAGCTCAGCCCCTTGTAATGCCTTATTGAAAAAGGTGATTGGCCTCTTAGCCCCTTCATCATAATTCTGCAACAAGACATATGCAATAGTGCTCTCTGAAGAAAAATAAAATAGCTAGAAAGGCTTCTTATAATTTGGAGCTGCTAAAATAGGGGCATGCTTTAATGCCTCCTTGATCCGATTGAAAGCATGAATGGCATCCTCCTCCCATTTCATGGCCTAGTCCTTCTTCAGCATGCCAGTGATTGGAATGGTCACCTCAGCAAAGTTTGGTATGAATCTCCTGATAAATTTGATGTGCCTGAAGAAAAATTGAATCCCTTTCTTGGTTCTTGGAATTGGGACCTTGCTGATGGCCTCTACCCTTTCTGGATCAATCATTACCCTTTTTGTGACACAATGTGACCCAACAATTTTTCCTTTTGTACCCCGAAATGGAACTTCTTTGGATTTAGTGAAATGCCATATTCTCTACATCATATCAGCATTTTCTCTAAATGCCACAAATGATCACTTCTCTTCCTGGAGAACACAGTTACAGAATCTTGGTAGAAAACAATAAATTCATTGATGTAACTAGCAAAAGCAACATCCATTTCTCTTTGAAAGGTTTCTCCAGCATTCGTCAGTCCAAAGGGCATCCTGACATATACATAAGTTCCCAAAGGAGTGGTCAACGTTGTTTTAGCCTGCTTACTGCAACTTTTTCAAAAGGTCAACTGGGCCCTCTAACCAGGTAATAAAGTACATCCATTATTGTGATGATTATTTATTTCATTTTATCTAGTCAACAGCTACAACAATCTTTCTCTTCTAAAGTTTGTATAGGATAAATTATCTAAGTTCATGGATGCTCTATTTCAGCATACGCTTGGGTGAAATGCACAGAGGGAGGAAGAGGGGAACATGTACGGCTGTGTTGGACTGAGTGCTAAAATCACAGGACCCAAGTGGACATAGCATGTGGAGCTGAGCTAATCCCACACATCCCTCAGTCTCATTAGTTCCTCTTGCATTTTAAGCGAGAGGATAACTTTATATTGATTAGAGCGTCTGCCTTCAAAATCTGAATGGTTTGGTACATTACGATACCCAGTAAAGGAATCACATAGAAATTTGAACAACAGATAATCTGTGGGAATACCTTTAGTGTCAGAATGAATCCAATCCATGCAATCTTGATATTTTTTAAGCAATTGGACATAAGACTATTTTTCTTTCTTGCTGAGATTGCTTCCCAATCAGATTTTCCTTGGTTTCTCCTTTGTTCCAAGGTCATGCTCCTCAATATCCCTTGAGGATGCCATGCATCTGTTAATAATGCGATCAACATTATCAAAGTTGGATTCAAGAGCAACCATCCATCTAGGAATGGTATTAGTCTTTAGTTGGATGATGCCTTTTCCAAACAAGGTTTCCTTACCCTCTGCTATGCACACCATTGGCTCCTAATCAATATTTTGATCAGAAAACTACCCTTTTTTCTACAGAAATCTTCTGACCTGAGCATCATCATAAAAAATTTGCCAGTGCTTAATGTTGTTAGGGATAGATGGCCTTGTCAATACTTATACATCATATTCACAATATGGGGATACCGTACAATTATCAAACCGAGATCCCTATACTGCAATCTTATCTAACAAATCATTGAACTTCCTATCATGATGCACAATGTTGAATGAATCAAAAATATTAATGAGATCCCAAACTGTATGCTTGTATTGTTTCATTCACTGATTTTTTGTGTCATAAAGTTTTCTAACTTGCTTTACAATTAATTCTGAATCTCCTTTGACAATGATTTATTTAACACCATATTTCTAAGCAATCCTAAGACCTAACATCAGTGCCTCATACTCAACAATGTTGTTAGTGCACTCAAAGTTGATTTTGAAGGAACAAATAAACTCTTCCTCGCTTTGAGAGACCAGAGCAACACTGACACCATTTCTGAACTTGGAGCAAGCTTCATCAAATAATAAAGTCCAAGGAGAGTTTTCCTATTCAAGACACTTGCATTCTTCTATCCTATGTTATTTTCCATCAAAAAATCCTACAAAGATATAAGAATCAACACTTGTGTACAATACTTCATAAGATGCATTGTTGGGATCATCAATAAGGTGTAACATATTCTTTTCTCCATACAGCTTGACAAGGATGTCCTCAATCATGATGGTGGCATAGGACATATCCATTTGAAAACTCCCACCAACACTTGTAGCCCATTTTCCAAAGAATAGCATACCCCACTTGGCTGGCCAATCAACAATAACTACATCAAGCTTTAAGTTCCTGCCTGGATAGGCTACAAGTTGTACCACCAGACCTTTCACACATCCCACCACTGGAACTTCTCTAGAATCCTTGGTAGTGCAATTCCCATATGTTTTTGTTACCTTGATGTTTAGTTCATTCATAACTTCTAGAGGCATAACATTGCATGATGCCCCCGAATCAAACATACAGTTGTGTAGCTGCATATCCTTAATGATCAGAGTGGTGAAGAATGGATCCACATTTATCTAAGAATCTATCAAAGATGTCCCCAAATAAACCTCAGGTGGTTCATCTAGCTCTTCTGATGCTGGTGGTGCTTCTAGTTCTTCAATGATTGGAGGATTATCCACATTATTTACATTTCTACCTGGGGAACTTTTCTCTTCTTTCAATCCAAAATACTCCAATGCCCTCTTCTTGTGCTTAGGAATCCTAAGCAACTCAACAATTGGAACTGAGATCTTAATCTGACTCAAGACTTGAGAAATATCATAAGGGACATACTTTGGGAAGGAAGTATTGGAAGGAAGGTTGACACACTCATTAGATGGCACAACATTCTTAACAGGTCTGGCATGAGGAGGGGTATGAGTTTTGTTTGGGACAACAAGGCCCTTGGCAAGTACATATTTATTAGGATACTCTTTAGGAATATTTGAAAGAAATGGAGTTTTGCTTGGCTTGAGGCCTTGTACCTTTGACAACCCTACTTCTTGTGTTGTACTCCTTCTCTTGAGCAATAACAACATTCATCAATAATTTCCTATCCTCCTCATCTGTGATTCCTCCATCATACTTCTTTATCATTAAAGCTCTCATATATTCAAATTCATTATTGGGAAATTCAAAAGCTTGTATATTATCTACTTCTAAAGTATGTGAGGGAGGAAGAATAGGTACCCAGTGGATGCAATCCCAAAAATCAGCAGTAGTTCAAGAGCTTATTACCTCAGTTGAATTTTCCCCTTGTTGTGACCTCATGGAGCAACCCATCATGCAAACATCATCATCATTATCATCATCAACTTCTTCTTCTTTTTGCTGATCTTCCTCACATGGAGCATGGGGTATGAAACATTTGCCAAACCAATCAATGACATTTGTCTCCTCCACAACAGCAACTCTGGTACCCAAAGGATCAGGAACCATTCTATTTTCTCTGGCCTCACTCTATTTATTCCTAAATCCAACAGGCCCCTTACCTCTATCGTCAGATCTCTAATAATTTCTATGATGGTTTGTAAACCTATCTTAGACTTGTTGCTTGTACTGACCTTTTGAAATCTCCCCAATTATTTTTTCTACTCAGGCTAATTTGTATGATTTTTTTTTTATATCCCTTGCCAAAGCTTTCCCAACTTCCTCCAAATCAGCAGCCTTACTTGCTTGAGGTTTATCCAGGTTAACTAGTTTCACACTCTCCCTCTTAGGAGGTTTTCTAATTGCCTTAATGTTGTTCTCAATTTTCAGAGCCATGGTGAAGGCCTGCCTCAAATTAGTAGGGTTTTTGTCCCTCAATTAGTAAGCAACTTGTTAGTATCCAAATTGATTCTCCTTCAAAGTCTGAGTAGCATCACAAGATTCGCAGGAAGCTTAGATACAGATAGATCTTAGTGAGTCACTTTATAGCCAGGGATGATATCTAGCTATCCCTTAGTCACTTAGATGTGGAGAAATGGATAACACCCCCAAGAAGATTTGATATATCCTCACTACTTTATGGTTATGCCTTTCAACTAAGGTGAGAGAACCTTTTTGTAGCTTGCTATTTATGGAGGAGATGGAAATATCCTTCCTAATGAAGTTGTTAGGGACACCTTGAAGAAAATATGATCAATGCAACAAAATCTAACTCTCACGAGTTGTCACTCTAGATAGTGGAGATATTCTCTAGGCAAGGTTCAGGCTACTAAAGACATTTGAAATCCTGATTGTTTCTACATGTTTTGGTAGTAAAATTTGTGCATTTGTATACACACATGACAAATAGGTGTAGTATGGGTAGGATTAGTTGTTTTTAAATGGATTTTGGTGGGAGGTGAGGTAGGATGAACTTGATTCACCAGATCCTTGAGAGCTTTTGCAAAATTGAAGACTAAACAAACAAAATGCCACAAAGCAGCTAAAATGTTTCTTTAACCAGAATATGCACTTCAATCGAGGCCTAGATTAGAAAATTTTCATACAATCTGTGAGATTCTAACACAATGGCTCGAGTTGGAAAACCCAACAAAACATCAAGATCTGAGCCCAATCACGCCCGAGGTACACCCAGAGGCTTACATACAATATATGCCAACAAATGAGAGAAAAGTGATTTTAAATCATTTATTTCACTCCCAGATGAAAGCTTTTATGAGAAATGAAATTAAAGATGCCACTAAACTGTCAAAAGGATTGAGACCTGTTTGATGAAGACCAATTTTGATACAATATTGCAACAGGAACAAAAAGAACTATTTACAGACATTCAGAAGTAAAACAAACACATTTTGCATAAGATCCACACATAATTACTCAAGTTTGATTAATTTGTAAATAAAATAAAGTTTATAGAACAATCTCAGAGCTTGTCAATGGATGTACACTCGTAACCACCTTAACATGATCAAATTCAATACAAAAGAGATATACAGGCTTCTTAGATGACTTCTCAAAAAAGGTGGGCTCTATCAAGATTTTTTTGGTTAGAAAAATCATTCCTGATCCCTCACACTCCAACCTTTTGCATGATAAATTTGTGCCATTTATAACATATAAAATAGAGCCCTTTTCCCCCAAAAATAAAGACATTGAGCGTACCCGTGCTTGCCATGATCTTGATCGCGATTCTCGGATTCAAATATGTAAAAAGTTGTTAGGTGCTCATCAGAAAAATATCTTCAAATATCTCCCGCATTTAACTCCTTCTTCTGGAAAATCACTCTTCCTTCCATTCGCTAACCACTTCTGCCATTAATCTAACAAATATGGTTCATTGCATGCTCGGGAGAATAAAAATGGAAAATCAGACCGAGCCCAATAGTCAGACCATTTTAATGGTAAAAGACATCTCTATATCTCTCCCACCAAAATTAGATATCAAAATTAACTCTCCTCTTTGTTTGGTGTGTAGGAAATACCAAGAAATCATGAAGACTTGGACTTCCTGGAGCGTTTCATTAAAAATGGTGGGAGAATCAGATTTAGACTCACACCTACCATTGATCTTTATTTTGAATTTGGGCCGTCCAGGTGGAAGATTCAATTTTAAAACAGGCCCGGGGATTTCCTTTGAATTTTTACAACCTTTTGAAAAAATGAAAAAATTCCATTTTGCTCCACACCTTTGCCCTTGAGAAATGAGCCTGACACATGTCCTAATGTGGGTCCCAGCAGAACTTCTCTTCCTTTTTCACTTTTTACTCCCTTTTCCTAAAAGGAAAATTTTCCCAAATTTCCCCCGAGAGTCCGCACCTCCGTCGTTCACTGGAGCAAGCTTTGACCTATCCTCTATCAAGTTTGAGAGCCATTTTTGAATTTTAACCCTTTTGAGAATAAGAGGCAAAACATTTGAGCTGACACTAATGGTCCGCTTTCCCACCCCTTTTGAATTTTCAAATTTCCATGCATCACAATGGCACATCTGGAGATGGTTCCCAAATTTGAGACCTTGAAAGAGCGCAGGCTTGCCACGTGTCCTGGCTTGGCAAAATTTGTCTGAAGGCTTAAATTTCAATGGAAGGCACCATGTATTAGAGTTCGAGGCAATATCCTTTGGCCGTTGAAAAGTCCAAGAAAAATGCAAAGTGAGCGGAGGCCTCCAAGTGTCCTCCTCGTGATTCTTTAAAATAAAACTCAAGAGCCGGTCCCCAAGCATGTGTAGTTCCTCCACATGTCCCAGACCTCAGAAAACCTTTTGAAAAAAAATCAATTATGGGAAGACCCAGTGGAAGCCTCCACGTGTCTCCATGGCACAATTTCAAAATGGTGCCCAAGTTTGAGACCCTGAATGAGCGCGGGCTCACCACATGTCCCTCTCCCACCAAACTCTATTAGCTACATAAAAAATTTTCTAAGTCAAAACTGAGTAGCGGAGACCTCTACGTGTCCTCCTGACACTACTCCAAGGCCAAACAAATAATTAAATCTTTAATTGAGCACCGCTCCTCCAGGTGGACAAATTTCTAAGTGGAGGCAATTCATAAAATTTCTGAAGTACCCTATTGAGCTACGTCCAACTAAAAGAGGCCACATTCCCTGTCGATGCAAGGATGCAAATTTTCCCTGGAGAAATGCTCGTCAAACCATAAAATGTAGAAAAATTACCCTTTGAGCTGGAAGATGAAATTTTTTCCAAGGACACAGGATTTAGAAATGTTACAAGGCTCAAATACGCTCTTTAGTGCTACATCCATTCATTTTCCTTCAAGTATTTAGGGAAAAAATGACAAAGAGAGAAAATACCGACTGTAAAAAATCGAAAGAATGGGAGGGCCTGAGTAATTAGATAAATAGAGAATGGGAGAGTCAAATTACAAACCACTTCAGAGGAACAGAGAAACAAGGAAACGTAAATGGACCCATACGTGAACTTCGACTGAGGGACAGATTAATTATGGAAATAAAAAGAAAGAAGAGACCTCTCAGGAACAACATAGGGAAATAAAATGTGATAGGGGCCGTAAATCAATGGATTGGAAAGGTAAAATGGGTCAAGATTATTTTGAGCACCAACATCGGCTCCGACTCAGGGATGGGCACTCCCTGCAAGTGCCACAAGAAAAAATGTAGACCAAGTGTCAAAAATACCCATTAGGCAACGGAGTCATCTTGTAGAGTAGAGAAAGAGAGCCATATCCCAAAGATGAAACAGACAAACCAACAAAAACAGGTCACCAAGGACCAGAATGAGCAAAAACACAAAAAATAGGAAACAAACAAGTAACTATACACTGTACAAAAGATGTTTACCTTGAATTCTGGGGAATCCATCCATAATGATTCAAACATACCATGATTGCCCTTATCTTCATACATGCTATCCCATAGTAGCACAAGATCTACAACATTGAAAGCTCTGAGAGTGACCTTCTTTTCAAATAACTTCTTCAGATTTTCTCTGAGCTTTACATACCTCTTGTGGTATGCCCTTCTTTCTTCATCAAGTTCAACAATCTTGTTAATGCGAGCATTATAAGGACTTACTTATTGATCCTCTAGTTGTTGATTGAACTGATATGAGGATAATTACATATGCAGAGGCAACAAGGCCTGATTTCCATACACCAACTCAAATGGACTCTTTCCAGAGGCTCTTTTAACAATGATTCTATCAGCCCAAATAGAAAACTTCAAATTTTCACCCCATTTTCTCTTGTTCAGCTCCAAGGTTCTTCTGATAATCTTCAGTAGGTTTTTATTAATGGACTCAGCTTGTCCATTTCCTTAGGGGTTGTAATTAAAGGCATATGTCAATTTGATCCCATATTCTTTACACATTGCCAACAAAGGTTTAGCTCTAAATCTCATGGCATTGTCAGCAACAATCTTTACTTGCACCCCAAACCTACAGATGATGTGGTTTAGCACAAATTCCATGACAATTTCATGTGTTGCCTTCTTGGTGGGGATTGCTTCATCCCATTTAGTAAAGTAATCAGTGGCTACAAGAATCCAATTATGGCCAGCACTTGAAGGGTTTGAAATCTCACCCATGAAATCCATTCCCCATCACTTGAATGGAGCTTCAATTTATATAGGCTACAAATGAAGGGATCCTAAAGCTTTCAGTCTTCTAGAGAAGCGCTGGAAACTCTGACATATTCTAGAAAAACAAGGTTATATCCTTGAAGAGAGTTGACCATCAATAACCATCCCTCGGGATCTTGTGTGTTGTGACTCTTGCAGAAAAATTCTCCCCACAAACTCCTCCATGGAGATCAACAATTATCTTGGGGGCTTATTCTTCAGTAATGCACCTTAAGAGGACTCCCTTTGGGTTCTTCCAAGCTAACCCATAATCAGTAATGACATATTTCTAGGAAGTGAACTTAAGGGTTCTTTTCTAGTTCTTAATTAAATACTCAGGGTAGTTTAGATGTCTGAGATAAATAATTACATCTTTGTACCATTTAGGACTCATCAATTTTTCAAAAACATCTATCCTACCTTCTTATACCTCATTTACCTCAATAGTTTGCAAGTTGCTCTCAGCCATAAGCTTAGCCAGGCCCAAACCTCTCACCATCTTCGACCTTTGTATATCCATGTCATATTCTTGCAAGTTTTTCACCCACCTACACCTCTTGCTTGAGACTTCAATCTCTGATAAGATGGATTTCACCATGGTGTGGGGAACATAAGAAACAATCTTAGAACTTAAAATGTAAGGCTTGAAAACATTTGTTGCTTTTACCAATGCAAATGATTGTTTCTCCATAATAGTGTATCTCAACTCAGCCCCCTGCAATGCCTTACTGAAAAATGCAAATGGCCTCTCAGCCCCTTCATTATCCTTCTATAGAAGGATATAAGTGATCGTGTTCTCTAAAGTAAAAGAGAACAGTTGAAAGGGATTCTTATAATCTAGATCTGCTAGAATAGGTGCATGCTTTAGTGCCTCTTTAATCCCATTGAAATCTTGGATGATAGCCTCCTCGCATTTGATGGCCTAGTGCTTTTTTAGCATGGAAGTGATTGGACTGATCAACTCAGCAAAGTTTGATATGAATCTCCTAATGAATTTTATCTGCCCAAAGAAAGACTGATTTCCTTTCTTGGTCCTTGGCATTGGGACCTTGTTGATGGCCTCTACCCTTTTTAGATCAATCATTACCCCTTTTGTGACACAATGTGATTAAGAAACTTTTCCTTCTGCACTCCAAAATGGCACTTCTTTAGATTGAGTGAGATTCCATATTCTCTACATCTTATCATCATCTTCTCCAAGTGCAACAGGTGATCACTTTGCTTCCTAGAAAATATAGTTACATCATCTTGATAAACTGTAATAAACTCATTCATGTAACCAGCAAAAGCAACATCCATTGCTCTTTGAAAGGTGGATCCAACATTCATGAAACCGAAGGGCATCCTAACATACACATACGTTCCCCAAGAACTAATAAAGGTTTTCTTCATCCTTTCTGATTCCTTCACCACAACTTGGTTATAAGTAGAGAAACCATCTAGGGTGGAGAGCAATTCAGAACCAGTCACTAATTGCAGCATGTTTTCTATAGTTGGTAAAGGATAATTATCCTTCATAGATGCTCTTTTTAGATTCCTAAAATCTACACAAAGCCTGATATCATCATTTTTCTTTTTAACTTGTACTAGATTTACAACCCAAGAAGAATACCTTGTGGGCTGAATAATCCCTCCATCTCTTAGCTTCTTCAGTTCGGATAGAGGAGGACAAAGAGTACATTGCAAAAGGAATAGGGAATGTCACCATTCCTCTGGGACCATGAAAATGTACACTTATAAAGGTACTATATGTTCCTGGTTTGACTAGCAGCCTCTTGTCAGTTACTCAGCACTTTAATGTTCACCTTAAGGTAGAATTCCTTGTTAAAAATGGCATTAAATCATGCTTAATCTCCCAACAAAGTACAAATCTTGCTAAAGCATTTGTAAAAGAAAAGTTATTTTCTTTAGATACTGTTTCATCTTCTGCAGTAGCTTTATCTACTTCTACAATAGAATCAACTGCCCTATGGCATTTTAGATAGGCACTTGTCAGTCAGTTCATTGCACCAGATGAGTTCAAAAGCAATGGTCCATGGACTACCCAAATTTTCTAGTTTCTTACCTATTTGTCCTGGCTGTCTTGTAGGAAAACAACACAGACATCCATTTCAAGCGAGCACCTTCCATGCCAAGAAGTGTCTGAAGGTAGTTCATACCGATTTGAATGGCCCATTTCCTGCTTCATTTTTAGGATACAAGTACTTCAGACTGTTCATGAATGACCACTCTCGCAAGATGTGGGTATATTTCCTGAAGAAGAAAAGTGAGGCTCTTCAACATTTCCAAAACTTTTATCATCATGTTATGACTGGACAACCACTTCTTCTACTTCGCTCAGATTGAGTGGGGGAATTTACATCAAATAATTTCTTGGCCTTCCTGAACCAACAAGGCATAAAGAAGCACCTGACTACTCCCTACATGCCCCAACAAACGGGCATCGTTGAGAGTCGTAATTGCACAGTGATGGAGATGGCTCGCTGCATGTTATCAACTACAAAGCTAAAAGAATGCTATTGGGCTAAAGCAATAAAAATGATTGTATATATTCTCAACAGGGCACTGATAAAGATTCTATAGAAAAAATGCCAGAAGAGGTATGGAGTGGTAGAAAGCTATCAATTTCTCATTTGCGTGTATTTGGTTGCATAACATACATGCATGTTTCAACTCAGAAGAGAAAGAAGGTAGAGCCAAAAACACTCCCGTGTATCCTTCTTGGCTACAACACTACCTTAAAGGTGTATTGTCTCATGGATATTGAGAAAAAGAAAATATACAAGAGTCGTGATGTGGTTTGTGACGAGTCATCTTTTGACTCAATAGTATCAACAGAAGATCCACTTCCAACCACATCTCACCGATTAGTCTTCGAATCAGATGATGAGCCAAAGGAGACTACTCAAAGAAAAGAAATTCTTCCAGGAGAGCTATTTGTTGACCTTGGAGAACTGGAGAATGTGACTCCACATCAATCCACATGGTAACGACATAGTTCTTCTCAAAAGCAGCCAAGTTCTCATCCGAAGTGGGTACAAAGCACTATCAAGGACTCACATTTGCAACAACTCCCAGATACATCATCCGGAGTCAAAACAAGGAGTCAAACAAGAAATGAGGTAAAATTTAAAATCGTGAGTTCACTGATGAATAGCTCCAAGCCAGATAATGTTCATGAAGCACTCAATCAACTTCAATGGAAGGAAGCCATGGATACAAAATATGACTCACTCATGAAAAATCAGACATGGGAACTTGTCGATCTACCTACAAGAAAGAAACCCATACGTTGTGAATGTGTTTTCAAGACAAAATATAAGGCAGATGGATCCATCAACAAACATAAAGCATGACTTGTAGCAAAAGGATATGCTCAGAAAGAGGGCATCGACTATGAAGAAACCTTTGCACCCATTGTGAAGATGAAGACCATCAGAGTATTTTTCACACTTGCAACATAGAAAGGATGGAGAGTTCAACAGATGGACGTCAAGAGTTCTTTCCTAAATGGTGATCTGAAAGAAGAAGTATACATGACCCAACCTGAAGGATTTGTTGATGAAGAGTAGTCTAAGAAGGTATGTCATCTCATCAAATCACTTTACGGACTGAAACAAGCTCCCAGGGCATGGTATATCAAGATCAACAATAACCTTTTACAACATGGGTTCACTCGTAGCCCCTTAGATTCCAATTTGTATATAAAGAAGGTAGGTAAAGAAATTTTCATTCTTGTTGTGTATGTAGATGATCTTGTGATCACTGGAAGTTCAAAACATTAAGTAGATACTGTAAAGAATGATCCCAAAAGAACCTTCAACATGATAGATTTGGGACTACTACATTACTATCTCGGCTTGGAGATATGGCAAAAGGAACATCAAATTTTTGTCTCCCAGATGAAAGTACGCCAAGACACTCCTAGAAAAGTACAGAATGTCTGACTTTAGGCCTATATCCACTCCCATGGAAAACGGCTTGCAACTTTCAAGATTCCAAGACTCACCTCAAGTAGATGTTACTCTCTATAGGAAATTTGTTGGAGGGTCTCATCTATTTGACATATACCAGACCAGATCTCTACTATGTTGTCAGCTATCTTTCTAGGTTCATGCAGGAGCCAAAGAAATGTCACTAGAATGTAGGAAAGCATGTTTTGAGATATGTTCAAGGAACAACTAATTATGGTCTGGAATATAAGAAGAATGATCAATTCTTTTTACAGGCATACATTGACTCGGACCATGCCAGATCTGTTGATGACAAAATTTCAACTATAGGATACATATTTCATCTCGGATCTGGACCTATCTCGTAGATAAACAAGAAGCAAAATGTTCTTTCTATCTCATCCACAGAGGCATAATATCACGCCGCATGAGGAGATGTGTGCGAAGTGATATGGTTACGTCACATTTTGGATGACCAGGGAATTCCTGAAAAATAGTCACCTATTCTCTATTGCAACAGTCAGGGTCTGTTGAAGCTCGTAAAAAATCCAGTCTTTCATGAACGAACAAAGCATATAGAAATTGATTGCCATTTCATTCAAGAGTACATCTTGAACCATCAAATTCAGCTCCAGCACTATCCTACAGAAGCACAAGTTACCGACATTCTCACTAAATCTCTTGGAAAAGTTAAATTTGAACTTTTCAGGGGTCACATTTGCAAGAATAATGTAATAAAGGGGGGAATGTTAACATACGTTGCATAGTTCATATTTTAGGAGTATTTGTTGTATTTTATCCCTTTATTATCTCTTCCTTGGTGTATTCCATTATTCTCTCACCTTCTTCCAAATCTTCCTCCTTCAGTTTAGGGGTATGTAGTTAATTATTTCTCCTATATAATTTATGTGCTTCTTCATAGTAAAATCAATGTGCTGAGAGCATTTCACTCCACATTCTTCTCATCTATCTGCTTGCTTCAGTCCTCAAACATGTGTTGTCCCTCCACGTGTCCCAGACCCCTCAAAACCTTTTGAAAATGAATAAGTATGGGAATACTCCGCGGAAGCCTCCGCATGTCTTCATGTCACAATTTCAAAATGGTTCCCAAGAGCGGAAACCCTGAATGAGCACGGGCTCACCACGTGTCCCTGTTCTGCCAAACTGTACTAGATACATAAAAATTTGTCTAAGTTTGAGCAAAGCAGCGGAAACCTCCACGTGTCCTCCCATTGTAACTCCAAGGCCAAACCAAAAAATAAATCTTCAAATGAGCGTCGTTCTTCCACATAGACAGGTTTTTTAAGTTGAGGCAATTCATGAAAATGTTGAAGTATCTTGTCGAGCTACGTCCAACCAAAAGAGGCCACATTTCATGTTGATGCAAGGATGTAAATTTGACAAGGAGAAATTCCTTTTAAACTGTAAAATGTAGAAAAATGACCATTTGATCCCGGAGATGAAATTTTCTCCAATTATTTTAGGGAAAAAATGACATGGACAACAAATCCCGAATGTGGAACATGGAAAGAACAGAACAGCTTGAGTTTTTACACCCAAATACAAACCTTTTCAGATGAACAGAGAAATGAGGAAACAAATTTGGATCTATAAGTGATCCTTGATCTAGGAAAGGACTGATTACAGCAACAAAAGGAAGGTGGAGACTTTTGAGGCACAATACGGGAAGATTAAAAGTGACAGAGACTGTAACTTGATAGATTTTTAATGGCAAAATGGGGCGAGACCATTTTTAGCACCAACAATACCAACACCTCTAGCATGAGAAAAGGGTGATTTTTTTCCCTCACATGTTGCCTCTCTATCTACATTGGGATTCCATCACTGAATAAAATATTAAACTCTTCCTTTTAACCAACATGTCCATTGAGTGCACAGAGTGAAGTCAAGCCTACGAAATCACAATCTGAAATTGTGCAGAGGCCTTTCCAATTACCGTTGTTTAGACATGTCATAGACTCGAGCTCTCAAAATTGACAAGGAAGATCTTAGTGCTTCTTAATCTAAACATATTTAAATTTTCCAAATGTTTCAATTAGCTCGATGGTCGTGGAAGGCTCGCTAATTGACATGAGTTGTTTAAATCTAATGTTTGTAAAGAAATAAGATTCCCAAAGGTTTCAGGCAATCCAAAAAAATATAATTATAACTCATTTCAAGATAGTGAAGAGACTTAAGTTGGCCAAAACTTGTGGGGAGGCTCACCAATTGATAACATTATGATAAATCTAGGTGTTTTAAAGAACCCAAATTGCCAAAGTGGTTGGGAATTGTAGTGAGATCAGTTTTTCCCATATAAATAAACTAAAGAGCTAAGTTGGCTGAAGTTACGCGGAAGGGTATCTAATTCATTGCAGAATGATAAACTCAGTTTTTGTAAAGTAGAAAGATTCGCAAAGTGTGTAATGTAACGAGGTGTGAACATCAAGCCCTAACTAACAACTTTAAGGACTGGATCCTGCCAATGTTTGGGGGAAGACTTACCAATTGACAACAATATGACAAATAATTTAGGTTGCCAAATTCTTCTTGGAGTTCAATTAATCGAGATATTTCAAGGGTTTTCAACAAATGCATCTGGATTTCAAACACCTGAGAGTCTCAAAAGTGTTAGGAAATAAGGGATAAAATATGCGGAATAATCCCTCATAGAATCGCAACAGTAGAAACTAATATGCAGAAATTATTACAGATCTCAAATAAAATTGCAGAATAAAATCACACAACACAAAGAGACAGTATTTAACGTGGTTCACCCAATTTGGGCTACATCCACCAAGAATCACTTGCTCAGATTTTATTACAAGCCACCGCTCTCTCAATACAATACCCAGATCCGTTTGGAGCTATGCTCAACAAACTCTACATAATTCACAGCCGAATTCAAAACACATCTGCAATATATTTGCTTGTACCTCTATCATATGCATAAGACCATATAAATAGACAATTGCTTAAGCAGTTTTACAAAACCGTGGGTATCAAAACCATGGGCAAAACCCGTCCCATAAACCTATGGGTCAAAAACTCGCCCATATGAGAAAAGCACGTTTCCCGATATGTCGGGTGCATTTTTCGAGGCCAAAAAATTTTACGCCTAAAAAAAAAAAATAGGCTCCACAACCTAACAAAAAGATGCAAGGAACTTGGAAACTGCACAAACAAGCAGTGAATTTTTCAATATGTAATAAATCCACTTCAAATATTGTATATAAAGAAAATGTTGCATTTACCCACTTCTTTCACAAACGTTGTCCTGAGAAATATGACCCTGACTTAAAACAAACAAAAGCTTCAGTTTGTTAAGATCCATGCATAGATTGTGGTCCCCAAGATCAACATATCTTAGATTTGGAAAGCTTCTTGTACATTTTTCATTGATTTGAATACTTCCTATAAGCCATGTTGTGGTTAGATTAAAACCTTGTGCGTTAAGAAGTCTCAACAAACTACTCGTCATGTCGAGTTGCTTTGCTTCAAGGGTATAAAGGCAGAGTAGGGAAGGCTAATCCCTTTTATTTTCTGTAACTTCTGTAAAGCATTTGTAAGATGTGGTAATTAGTGACAAGGCCGTGATACATTTAAAAATCAAATGTTGCCTCTATATCCATGCTGTACTAAGTAAAGTGTAAACTGACGGAAAGAATATACCGGGGTATCTGCAAGAGCATCGCTCAATGATTCGATGTCGGTGATCCATTCAGAGTAGGGATATAATGGGCCATGGTGCTGGTCATGATGACGTCTATATATTTGTGTTGGGTCAGAGGTGAGTAATAATTCCTTGCCAGAACCCGTTCCAACACCCGCTTCTTATTATTAGCGCAACTAAATCTGGATTTGCAGCTAGAAATTTGAGGACGGCCTCTCTAGCTGAAGGTGAGGTTATCTTTTTGTTCACTATTCCAGTTTTAATGTCGAGGAAGAGCTCGCGAGAGTTCTCTTCAAGAAAGCGTATGGCCCTGATGAAGCCGGAGGCGAAGACTACACCCACATAAAGCAACTTGTTGTTCTGGAACACACCGCAGAGAAACTGAGAGTACATGCTCTGGTAAGAATTTGGGCAGAGTATTGTCTCGTTAGGGCAGAGTACACGTTATAGGGATCGTATGCCCTCTCATTGAAATACCGACTATTGTAATATCTCGTCAGGGGGGGGGGGTGGCGGGGCGGGGGGGGGAACAGGCTTCCCGGGGTCTGTGCCTATGATTTGATGAAGACGAAATACATTTCTCTCCCCTTGTCCAGTCCCTGCACGTCTCTAAAAATACAGTAGTTTCAGGAGTCAAGACCACACAAAAATTATTGTTGCTTCTTTCACTGGGATGATTGGACATTTAGAATAATTAACTTACTTGTTCATGACTGCTATTAGAAGCCTGTAATTAAGCATTCTTCTCTCCAATTCCTCCTGAATTGTGGGCATCACCTTCCATATTTCACCCGCAGATGTTCCTGAGCTATAATTACACAACTCCATGCTCGTCAGATTCAAGATAATTGAGTCTACATATTTGAACTCCATGCATCCTTAAATAGGATCGAAAAGCTATGTAGAAGGAAAGTGTTGTGAGTTTATAGATGAAGAGGAAAGAGTTTGATTACCTAGTAAGGAACTTTGAAACGGGATGAGAAGAAAGGATTGGCGACGTATCCCCGTTGGAAATATGTTGAATCTCGGGCTCCAACTCCTCATAGGAGATCAGGGGAAATAATTTCTTGAAAGCTTCTCTATCCCTACCTCCGTGCAGCCCATACCTAGTCAAGTATCAAGTATTCTGTATCAACATCTCTCTCTAGAATTTCTGTTACATGACAGGAGGAGATGAAGCGTCCAATGATATAAAACAATAATATGTCGCGGACGTACAAATTTCATCCCAACCAGAAATGTCCAGTCTGCTGTCAGACGGCGGAGGCCTCGATCCGATTGTGAAACCCCTTCGACCTAATAAATGTCAATAAAAAATGACGGTCGAAGTTTAAATATACACAGTTGCATGTGTTGGATATTACACATATTTACAAGTATTTAATGGCTAAAATCACAAAAAAATCTAAACAGCCGTCAAATTTAATCCACATAGACCTGCGTCTATGTGGATGTAGAAATTTCAATAGATTCACAACTGCTCATGAAATTTATCTAAATCATGAGACACAAATCTAATCTACTGCATAAATAAAAAAAACATCACACACAAAAACTGCATAAATACAGAGACAAGATATATCAAAACCGGGGAAAGCTTACTGCCCAAAACCCCACAAGCTCTGTTTTACATTAATCAAATGGAAGAGATCAATTACAATTTCCCCAGTAGTATCAACTAAACACAGCCTACCTATATAAGGTCTATCTCAGTCAGATCACTAAAACAAAACTCCTGTGCACTTAATTAGTTTGCACCTGCTATCCTCTGCCTTGGAAATTCCACCACAACTTCAAGAATTCGAATTATTCACATGCATGAGCAAGAAATGGGTTAATTGATCAGTTAACTGAATGATCATTGCGTTAGACTGAAGTCTAACCACCTAACTAATCATTAACTAGTTCAGTTTCACTTGAAACTAGTTTTAACTGTTTATAACTCAAATAAACTCAACCTGGGTTCCTAAAATATAGGAATCCCTGTAACTAACTGATATCATTGTCTCAACTTGAATTTACTGAGTTAAATGATTTCTAATGACTCAGCTAACACATCCAAGTGGCCTGTTGCTGTGGAATTTCGAATTTCCTCCTCAATTTAATCTAGACAGAAAATTAAATTGAGTTTCTTGCTGCTATTTTCAACACTCCCTCTCAGCAAGAAAGGGATTATCATGGACCCCAATCCTGTCCCTATGGAATTCAAATTTGCCTCTTGAAAAAGCCTTCGTCAAAATATATGCATCTTGTTCCTCCGTCGGGATGTACTGTAACAACATAATCTGCCTCTGCACACAATCTCGAAGATGGTGATACCGGATATCAATATGCTTGGAACGATCATGAAAAACTAGATTCTTAAAGAGTTTGATACAACTCTTATTGTCACAGTGAATCACCATAGGATCCATCAACTGACCAAATAAACCAACAAGAATCTTTTTCATCCAGATAGCCTCACATGTTGCTTGACTTGCAGGCATGTATTCTGTTTCTGCTGAGCTAAGCACCACAGATCTCTGCTTCCTGTTGTACCAAGAAACCGCTGCTGACCCAACACTGAAAATTCCCCCTGATGTGCTCTTTCTATCTGATGGAATCCCCGCCCAAACTGCATCTGTGAAGCCTTGCAGCTTCACTCCCTCTGTCCGTCTGTACCAAAGACCAAACTGAGTAGTGCCTCTAAGGTATCGCGACACATGCTTTGCTGCCTTCCAATACAGTTTGGTTGGCTTAACCATGGCTTGACTAAGCTGGTTAACGTCATAACACATGTCCGGTCGTGTATTCACCAACTACATAAGTGAACCTACAAGCTGCCTGTAAGTGGAAGCATCTACTACTTCACCTGAAGTAGCATCCTCCTTCCTCCAACTTCCTGCAAGAGGTGTCTCCATGGGTTTACTCTTCTCCATGTGAAATCTTTTCAGTATCTCATTGGCATACTTGCCTTGAGAAATAAAAATTTCTCCATCTCCTTGCCATACTTCCAAACCTAGGAAAATAATGCATAAGTCCCATATCCTTCATTTCAAATTCTCTTGCAAGATCCTCTTTGCAAGAACTGATCAACTACCCATCACCGGTCAAAATTA
Source organism: Taxus chinensis (assembly GCA_019776745.2). Taxonomy (NCBI): domain Eukaryota; kingdom Viridiplantae; phylum Streptophyta; class Pinopsida; order Cupressales; family Taxaceae; genus Taxus; species Taxus chinensis. The sequence continues at coordinate 99,156,872 of CM034152.1, read as the reverse complement.
AATCATCAACATATAGCATGATAATCAATAATTTACCTTCAACAACAATATGATAAAGGTTTGCATCTGCTTCACTTTTGGTGAAGCCTAACCCGGTGAAATAGTTGTCGATCCTGGTGTACCAAGCACGAGATGCTTGCTTGAGCCCATATAACACTCGCTTGAGTCTGCACACATGTGACTCTCTGTCAACGGCCTCAAACCCCTCCGGCTATTCAATATACACCTCTTCCTCAATCAATCCATTGAGGAATGTTGTTTTTACATCCATTTGGTGGATCTTCCACCCCATTTGCGTGGGCAAAGAAAGAATAGATCTGATGGAAGAAATACCTTGCTACTGGAGCAAAAGTCTCCTCGTAATCAATACCTTCTACCTGAGAAAACCCCTTGGCCACAAATCTGGCCTTATGTTTCTCTATGCTTCCATCTGCTGCATGCTTTACTTTGTAAAACCATCTTGAACCTACCACTGATTTGTCTGCTGGTCTTGGGACCACCTCCCAAACACTATTTTTGACAATGGAATCAAATTCCTCTACCATAGCATCAACGCATACTGGTTGCTCTACAGCTTCCTCGAATGAGGATGGCTCAGTCTCTACACCTCACGCTCATCAGAGCCATGTAGTTGGTGTACCGACTTGGTAACCTCGTCTGCCTACGCTGCGATGTGGGTTGTCCCACACTCTCTTTAGCATCATGCAACAATCTATCAACTTCCCTGGTTCGCTTGCTGCCATCTCTAGTGGATGACTCAGCATGAGTGGTTTCTACCACTCCATGATCCTCTGCATGTGACTGCTCCACATCTTGAGGTTCATCCTTGGGAACTAAGAGTTCCTCATCTGCATGCAAATCAAGCTCCCTCTCAAGGGACAATCGTGCGATGGCTTTATACTCCTCATCAAATTTAAGATCATAAGCCTTATATGGTTTTTCACAGGATGACAACTGTCAACTCCTGTTAGGGTTTACCAACAACCGAAAATGGGAAATACACCCAAAAGGGTGATAGTTGTGGGGAGTATCAAGTATACCCACACAAATATCCCAATCTCTAACATAGGAAATTCTGCTGAAATCTGCTTGGTTCTAGCTTCATGTTCCTGGCATCTTTGGTCACATGGCAATAGACAGATGAGCCAAAAATTTTAAAATATGAAACATCAGGTTTCTTACTTCCCATAAAGGCCTCCTCTCCATAGGTGTACTCATGCCAAGTATCCGATGAGGACTACAGTTTTGCACAAATACGGCTGTGTTGCATGCCTCTGCCTTCCCGTATAAATAGTTTTACGTAATGGTAGGCCTTGATCATACAAAGAATAACATAGCTCCTTCACTATTTCATTACACTCCATTATATAGGGAGATGCTAAAATAACAATCCTCTATAACAACATTTGTATTCTCCCACAATTGTTCTGTTCTTTCTTTCTGTAACCAACCCCATTCTTTCACTAATTTACCATAATAATAATTACACATGTTGTGGGTTATGAGGTGCAATTAATGCAAATCTCTCCGAATTCCTTCTTTAAAATTTAAGCACAGAATCATGTTCTTGAATTCATTAGAGATGTACTCACCACCAATTGTCACTCCTTCCTCCTCTGGTGTAGAGCCTTCACCTTCTTCCCTGTATCTTTCTCTACCAGTGCAATTAACTCTTTGAACTCACAAAACTTTGAGAACTCACCAGCATTGTCTGATCTTTCTTATCTGCATGAAGTAGATCTTTCTTCTGCAACACTTTCTAGAAAATCATCAACAAAAATCACATAATACCTGTGTTTTGCTATGGAAGCTGTTGAGAATGGTCCACACACATCTGAGTGGACTCTCTCAAGGATTTCCGTTGCTCGGTTCTCCTTCTCATGAAAAGTGGCTTTTGTATACTTCCCCATGGTACATCCCTTGCATGTGTCTATCTGTGGAAAAGTACCCTTTGGAAGACCTATAGAAATCTATTGCATGATCTTCAAAGCACCGTGGTGTAGATGGCCCAATCTCCTGTGCCATAACTCATCTTCATCCTGGCTCACCACACTATTTGCTTTACCCATCAATGGAAGAGAGTACGTTCTACCATCTATATCAAGGTTTGTAGAGGTTCTAGGTCGATCCAAAAACCCTCAATCTGTGAATTACTTGCCCAGCTAAGTCATGCATCAAATTCTTTAGTCCCTGGCGTGAATAGACATCATAAGTCAGGGCTCAAAATTCATGTTTCTACCGGTTCGGCCGAAATCTTCTTCAACTCCCTTGTTCACAGTAGAAGACAGCAAGTTCTGAGAAAATGTTGGAAGAATTTGATCAACAAACAAGCTCGGGCCAGGAACCGGCACGAAAAATGAGCTACAGGCCTAGTCCTCGCAGCATTTGGGACGACTGGGACAAATGGGCCCAAACCGGCCGGACCGGCCGAAAGGCAGTCAAGACAGCACCGAAAGAAAATGGGACATCTGGGACAAATGGACGCCGAAGGGACGCTGAGGACCAATCCGAATTGGCATGACAAAGAGTCGAAAAAATTGGAAAACTGCTGAGAACGTCACCTGTCGGGACAAGCGGGACAAAAAGACGCGAACCGGCCGATACCGGGCGAAATCCGTCAAGGCAGCCGTTTTGATAATAGTCTGGGACACGCGGGGAAAAAGCACGTGAACCGTCCGAACTACGCCGACAATGAGAACTTAGATTTCCCGGAACAGTTGGGACAATGAGGGTAGCAAACCGGCCGAACCGGGAAACATATGTCGGCTCAGACGGTCCGAAACCAAATGGGACATATGGGTTGCGAAATGACCGCGAACCGGCCGGTTCGGCTAGAAATGGGAAATTTCAGCTGCCTGAACTCAGAATGGGACATAAGGGACGCGCGGGGTGTCTCAACGAAATCGCACGAAATTGCCGAAGGCGTTGGGAAGAAATGGTCAACGTTTGGTCCGGAAACTTCAAACGGCCATAACTTTTGACTCCGAGCTTCCAGATTTTCATCAGAAATTGATTGAGATTTTTAAGAAAACGAGGCACGGGTTCAGAACAGTCTATGCCACAAAAACTGGGTAGCTCTTAATTGCAATTAAGAGGCCATGGTCAACATTCCTAAATAAAATAAACATGCAGCACATGGGACAATATGGGGAGTCAGTTGAAAGCTAATGTATACCCATTCCACTCAATTTACAGCCTCTTATAACGTGGTTGCCAAGGCCCAAAACAGCTTGCCCGCACTTCAGAAGGCCATAACTTCCCTTGTATTTTCCTTCAACGAAATTTTTTCTATAAATTGGTACCGGTTGGGCTCGTGGTAAAGGGGGAGATCGATTGCACAGAAATCAAGAAAGCTCTGGATTTGATTAATAAATCTTATGTGAAGCCAGTGTTTTAAGGAAACGTGGCCGGGTGTCAGAACAGTGTTTTACTTGCATGGTAGCTGGGAGTGCCCTTATCTTGTAGGCATGGTCATTAAACTGTGCCTTCTCATGCTGCAAGCACATGGGAATATCAGTATGTGGAAGCCTATCTTGCCCCTGCTAATGTTATACCCATTCCACTCAATTCTAATGCCTCTTTACATCTGGTTGAAGGACAGTATTTCGTGTCTATTTATTATTTTCCCTTGCAGGAATTCCTTCTCATTGTGTGTGCTTGGAATATTGGAGTGAATGGGCTCATTGTAAAAGGGGGGAGAGGTTATTGGTGTAACAAAGCTCTGTCAAAATTGCTTCTAGTGAAGCCAGTGTGTTGCCTCTGGCCCTTGTAGTGGACATCCTTGCATGGTGACTCTCAGGCCCTTATCTTGTAATAGATCTTTTACTGGTGCATATCACCGAAGCAATAAAATATCAGGCTTTCATGGATATATGCATTCCCTTTCTGCTGTGTTTCCTTGGAATTCTTATTGCCCCTTAGAATAGCTAGTTTCTCCTGCATTAGAGTATATTGCGTCAGGTATTTATTGGGAGCAAGAACCAGCTTTCTTTGGAGGTCTATCTCAAGTATCATTGTGTGCCACAACTTGGAGATATTGTACCCATGTGAATGCATTTTGCACTGGATGCTTAGAGTGATCAAACTAGAAATCTGATCACCATCCAGGGGTGCTAGTGATTCACTTTGATAACTGTATTTCACACATTTGGAAGACCTACTCTCAGAACCTCTTTTTCATGATCTGTCAAAGCACCGCTTTAGTGTAGGCGTTCATTTTATGCATTCTCTTATCCCTGGTCCCTTGGACCTTTATCCTTAGAACAGTCAGCACACTGCCTGCACTGGACCCATCATTCCTGCGCAGGTAGTTTAGGAGCATCAACCAGCTTTCTCTGGAGGTCTATCTCACATAGCAAGTCCCGACAAATGCTGGAGACTAGTACCCAGTGGTTATCCAATCTCACTGGAATGCTTTTCCCTGAGCTGATCAAACTAGAACATCTGATCAACATCCAGGGGTGCTGTGAGGACTCGGTACCGAGATCAGGTTCTTCTTCACGAGCCTAGCACATATCATGACTTTACTTGCCCAGTGGTGAAGATGTGATCTCAGGAATGCTTTTCCCTGGAAGGTTACTGAATACCTATACCAGTTGCACTGTACCGCCCGGTCTTCGCCTAGCTCGATACTTATCTACAGATCAGGTTCTTCCTCCATTCAAGCCTGGCACAGAACATCTTTGCATCCAGTCATGTGAGTTGAAGCACCTGAATCCCAACTACTCATGCTGGTAGGTCATTACTGTGCTCCTGCCATGCATGCAACGAGTGTGCACTCAAGATCAAACTGTGAAGCTAAAGCATCGCCTACAGCTCGATATTTATTCTGCAGATCCTTGATCCTCCATTTCACTGCGGAAATCTGGTACATGCTAATCATGCCCAAACTCGTGCACAGTGGAATCACAAATCACCTTCGACGGGTATCTCCTTTGCTGTGTTGGCCATGCATACAACGAGTGATTAGAAATCAAGCTCGAACCGTGAAGCTAAAGCTTCACCTTTCAGCTACAGTTTTCTTGTTGGATTTCTCCTGCGGAAATCTAGTTGCGATAGTTTTCCTCAAACTCGTGATCAGCTTTGGATGAGCACTCCATCACCTTCGTGCAAATCGCCTAAATTGTTCCTGCTGCCGCCATCAGACCACAAGCAGCGATCAATGCTTGGGTTGGAATTTCTTCCCTTTCCCTTTCTTCCCTTTTCCCATCAATGCGAAGTTTTCCTCTTCATCAACTTTGGATGAGGATCCATCTCTTGTGCTTCACCTAAATTCTTCCTGCTGAAGATCAAACCACAAGCGCAACCAATCAGGTAGCTTTTCTCGACCATTTACGGAATCTTGGTAACTGTGCCAGCTCTTGGGAAGACCTAGCAATGCTAGACTCACCAAATCATCTTCTGGAACAGTAAATCCAACACCACCAAGCTCATCACGGCATTGTGTGAGCTTCCTCAGATACTGCGGAATAGTATCGTTTTTCTCCATCTTGATCTTTCAAAGTTTATCCTTTAGTTCCATCTTTCTCTAGTCACTCTGATTCTGGAATAACTCTGTCAATGTTTTCCACATTGCGAATGGAGAAGTCTTCCCATGGAGGTTTGAGACAATATGATCTCGAACCCCTTCAAGGATAATTCTTCTTCCTTTCACCACATCCTTCTTCCACTGAGGAAGCTGGACATCTGCTGTAGCTAGCTGTCTATTGCAGTTGGCTGTGGAATATCAGACTCGATATATTCCAACAACCCATTATCTGCAAATGCTTCCTCCATGCGATCCTTCCGAGCTACGAATTTGGAGCTGCCATCCAATGCAAATTCTAGCCTCAACCCGTTGAAAACCATCTTTCAAGCTCTATAGAGATGCTGCTGCACTGACCTGTAGACCTGAGGAGAAACTTCAAATTCCCTGTTCTTCTGTGATTAAAGCTCTGATACCATGTAGAAATTTCAATAGATTCGCAACTGCTCATGAAATTTATCTAAATCATGAGACACAAATCTAATCTACTGCATAAATAAAAAAAACATCACACACAGAAACTGCATAAATACAGAGACAAGATATATCAAAACTAGAGAAAGCTTACTGCCCAAAACCCCACAAGCTCTATTTTGCATTAATCAAATGGAAGAGATCAATTACAATTTCCCCATAGTATCAACTAAACACAGCCTACCTATATAAGGTCTATCTCAGTCAAATCACTAAAACAAAACTCTTGTGCACTTAATTAGTTTGCACCTGCTGTCCTCTGCCTTGGAAATTCCACCACAACTTCAAAATTCAAATTATTCACATGAATGAGTAAGAAATGGGTTAATTGATCAGTTAACTGAATGATCATTGGGTTAGACTGAAGTCCAACCACCTAACTAATCATTAACTAGTTCAGTTTCACTTGAAACTAGTTTTAACTGTTTATAACTCAAATAAACTCAACCTGGGTTCCTAAAATATAGGAATATCTGTAACTAACTGATCTCATTGTCTCAACTCAAATTTACTGAGTTAACTGATTGCTAATGACTCAGCTAACACATCCAAGTGGCCTGTTGCTGTGGAATTTCGAATTTCCTCCTCAATTTAATCTAGACAGAAAATTAAATTGAGTTTCTTGCTGCTATTTTCAACAGTGGAGTAGTCTATAAGAATTATTGGGATATGGGTGTGCAGCAATAGAACATATATACACGTAAAGCAGTAGGTTTGCCATGTCATCACTCTTGACAACAACAATTTTTTTATGTGGCTCAGTATACGTGGAATTATTTGGGTTAGATAACAAAGGGTTAAATGTAGAGAGAGAACAAGTAGGCAACACGTGTAGCCTTTTGTGCCTTCTCCTTGGCCACATGTGAAGTCCTCTGCAACTCCTCTTTCACCTCATGTACAACATCATAAGAAAGAAACACCACCACCAACAACCACTCAACTGCCACACATTTCACCAACCTTTCGAGTCTGTCCATGACCGCTTATAACTGTCAAAACAATGGCAATAAATGGTATTATGGCTAAGAACATAGAAAATCAGATACTGTAGAACATTAGCCTCTTTCCTACGTGACAATACATGAGCTCCACCCTAGGTGATTTTTCCACCATGGCACCTATGATATGAGCAAGATTTGTGCTTCGCATTTGGGAAAAAAAGGCGAGTGAGGGAATTTTTCATAGGGCCAAAAACTAAGGGCCAGCACTAGCACAAGAATAAGATAGCTCAATCACACACGCATACATATTTGTTACACTTATTCCTCATATTCTCTATAGTCGAAACTCAAAGAAATATGGCAGGATCAACATTCGTAAGCTTATTTGTGCGGACGTTGATGTACCTCACAATGCAGGTGGCTGATCTTCTGGCACCTATTAGAGACTCCAAAGATCTTCCCCATTGTAAGAAAGGCATTTAGCACAATGAGGCACACATTCAGAAAGCATTTTCAGGGAGGTTCATCTAGAATTCACCCACACAGAGCCAGCTAGTTGTAAATCAATGAAACATATTATTTCCAAACTATAGAAGTTTTAAATCATTTTTTCATGTAGGTTGTAGAATCCCTAAATCATTTATTACAATAATGATTCCATAGGTATTAAGCCCTAATTGCTTTCCCCACATGCCCGTTATTTTTACCTCTCCTGGCTGACCTTGTAGTGCCTACATCCCTTCGACACCTTTTGATATTGATTATGATACTATTGATTATACTTATGGACATTATTGTAGCTTTTAGTTTGATATGATGTTAGATTTTGGAGATCATGGACTATTGTTGATGTTGATTCATATATGATGCATGTGGTATTAGAGACATTTTATACTGATAGTGTAAGGATGTTGGCATGGTTATATATACATGTGTTGTTTCGTCATATTCAGTAGACCTAGAAAATTTAATTAATTTTATGATCATATGGTTGTTGAGAAAAAATGTAAATGACATTATTATTTTCATTGATGATGCTTGATTTATATATAGATGGTTTTAGAGCTATATTTTATATTTACTTGGATGATTTTATGTGGCCACAAGGCCGAAGGAGGTATTTGTGTTTTGCAAGTAAACATGTCACAAAAAACATTGGGGGATTGGAGACTAACCACATTGGAATTCTAGGTGAATTCAACAAGGGTCACCATAGCAATGTGTTTTTGTTATGTGTGTTTGTGTGTGCTTGTTGTTAGGAGTTCCCATGGGGGGATCACCTTTAAATATGACCAAGGGGTTATGTGTATTCTTTTATTGTGTTCTCCTTATTTAATCTTGTATGTGATTATTTGGTGATGTATTTCCCTTTTATTATTCATTAAATTGTGTCTAGATTAGTGAGTAATCATGTTGTTAAATTAATTAATTGGGTCAAAAGAAAGCATTTATTAGAGTTGATGGCTCTTGGTTTACATGGTGTAAGTAATGTGTAAGTAGCTTTGAGTATGAAACACTCCACCTTCCTTTCGAAATTCAAATTTGTCCTTAAGGGCTGATGTTGGAGGCTTGTAGGACAAGTTAAACTTGCCTACACCTCTTAAATTTGTATACCAACCTTACCTATTGTTGGGGAGTCAAAATCATGCATTATTATGTATTTTGGGAAGAGAAGTTGTAAGTTTTAATTGCACTATCTTACATGAATTTAATTTTGGTCCTTGGGGTGTGGACTTGGATTGTTTGTGGAAGTAAAAGGTCATTTATCCACCCACTTTTTTAATTTTGCTTTGGAGTTTGAAGTTTTCTTGTGAGGTGGAGTTGAGGATGAGTGATGTGGCATCCTACATGGAGCTACCTCATCCTCCTCTCTCCCTTTTCTATTTATTCGAATTCTTTTTCTGTTTTAGGGGTTACTTAAGGGGGTTACTTCATTCAGTGATTTTTTTTTGTAGTTCTTTTGGTTTTGAGCTCTTGTAATTTTGGGAAGAGAGTGAGAGATTTTTGTGGAATGCTTGTAGATTGCTAGAGCTTTTGGATTTTTTGGATTGGAAAAAGCTTGTTGTTGAAATTTTGGAGCAAACTCTACCATAGAGAGGTAAGATCTTGGCTCTTGAAAATGTTTTTATTTTATTTATGCATATGTGAATGCTTTGAATATTTTGGTATGTTGTTGGCTGGTTGGGTAAATTGCCTAGGTATGGTGTAGGAGAAGACTATGGGGATGTCTTGTGGGGAGGCATAAGAGTTGTGGGGAGGTATAAGTGCTATTGTGAAGGGAGTTGGGATTGGGTTCCACCTTGTAAAATAAATAGCTTGCATTTCTTTACTCGGTATGGATTTCCATAAGAGTGTGGGGAGGCATAAGGGAATGGGAGGTATAAGGGGTATTTGGGGGAGGTATAATGGAATTTAGGGGATTTGAAATTATGTGTGTGTGTGTGTGTGTGTGTGTGTGTGTGTGTGTGTGTGTGTGTGTGTGTGTCTATATATATATATATATATATATATATATTGGTGGGATTATATTAAGGTGGACACCCATTTCCCCATTGGGAGGTATAAGTAGCTTCCCCCATAGGTCTTGCTCCTTTGGCTTGTGAATGATGAAGCCTGAGTATTGTTTGTTGTTGTTCTTGCTATGGTTACAAACTGTAGTATGTATTTGGACTATGTTCTATTTGTAAAAAAATGTTTTTCTGTTGTGGAAGCCTATTGTTGCCATGAGTTGAAATACATTTCTTATTTCTTTATGGTTGGGGCTTGGGGGCCAATGAGGATGATGGATTCTCTTTTTCATTGGAATTCTTGATTAGGTGGAGAGCATTGTCTCTCCTCCTTTTCTTTTGTAATCAAAAGAAATATGGTCGATGTTCTTGTTGTTGTTCTGGAGCTGAGGATGAAGACAAATTTCACAGTCCCTTTAGGGTCTCCTTGTTGTAAAAATTTCCCACTTCAAGTGAATGGCATTGTAATATTATTTGTGGTGGAAATTTACTCTTTTTTGGAAATGGAATCTACATTCGTATGTGAAATATGTATATTCTGTAAGTTGTATTTGATGAATGAAAAAGGAAGTTGTAAAAGAATTATTGGAGTTCAATAAAAGTTGTTATTTAATTATGACGAATGGTATGATTTTCACCTAAAATCTATGTTTGAAATATATTGTCAAATCTCTATTTGAAAATTGAAAAAGAAATGTGTATGAAGAAATATTACATTTCTCTGTTTCATTTGAAATGTATGTTTTGAAATTATAACTACATTTTGGGTATTCACGCATTGATTGAAGTAAAGTTAAATTTTGTAAATATTATTGGAATGAATTTGAATATTTAGAGAATGATAATGAAAAGTATATCTATTCGAGTTTAAGTATGGTTTCTGTTTTTGAATCTTTGGAAAAAAAAATACAAATATTTATCAGAAAAACATGCAGAGTACCTTGCAACAATGAAAGACAAGATAAAATAGTAAAATGAACTAAGGATGATAGAAACACGTTCCAAAATAGTTTTTATTGCCCTTGTAATTTACACAATTCATATTTAATCGGACAAGAGGCAAAATAATGAAAATTCATAGAAAGGAAAAGAAACTCATTTTAAAACTCAATCCATAAATTAAACCCTACAAAAATCCATCCAAATATTTTCAAGTGAAATCCTCCATGTCATTTTGGCATGTTGAGGAAGAAAAAATGGAGAATTGATTTAATTCTGTTAAGTTATAAACTCTAGTTCACATCTTACTGGAAGGAAATACATTTTCTTAAAATTGACACACATAAGTTTTCCAAAATTAAAATTTTATGCTTCTTATGCAAAGAGGAGGTCAAGAAATTTCCAAAAATTCCTTATTTTCCCAAATCCGAGCTTCTAGTCAAAAGTTATGGCCATATGAAGTTTTGTTGCAAAAATTTCATTTTACAAAATTCCTCCGTGGCCCCACAACCCTGCCAATCCGTTTTTAAAAAAAACACCTGTGTGGGTTTGCAGGCCCTCACCTTTAAACTTGACTTTTTCTGAAAAGGGTGAAAAATCTTAAGTCTCCCTACCGGTCCATTTCCCTACCTGTCACTTTGGGCATGAAAATTGGCATCCCTACACGTCGGCGAAGGCGTGAGGTTTGTTAACCTTTTTGCCCCTTTTACACAAAAAGGGTTAAAATCCAAATTACCTCTGACGACCCACCTTCCCACATAGGCTTAATAACACACCACATGTCCCTTCCGAATTTAAGGAAAACATTCTTCCTGGGGCTTGCAGGCCCACCTTTGGGGAAAGTTTTCTTCTCAGGGCCCACAAGCCCACCTTTTTGGAAAATTTTCTTCTCGGGGCCCGCAGACCCGCTTTTGGGAAAAAATTTCTTCCTCAAGCCCACAGGCTCACCTTGAGGGAAATTTTTCTTTCAGGGGCCTGCAAGCTCGCCTTTGGGGAAAATTTTCTTCTCCAGGCTTGTAGGCCCGCCTTTAGGGAAAATTTTCCTCCCCAGGCTCGTCGTCCTGTAACTTATGAAATATGAGGAGTCAAGGGGAATTCTTTATATCATTGGAAAGGGGAAGAATTTTTCTATCTATTGCAAATGTTTTTAGGAAACCTTAAGTGCGTGAAATATTAGGTTGAAGATTTAAGATGAGCCTCAGAGGGGGCAAGTGGGAAATTACCCCTTATTAACTTAAATGTCTAATTCTAAAGCATGGGTTAACCTTTTTAAGGGGTCACGTTAAAGGATTATAGAATGTTTTCTATTCCTTTTAAATAAGAACCTTGTTTATTTTTTATACTTGGTGGAATTAAATACCCAAGGTATTTAATTTATTTAGCCATTTTGACCCTCTAAAATTGATTAGGGAATATTTAACTATAATGTTAATTCAATTCCTTATTAAGTTAACTCCAAAGATAAAATTAACTATAATTGGATTAATTATACTCTTTAATTTTTGTAATATGGATCCAATGTATGTTCCAACGAGAAAATTTCATTTACTAAATTATAATTGACTTTGAATCCTTGCGGTGACAGTTTTTTCCTGAAGCCTGGTAGTGGTCATGCTCTGAGACCAAAAAAATTATTCCTTTTTTTTCTATCTAAACCTAGGTTGTTCTTGGGTCTCAAGTGGTGTTTTTAGCAGGCATTACAGACCCCCTACTTATTTGATATTTTTAATTTTCTTGGGAGAAAAATGACATGAGAAGCTCCCAATAACCAAATAAAATGAAAATTTTGCACAAATACGAAACCATAACAACAAATATCATTAATTATCTCAATCCCACTCCTCATGTAGTAGTGAATCAACCTTAGATAGGAGATAATGGAAGTGAGAAGGAAAAATTATCTGATAGGGATAGAATAGGGCTGCCACCATCACTAGGACCCTTAGCTCATGAAAATTTGGGTTTAAGGATCATCACGAAAATATATGTTAATGATTAAAATATTCATAATAATCAAGTGTTAAACATCATTCACAATGTAGATAATTAGAATGCCCACTCCTCTTCAACAATGATTGAACTATGATTTCAATTTTGATAGATTATAATCTTGAAGCTTGCTTCTATATTCTAGGTAGCATACTAATAAAATACACAGGAAATCATGATTACTGTTGTGTTCTTATTTTTATTTTGATGGTATGGTTGTAGTGTGGAATTTGATGTACATCACTAGATATGATTTTATTAACTTACTTAATAGATAGTATGGAGGTGTTAGCCTCTTGACATGATGTGACTTATATGATGGATTTTATGTGTTATTTGCGTATCAATATTTATTTTCTAATTGCTGACACATTGGACTTGATTTATGGATATTTCTAGATGATTTTTCATGTTCTGGTCGTAGTAAAAATTGATGGATTCGTAGAATCGAAATGTTAGAAATTTGAACATTGGGTGAATTACTTGATTCTTACATTGGTTTAATTATGATATTCAATTATGTGAATTGTTATGAAAATATGTATGTGTTTTATTATCTCGACATTTTAAATGGTGTCACGAGGCCAACAAGGTATTATTTGTGTTTGGAGGAAACTTTATCACAAAAAACTATGGGGATAGGAGACCAACAATGAAGGAATGTGGGGTATTGGCAATAGGTCACTATGGCAACTCGTATAATTCTGTGTTGTGTGTTGTCGCTAGAATGTTGGAGGTCTCCAATGGGGGGTAGCCTCAAATGTGACCATGGGTAAAATTGATTTTTCATTTTGATTTTATTTATTTGTCAGTAATTGTATTTTTTTAGTATGTGGATTCACTTTTATTATTGGTTTCTAATTACTCCTTTAAAGTTAAGGAAATTTGGTTAGTGAGTTCTAATTAGGATGTGAAAAAAGGGGGAAATAAATGTGAGTAGGTAGTCTTGGTTAGTATTGGATTTGAAAGAATTTAATAGAGTTAGAGTGGTGTGTACCCAATATTGAAAGTTAATTTCGGATTTTGACCTTCTTGGCCATTTTGGAGGCTTGTGGGACATGTTAAGCTTGTCCCACACCTCTGAAAGTCACCCATCCACTATGCATATGATGTAGGGGGCTTATTTTAGGCCTTTTTGTGTGTTTTAATAAAGGAAAAGAGCAATTAATTGTACTTTTCTTACAAGAGTCTTTAGTTGTGTCTTTTAAAGGTGTAGATTTGGGTTTGAGTGTGTAAGAGGGTTTTCATTCCCTCAATCACCAATTTATTGTGCTTTGGAGATTGGGTTTGACCATGTGAGATGGAGTGGGGTAGAAATGACATGGCATCCTATATGGAGCAACATCACCTCTTCCTCCTCTCTCTTTTATTTATTCATATTTCTTGGATGTGTTTGGGGTTACTATTTATTTTGGTTCTTGTAAATTTTGGAGAGCTTACTTTTGGAATGGTTGTGGAGATCTTGGAGTGGATTGTGCTTGCTTGGGGATTTTTGAAGGCTTGGAGGTTGTGTTGATGCATAACCAAAACACCCTTGAATGTCTGCAACTCAATGGCTTGAAACTATTAGTGTGATTGTAAAACACGGATATTTTCCCAAAGTGTGGGACTTTGCGGTTGGGAAAGCTCTCTGCATGAAGGACGGTTCCTATTCCTCTATTCTGATGCACACATCCAAATTCTAGAGGACCTACTGTTTAACTTACTCTAACTTGCCAACGAGATAGGGTTAAGAAGATTACAAGAAACTAAATCTAAACCAACAGAGGTAATGCACCAAAAGGAATACAACCGCCATGCACAGATAACCATTAAACACAAACCATTAAAAATGTAATACAACCACCATGCACATATAACCAGGATTGCAATGAGAGATCAAGAAGATGCAATGAACATAATAAAGGGTTGAAAATCATCCGAATACTTTTATTATTGATCTAAGGATTTGATACATTGCATTACAATGGCCAAGAGGAAAGATTACATTTATAGTTTAGATAGGAGGTTTTAACTGCACAAATTCACTTGCAGATCAGAGAAGAAGGGAGGGTGCAAAGAAAAAATATCCAACATCAGAAAAATGTCCCTCCATACAATATATATGAAGAATGAGAGAAGAAAGAGAGAGGAATTAGAAATCCTACTCCAACCAACCTAAAATGCATCCAATTCACCTACAACAATGATGGCCTCCACTGCAAAACCCATGCTTCCATGTACTTTTTCTTGTTGGGAAAAAAATCAATACCATACCTCCATTATTGTGGTAAGTGAGAAACCTGGAACATCCTCTAAAATGGCAGACTGTATTTCTTCATTTAGAATAACTTCGTCTAACTTAAATTTTATAATTTAACATAAATTATCATAATTATTAACATCAATTTTAATGTCTAAAGGATAATATTTTTTAGAATATTTATGTGTTTGTGTGTTAGGGATTTATGTTTTACATTACACTATATTTAATGTGTCTTTATTGGTCATTACGCCGAAAGGCGTATATAATGGTGGAAAGCATGTATATATGTATAAAATTTAACATAAGATATACGAAAATATATTATTCTTTAGAAAAATAAATTTATTTTAATAGTCAAAATATCTTATGTTAGATTATGTGTGTGTGTGTGTGTGTGTGTGTGTGTGGTAAATATGTGATATGGATATATTTATTTGTATTATGTATATGTGAACAATTTTTTATTTTTTGTTATGACATCATCTACTTAAATTAAAAGTCAAATGATTCTATTTAATAGAAATTGTTTGTAGGCAATGTAATGTAGACATTGATATGAATAGTAACAAGTGTTGAATGACTAGACATGAGGTGCACAAAACTCAAGTGGATTGGAATGGGACACAACTTAAAAAGGTAATGGAGAATGTTAGTCCAGTTTAAATGTCCAATAGCTGAAATCTTTGATGTACCATCTATGACCCTATTGTTTCTTTTGATAAGTCACTTATGTGTTAATTTCCATTTTTACAAACAAATAATTGGAGAAATGGGATGTAAACTACCTAAAAGATAACATAAAAAAATTATCTTTAAACCACTATTCCATATCTTATGTAGAGATCCTAGGTGTTTATGGGAGACTTCAACTAAATTTAAAATGCACCCTCTCATTGATGAAATGCAGAAAAAAAACATGAGTGGATTTGAAGGGGGTATGAATAGTGGAATAAAATCGACACTGTAAGACATAATTATATCTCATGAGATTTAAAATGGGGTAATCTATATTTTTTAATTGTCTTTGCTAATGTGAAAGTCTCTAATGCAAGGTCTCTCCTTGACCTTCGAGACCTCTTTTTCTGTTCAATATTTCACCTTTTGGGAATTTGGAATCCTTTAGAATAGAAAGCTAATTCCGATCTTCTAGCTACCATATTAAAAAGATAATTTGAGGGATTCATCCACTACACATTCTTTGCATTGATACATAAATGGGCTGAATTTTCATCAATAGGGTAATTGGGGTTAATAGTTGATGAGCGTCATGATATCCTCCACAAAAATTTAAATTTGAAGACAATTTCCATCTTCAATACTATGGACATATTATTTCTAGTCATTTGCAACAACATATACTCAACCACAATGTACATGTTTTTTGACATGGACACAAAACAATCAATTAAGATTAGTGGTATAATTTTTGGCCATAGAAAAAGGAGAAAATGTGGATGCATTGAAATTATGTATCACCAAAACTTGTAGATAGGGAATCTTTTATATGTTTGAATCCATCACGCTTCTACATTCACACATCACATTGGTCACAACAGAGGAAACCTAGCTAGTATGAAGAAGAGAAACTAATGATTATATACATGCAAGACAAATAATTTGGACGAGGAATTCAAAAGAGGGATACCTATTGATGTGTTCGTAAGAAACATAAATAAATTATAAAAAATGAAGATAACACAATTAACACATAACACTCAATATAATACATCAACCTAATAGTATATAAATAAGCATAACATTGGCATTTTCTAAACACATACAATTAAAGAATCAAAACCAATCGTCAAAATTTATAATAAATAAAAAATTAATTTCAATTAATTTATAATCTTTCCAATTTTACTTTAAAATAACAGGAATTAAAATAAAAAAGATGAAATGTTTAGTGATGATGAGCTAAGATTTCCTATTTTTAGTCGCAAAATCACACACTTTGGGTAATTATCTAGTCCCGGTCTCATACTACTATTCATATGGTTTTGGAGAGAAAAGAGTACAAATTAACGCATATTTCAGGTTTTGGACATTGCTGACCATTTTTTGCACTATTTTCCCTGAAGTGCCAAAAATGCAAAACTAAATTTTTTGATCCTTTCTCCATTGCTTTTCCTCTCGAGCTCTAATCTTCTTTGATGTTTTCTTGGCCATTGATTTTCCAACCATGCATTTTATTAATGATGCTTCCTGCAAGCTAATTTTTGAAATCACATGTGAGCTCACACATTCTAACAAACCTCTCCATTTCTCCTATGAAAGGTCGTGTTTGATCAATTTTTCCTGATAAGCAAAATTGGATAACAATTTCAAAATTTTAGAACTCTTAAGCCATTTTTCACAGAATGACAACTCGACCTTTAGATGGCCATATATTTCGAATGGAAGCTTGGATTTGAGTAAGAGGACTTTTTGGAAATATCTTGACATCTTCTACTCAAAAGATAATTTTTGATGTCTTTATATTAGTGGGAAAAAGTTCTTAAAAATGAAAAGTACAATTCTCCATGTTTTGAGGTGACCCAGGTTTCTCACCTACCACCATAATGAAGCTATGGGCTTCCTTTCTTACCCAGCAAGGAACAACATATGGAGGCAAACCATCATTTTTACAGGTGAATTTAATGCATTTTTGGGTGGTTGAAGGAAGAATTTTAATTCTTCTCTCCACCCTTCTCTCTCATTCTTCCTATATATTGTAAGGAGGGGAATTTTTCTAAAGGTTGGACATTTTGGCTTTGCACCCTCCCTTCTTCTCTGTCTGTAAGTGATCTTATGGAGTTGGAACCTCCAATCAAAATGTTAATGTCAATTTGTTCCTCTTGGCCATTGTAATGGATTGTATCAAAAAATTTGGAGCAATAATACAAGTTTGTGGAAGATTTTCAACCCTTTCTTATATTCATTGCATCTTCCTGATCTCTCATTGCAAACCTGGTTATTTGTGCATGATAATTTTATCACATTTTTAATGGTTTGTGTTTAATGGAAAAGAAGGTGTTAATAATTCCTTTGGTGCATCACATTTGTTGGTTTAGGTTTATAATCTTGCATCTTATTAACGTTGTCCCCTTGGCAAGTTAGAGTAGGTTTTAGAGTAGATCCTCTACAAATTATATGTGTGCACCTGAACAGAGGAATAGGAATTAACCTTTATCTGAAGAACTTTTCTGATTACAAAGTGCCACACTTTGAGAACAGCTCCATGTTATGCAATCACACTGAGAGTCTCAACCCATCAAGTTACAAACATTCAGGGATGTTGTGATTATGTTCAATAAGGCCCTAGGCACATAGAGCCCTATCACCCCCACCCATGTGGTGTAGTAACCCATAGTTCAAAAACTACATGGCGTTATAACCCCCTTGGGTTATGCCCCCATATAATGAAGTGATTCCATAGGTCCAACCACTCCATGGTGAATCGTATGACCCTAGTCAGACACATTATCACATTAGAACTAAGTGGAAAAAACCCCAAGCCTTGGGCTAGGCTATATATAAAAAATTAAACTTAAAACGCACATTTAGAAATATGAAAAGAAAATGGCTAAATATCCATAGTTAGTGCAAAAATATGCATGTTAGTACAACAACCAAATAAAATTCCCAAAATTGCAACAACTCAACCAAAAGTTAAATAGAACAATTTTTTGGTCATAGAGAAGGAAGAAAAAAATTAAATTTCTGAATAAAATACGTATAGAGAAATAGCACATCACAATCACTATGTGGCATTATATGACTACCAAAGGGGTATTAATCAAGTTATTGGCACTCAGACATTGACCCTTAACTCTTAAAATAACATATCAAATAATACAACTATCATAATCTCTGCCTGAATCATCCCGCCATACTACCACAATGCTCAATATAGTCTTAACATAGTTTGAGAGGGGAGTGTATAGGTTATCATTCACTAAGCCTAAGGTGTTTGTGAAACACAATATACATGGTGGCCATGCATACCAAATGAATAGAAGTGGATTTTTAATCTATGTAAGACTCTACTCCCTATCTCGTACTCAGCTTGAGGGAATGGTCAATGATACACCGATGCTAAGGTACACATATGTCATCTATATGAAAACCATATAGGGTGAGAGAAAAAGGTAAAATTTACAATCTACTAAGCCTAAGGTGTTAAAAAAACACAATATATATGGTGCCCATTGGAAAATGCACCATACATACCAAACAAACAGAGGTGGATTTTCAGTCTATGTAAGAATCCATCTCTTATCTTGTTCTCTACTTGAGTGATTGGTCAACAGTACTCATTTCCTCTCTCGAAACATACACTTTTTACTGATTTCTTCCCTTAGGGCCGGTTAGTGTAAGGTTCACAACACAACACATAACCATATTACTAACATATTTGTGATTTAAACACATTAAAAATTGCATATTATATGTGGTATATATGCAAGGTATAGCAAAATTGTTACTTTCACGGGTTATAATACATCACATTTCCACAAAATGCACCCAAAGTGCAAGTACTATATAATAGGGGTCATACGATGACCATATGCCCCTTATTCATGACATGAACCATCAAATATTACAAAAATTATATGTATGATGAACAAAATGACTAACATTACAACATATAGTCGATTGTAGTACAACATGTTGGCAACATCATGGTACTATCCAATTCACTATACACCATTTTGTTTTGTACAACCCATCAGCACACCTACATGTCATAGAATAACAAGACACTTCAACACTCTACAATATGAAATACATTATTTTCACATACAACAAGGCAATACATCACACATGAATTCCTCATTGAATCCATGAAAAGGAGAGTGAATAATCTCATCACACACACATCAACATGATAGCAAATAT
Organism: Taxus chinensis; assembly: GCA_019776745.2. Classification (NCBI taxonomy): domain Eukaryota; kingdom Viridiplantae; phylum Streptophyta; class Pinopsida; order Cupressales; family Taxaceae; genus Taxus; species Taxus chinensis. The sequence goes on along the minus strand of CM034152.1, from coordinate 99,137,372 downwards.
GCACTAAGTGACATACACAACAAGTGCCTTCATATTATCAAAACTACTACATTGTTCACATCACAACATATATCACATTATTATTCCCATATCCACCACCACCACAAAAATGAAATCACAACTCCATTCTATCCTAGAGCTTTGATAGCATGAACCTCACTCTGATACCATATGTCACGCCCACAATTTTGACACAAATACAACAATTAAAATATAAGAATAATTTTTTTTTGAATGTTGAGTACATAACACCACATGGGATCTAATAGATAGACTTAACATAACATTAAAAACTTACATAAACATGAACCCACTCATACGATAGGATAATATATGGTACACATCAATGTCTTACTCAAATGACATAAACCAAGATAATGACCCAATTACAGTAAGAAGCACGTGATAGTCATACTCCACAACATGCCCTTGTCATGGTTTACATATACATTACATTTATGTTTCTATTGTATGACCTTATTGTGTTCAATGAAAAGTTGCAAAAACCATGGAGATGGGGTAAGAATCTCTAAAGAAACCCCAAAGGCTCTTAACAACTATTCAGTGGACCATTAGATAAGAGATAAATAAGGATTCATCACTTTGCATAGAATAATATTTAAATAAACAAGAAACTCTAGCATATTTAATAATGCTTTACTCTTGAAAGCTTAAAAATGAACCTAGGAAGGATTCTAAGAAATCAATTATGTGATTATGAGAATGGGATCTCACAATTAATGGCTTCAATGCCAATGTTTCTTTGCATTTACTCAATGCTTGGTGTGTAGTGCAATGGCAAAGAAATATCTCTATGAAAGAAATAAAATAACTTTAAACCCTAAGCAAAATGTTATAGTTTATGTTAGGAAGAAGAAGAGTTGTTAGAAATTAGAGGGAGGTAGTGGGCTATTTATAGTTTTCCATTTGGGAAAGTGGAGTAATTTTTCTGTATGTGGGACTAAAGGATAAGAAAAAAGTTAATTAGTGAGTCAAAGTAAGATTTGACTAGGTTTAGAAGAGGTTAATCATGGTGAAGACTAGTTAAACTAGGTTAGGCTAGTTAATCACTTTTAGAGAGGAATTAGGGTTTTGAGAGTGTTTTGAGAGGTCTAATCAATCCAATGAAATGCATTTATAGTATAAAGCTAGTAGAAGTATTATAGAGGGAAATGAGAAGATGATTTAGTCAATAAAAGGCATCTTATTTATTTTATTTACAAGAGGAATACGACAAAAATAGTGTCGTACGAGGGGAGTTAGATATGTCTAATTGACGATATGTCATCAATTTGAAAGAAGGAGAATAGTTAGTGCAATATTAGGAATAATATCGATTTGATCATATTACGTATGTCTACATTTGCCCCTCTTTGGGGTGATGTAAGCCACGTCACTTCAAAGAAAGTAGACAAAAATAAGAAATTAAAGAATTTTTTTGAAGGGGTAGAAGAAATATTAGTTAGCTAAAGGGATGCCCCCTCGAGTGTCGATGGGTTAATGGAAGAATTAGATCAACGATCAAAAAAGAGAACAAAAGAAAGAAAAGTGTGAAGAGAAGGTTAGAGGACAACAAGAAAAAGGGAAATTGAGCTATCCACAAACCAGTGAAAATAATTTTTAATCATCATTTTACTTAGTATCCTCATTATTGGTCTTTATTAAAATGTAATAATACGATGGAAGCGTACAATGAAATGAAAAGCCAAGATACAAAGAACCGTCCCTTGCTAAAAAAACAACTCCATGCAACATACAAACATGCAATGCAATACAAGAAGTAAACAAACTCATGTAACAGGGAAATAAGTACAATTACACAGACTCAAACCAACAATGTTCAAGATAGTCACACAAATAATGTGTTATCAAGATGTAGTCCCAATTTTTTTGATAAATCATAAGGGATTTAAAATTATGCCCCAAGCATTTTTTGTGTGTAAGGGAAATGATGGAGGACAGTTGGGTCAAATGCAAAAGCAATGTTCATGATGAAAATAGTACTAGGCAACTAATAGTGCCCTAGAGTATAGACGAAGTAAGAATCATAGCTTTTGTAAATCATTGTAGAGTTAGGTGATCTATGATTTGTTATTTTAAAAAATGTGAAAATGTCAGAAAGATATGAGATGAGTGCCATGTGAGAGACACATATTTCATCTGTAAATGAGCTTTTTACCAATATTAGTCCATTTTTAAAGTTTTACGATGTTTTTGGAATTTTGATTGGTAAGAGGAATTTAGGTAATGGAACGTCACCTAAAAGCATACAAAAATTCCTCAAGGTGAAGAGAACGGGCGTCAGGTGGAAATAAAATTCCCTGGAAAGAAGATAAATGGGCCAACAAAAAATATTTAAAAATAATCACAGAACTAGATAAAAATCGAAGACAATAAGTACCTGAAAACACCTAAAAATGCCCTAGGGTGAAGACATCAGTGCTAGGTGGAAAATAGTTCCCGAGAGTGATTTATATGATATCGTATGTTTCGTACATGAGATATTTCGGTAGGTGCTAGCACTTTAGATGATATTAAATGATATTGGTTTAGGGGGATAGATTTGTGATCATGTGCAACCCCTTGTGCGCCCATTGATGATACAATATGTGATGATTAGGTTAGTATTCATGCATGATATAAATATTAGCATTCTTTGTATAACTAATATATCAGATGATGTTATATGTGATGAATGATATATGGTTGATGTGATAACACATATGTGTAGTAAACAAAAACACAAACACAAATCTAACAAAACTAAACAAATATACAACAAAAAATATGCAAACTGAAAACTAAAATCAATGTAATCATTACCTTGTTTTTGTCGGAAAAAAATGATATATTTTATAATGTTTTTGGGTCATCTTTAAAGATAAGTTTTCAAGGCTACTGTTCACATTATTTTCGGGGTTTTTTTGACAATTTTTACACTTGTGAAAAAATGGGAAACTCGAAACTTTGTCATTACAATGAAATTCATAGGTGAAGTATACCTAAGCTAAGGAAGCTCTGATGTTATTAGTTACTACTGAATTAATTAATGATTAAGTGATATTTACAGCTATGTGTGCTATTACAAAACATAACAGATTACATAGTATATATTTTCATGATACCTTAAGAAAAAGAACACAAAGGCCCCGAAGGATAGTTGTGTTGTCTTGATGAAAACACCGAATTACAGAGTAGGTGAAGTGTTGAGTTTTTGGAAAACAAACATAAGTGTAGATAACAAAAATTACAGTTCATTACTTAATATTATAGGTTCTCAATAATTTATTTCCTTCATGTATAAGACATTCAATTATATGATTGAGTTTTTTAGTTCATCATACACTCCATTCAAAAGATTGAAATGCAGAAGGAAATACACAACTCAATTTCAGAATTCAATTTTTTATTCACAAGGAGGGTCAAATGTTTCCCACACAAGCTATGAGATGTGAATAAAAGATTGTCCCCCTTCCATCTTGTTCCATCTTTTTCTTCACAATTTAAAGCATGGTACCTAAAAAGTAAAAGAAAGGAATCATCAATAAAAAGCTCAGGGTTAATCCATATTCCTACACTATCCTAATTTGTGCATATGGATCTCTAACCAATACAAGATATAAAATATTTGCAGATCAAACTGCATAGCTCACTCAGAAAGAAGAGAAAGAAAAGAGGAAGAAGAAACATGGACATAAGAGAGGTCAAGAACCTAATTATTTTCTAACTATTTTCTTTAGTGTGAAGGTACAGGTTGCAGACAAAAAGAAAAGGACCATGTACATGCTGGAAAGAAGTATTAATGTAACTCAAACCTCATATATCTTCTGTAAAAGGAAAAGGTTACAGTACAGAACAAAGAATATGCATGTAGGCAATGTACACTTTCCAGATTTTAGTCAAGGAAGAGAGAATTTTGGAAAAATTTTGGAAGGGCTTTGCCATGTGAAATGACTACCCATGATGCAAGAATGTCAGATCTAGAGATATGATTCAAAAGTAATGGTCAGTTAGGGCACAAGGCAGTGAATCCATCAATATAAAAGCCTATTAATACAAAATTAATGTTTCAAAGATGAAGTAGTAGAGACAAAGTAAAAGGTCGAGCCGAATATTGACTGAAATGAGAAATATACAATCAGGAGATTACTAAAAAACACAACCCATGACTACCTTGCTCAAAATAATGGTGTTGGTGCAATAAAGCAACATATGATCATTTTTACAGGAGGGCTAAGCTCACAAACCTGCAACAATGGCGGCCACAGAATGTTCATAGAGCTCCTACAGGCACAAAGATCTCTTTTAAATAAAATCTGACCTCGAAGAAAATGACCACTGGTTAAAAATTGACCAGATCTCGCAAAGAAATCCAAGTAATAGAGCTTGAAGGCTTCATCAATGACTCCTACTAAAAAACTTTGCAAAGTTCGTTTAGCTCAACTAAAGCTCAAGAATGAAAATGTGAAAGGTTAGGGTTTCAAGTGTTTTACTCATCAACGATCAAAAGTAACCTAACTCACTTTGAGCTAATGATCAGAGGATCAAAAACCATGAATCAAAAGTAAAGAGGTCGAATGGCTAGGGATGGAACCCAAGTTCTTCAATTAATGTAAATTTCAGAAATGCAGAAGATCAACAAATGAGGTTACATTGTACAAAAGATCAATGGTTGAAATTAAATCACCCAAATCGATGTAAACCCCAGCTTGACTCATGAAAACGGTGGTCCCATTTTGTAAAAACTGGCACTTTACATATTTTGCAAAATTGTCAAAAAAATTCTGCAAACACGCAGGCTCGTAAGAGTACATGTGGCCCTTTTATTGTAGATGTGGAAAAGTGGAAGGGCGAAAAAAATAATTTCTTTAAAAACTTAAGCTTTGCAAAATGGAATTTTTTTTTAAAGCAACCAGAAACTCCATCGGAGAAAGTCAAAGTATTGAATAAACTAAAGGTAGGTCATCGGGCCAATTTGAAACTTTGAACCTTTTCTTAAAAGGGTTAAATTTATAAAATTTCCCCGCGGCTCTGCCCAAGGACCAAACAAAGCATCATATTGAAAGCAGAAGTTTACAACATCGAGATATTTTGAGACTTTGATTTTTTTTTTTAAAAGGAAGAAAAGTGTTAAAGTCACCCATGACTCCATCCAAGCATCAAAATTTGAAATCGGGGAAGTGAGCCGCGGGGGCATTTTTAACTTTTATGTTTTTTTTCAAAAAATAACAAAGGGAATATAGAAGGTCGTGACCTCTCTACAAACAGATAGAGACATGTGTAAGGCCTAGATTAAAAATGAACGGGTAGGCCGAATATTTTAAAATGCACAATTTTTATTAGAATTGATAAGGAAAGATTTTCCAGGATCATTTTTGGATCAATTTTATCCTACGTGGACAAGCTTTTTCAAAGTAATGAATTACAGAGTTCCTCAGAAAGTCTTTAGTCAAGCTCGAGGTCTACAACAATGGTGGAATTTATTTTCTCACACAGAAAACTTGAATAGTTATTAATAGCGGCCGCAACATTTTTTTTATAGAGCTTGGCTAGCTCGTCTGGAGCTCAATAATTTATTACCAAAAAATGACTAAGTATACCATATTTTTTCATCTAAATCAGAGCATTGAGTTCACCAGATTGAATCATGGTAAGAAAATAATTAATTTTTCTCACTCACAAAGAGTAAAGTTGCATGCCTTCGTAAAATTCAGAAAAGGACATATCAACAAAAAGACAAATTCTGCATGCACAGGAAGAAGACTTTCTCAGCAAGCAAAGCTCATTTTTAGCAGATCATCCACTTATGCTTTTCTTAAAAATAGACATGCTTTTCTTAAAATAGATTAGTCAAATGCAGTTGACTAGTTATAACCGAAGGCTATTAATGCCTATTTGTAATTGCATGTTCTATTTTTTCCTTTATCTATTATTAAGTAAAGGATAAAAATAAGATGCATGCATGAGTATAAACCTTAGGCTATTTTTAGGAAGAGGGTGAATTTTATTTTTTCTATATATTGTGTGCCTTGCAAAGCACAAAGGAGAACTTCTGGAGGAATTTTTGGATATAGGAGTACTGAAGAAATTATTTTCTAGTTTTTCCTTTTGAGTGTGAAGAATTTCTTCCTTATCAATTATTTGCAATCTTGTGTCTGTTTCTGTTAGTCTTGCGAATGAAAATTCCCTGATCGATCATCTTACCCTCCTGCAAATTCAGTATTTTCTACATAATTTTAATGTGCATGTTAACTTATCAGTTTTTTTGTGATATTCTTCCCTTAGTACAACCAAGTGTTTTCCCTTAAAATTCTGTAGTAGACTGTTGTCTCGTGCATCAAAAAATCTTTCAAATATCAATTGTGCATATACTCATTCAAAGCCCTCATACAAATTTGGTGTATCACCTTAGTTTTAATTACTTTACAATCGTCTTTTACCTTTAAAACCCCATAATCAATTTAGGATACATCAACAAGGAACTGGCCTTGATACAAGAGACTCAACTCAAAATTGGTATACCCACAGACCAAAGGTGTTTCAATTGTATCTACAAAAGAGAGAGATCAATTTTTTGCAATTTTAAAAAACCTACAACCATCTCTCTACAGGGTGCACTTTCGAGAGATAACAGGTTCCCTAAGACAATGTTGGGAAGTTGGTTTAGCTTCATTCTAAGGGGGCATATTTTATAAATGTTTATATTTTTGTGTATCCTTTTCTTAATGTTTTTGTATTTTCTAAGGTCATGTTCCGAAAGCAATGTACAAAGACAAAGAAGTGTGGATGCCCCCAGTGTGATGTGTGAATATACAAAGGGTAGAATACCATGCGCATATATATGAGAAAGTGGAATGTGAAGGTTCCCACAAACATTAGATGGGAATATTTAAAGGCACATCCTTCACGCAGATATGAGAGAAAATAAGCCAAATCATGACTTGGTAGAGATGGATTTGGTAGGGTTCCTAGACCTAGCAAAGGAATTTATATCTAGAAATCGACGAGGGTTACTTGTCCTGATGTAAGAGTAACTTATGACCGGTGAATCCTCTTTAAGTTCTGAAAATAGTTTTCACCCAAATACCTGCCCACTATACCACAATTATGTGGTTTTCACATGTGGATGACTTGTTTTTTCTTCACTGTTTTCTCAAATTTTTTATGTTTTGCTTGTTTTTTCTTTGTTTTTCTACTTTTTAGTTCTTATATGATATTTGTGCCATACTTAAGCATAAAATCACTTGAGATGCATGGTATTCATAGGTCTTGGAAGCTCTTCACCATCTGAATACGCAAGTTTATAAGCCCCTGAACCATATTTAGCAACCACCACATAAGGCCCCAGATAATTGGCCTCAAACTTACCTTTATTTTCTCTGTATTTGATGGTATTCTTCTGATTTCCTTTTAGCACTAGATAACCCACATCAAATTCATGATGAATGATCCATTTGTTATATCCTCTACATACCCTATTCTGGTAGAGCTTAAGGTGATTAAATTCTCTTAACCATTTTTCATCCAACATCTCTAGCTCTACTATCCGAGATACTCTATAGTGTTCATCTTTATCAAGATAATACCGAAGAGATATTCTCAGGGAGGGAAGATCCACTTCCAAGGGTATGATGGTTTTAGTGCCATAAACTAGGGAGTATGGGGTCCCACTAGTAGGGGTGTGGATGGAGGTTCGATAGGCCCAGAGGGCACGATGTATCTATAAGTGCTAGTTGCATCCAACCTTACTTACCATTTTCTCCATGACTTGTACAAGGTTTTTATTTGTAGCTTCAGACTGTCCATTACCTTGTGGGTAATAGGGGGTATACCACTTGATTTAGGTATAGAAGCATTGACACAGTTTCATAACTATTTTATTCTTGAAGGATTTACCATTATCAATGACAATGGCAAAAGGAATACCATAATGACAGATGAGATGGTTCATGATGAAATTTGAAATTATCGCACCAATGACATAAGTGATAGGCACAACCTCTACCCATTTAGTAAAATAATCGGTGACGGTGAAAATGGGGGTGTGGCCATCTGAAGAATAAGGATACAACTTTCCTATGAGATTGAGGCCCCATTTATAAATTATCCAAGGTGTCGCAATATGCTACAAATCTTGTGCTAGTGCATGTATCAAGCTCCCATACTTTTGGTATGGCTCACATTTCTTGACAACATTTCTTCTATGGTGGGCCAATAAAAGCCTACCCTTAAGAGCTTTTTACCCAAGACATAACCACTAGTGTGTGCTCCACAAATACAAGAATGTACTTGTTTAATAGCGTGGATGGAGTTAGTAACATTGAAACAACAAGGCATATTCCCATCATATCCACGATGATAAAGGGTTCCTCCTAGGAAGGTATAATGGGCTATACGACAGATGGGGGATTTATTCTTAGAATGGGTAATGTGCCATCTTATAGGTATCTAAATATAGGATTATACCAAGGGGAAGATGGACCAACAATTTCACATGCCAAACAATATTTTGGCATGTCTTATGTGGGTATTTGTAAATTTTCTATAAATAATGGCATTTTTCTTTCCTTAGGTGGAATGCGTAAGAGAGATCCAATTATACCCATATCATCAGTTGATCTATTATGTGGCCTCATTTTTTGATCAAAGAAAATTTGTGTAAAATATTCTTTTAAGGTTTCAACCAATTTCTTGTATGGAATGTGTAAGAGAGATCCAATTATAGCCATATCATCGGTTGATCTATTATGCGGCCTCAGTTTTCCATCAAAGAAAATCTATTTAAAATATTCTTTCAAGATTTCAACCAATTTCTTGTATGGAATAAATTTTTTATATTTAACCTTATAATCATCATTAACTTGTTTAATGATAATTTTGGAGTCCCTAATGACGCATAGCTATCTGATATTCCAAGTGATAGCCAACTTGAGACCTACAATGAGTGCCTCATACTCTGTAATGTTATTAATGCAAGGTAATCCCAAATGGGATGCTATTGAGATAACCTCACTTGTAAGAGTGATGACCACTACCCCTGCCCCTGATCGGTCGAAGGTGAATGATCCATAAAAATTGACCTTCCATTCTATAGACTCTTCAATATACATCATGGATGCATCGGGTAGATCTAGACACAAAGGTTTGATTCCTAGTAGAGGAGATTATAAAAAATGATCAACCAATACTTTCCTTTCAGGGATTTCTAATTTACAAACTCAATATCAAATTCTCTTAAGAGAATGATCTAATTATGCATTCATCCTGTAAGGGTGGGTTTGGATAAAAAGTAATTAAGAGGGGCAACTATGGATATTAGCTTGGTTATTTTGTTAAGGAGATAATAGTGATGTTTCTAAAAGATGAAGACGATTGTTAAGCATTCCTTTTCAATCTATGGGTAATTCAGCTCATAAGCAATCAAGGTGCGACTAAGATAATAAATTTCCCTTTCTTTGTGGTTCAGGTCATATTAGGCAAGTAGTGCACTGATAGAAAACTAGGTAGTTGATCTACAAGTTTAGGATATACAAGGGTTACTTGGTAATTGGTTTGAGGCTTGGATCCAGATAAGGTTAGGATAGCTAAATTAGGGAATAGGTTAGTGGAGGCAAGAACCTCGTAGAGGATAAATTGGGAATCCACATCGCTATCTAAATGAGGTGATTCATCTTGATGTTCTAAAGAGGTGGCATCAATCTCAAAGGGTGGATCATCATGAGGTATTATTCCAATACCATGCTTGTTTGATTTGAAGCAAGGGATAGGAATGGGTTCCAATCAACTTTGCATATTGATACCACATACAAGCCCATTATAACCCATGACAAACATCATGCGGTGGCCTTTGACGTATTGGGGTGTCTGATGGCATGAAGCCATGGTACCTTGCAACACTCTATTAGTAGGATCCCCTAAAATATTTTCCTCAGATAAGAAACCTCTAGGAATGAACTTCTCCAATGGTTTAGGGAATTGATCCCGAGTTGTTTTGAACTGAAAATAGGGTTTTCCATGTGTCTCAGGTGACACTGATAAATATAATATTAATAAAGCTTGTTCAAGGGTGAACGGCTTGCCTAGGCCATATTTTTTTGATGTTGCCTCCCATGATGCGAAGGGGTTAACCAACAAAGGAAATTATTGATTGTAAGGAGTGAGTGAATCTATATCCACACGTTCCTTAATAGCCTGTATTTTAAAAGGAACAACAATGTCTACAAAAGGGCATTCATAAGCTGCACAAGAAAAATTGTATAAGGCTCTCCAATGTGTAAATGGTTCTGGATCACCATGAATGGTTATGACACATATTTATACATTGATGGAAAGTTAAAGGAATAGTCTGCATGGCAAGGATCCATGGGATTCGTAAGAGAATGGTATATGGTAGATCCATGTAAAGGACATGGAAGATTGTATCATGACAAGTCGGGCCTAATTCCATTGGAACTGCTATAGTTCCTAATGACTCTCTCTCCTCATTATCATAGGTCGTAATTGTAATAGTTTTGGCACCTAGATCCATTTCTGAGTGGCCTAAATACTTAACCAGCTTCAAATTAAAAAAATTTAGACCAGATCCACCATCCACAAGTACTCTCTTAATCTTGCGATGGGTAATAACTACTTCTAGATATAAAGGTAAGTTGTGTTCTGATTCATTACATGGATTGTAGCATGATCAAAAGTGATATGATCGTTAGAATTAAGGTGTGAAATCATGGCTTGGAGGTGTGCATGATCTACATCGGTTGAGACTCCAAAACTTGAAAGTGTTTTATAAAGTATGTTTTTATGGGTGGTAGAGATTTTGAGGAGATCTAAAATTGATATCCTAGCAGGTGTTTTATTTAACTGGTCTATCAAATTCTGCTAACCTTCTTGAGGGATAGGTAGGGGTTCTAGTATGATTAAACGAGCACGTCTAGTCCCTAATGCACAACTATTTTCTAAGATCCTAATAGTATTGACGTGTTCGTCACATGAATGGATACATCCTATGAGGGAATCTAATGGACTATCATTAGTGGGATAAATATAAGCTATAGTCCTATAGTCACTGGAAGTTTGTCCATGATCTGGCTTCCTTTTATTTTTATCTACATGGTTAGGAAAGGGCTCTTTAAAGATACACATTTTCTCATTTGGACCTTTTCCTGAGTCAAGGGGATAATATATGTTGAGTTTACCCTCTTCAATAAGGTCTTGTATGTAATGGTGTAGTCTCAAGTACCTATCTATCTTGTACCCTTTAACATGGTGTAAGTCACAGTACTCATGTTCTTTGAACAAAACGGGTTATGGAGACTTTTCTAGGTATGGTACCATCGTGGTTGGGTAATCTACCATATTTATCTTATCTAACTATTTTGGTATGGTAGATAGGGATGCTGCTAAAGATGTGAACTCACAATTGGTGGCTACCTTGGGATGAGTTCCTTGTGAGAGATTTTTAAGTGGACCATTCTACATGGCTTGGACTCTCTTGGAGTTCATAAAGCCATCTCCAATGACATCTATGTTTTTATTGAAGAACTTCGGTTTATATAAGGATTTTTATTCATGTTTGTCTTTGAAAATTTGATTAAGTGTTCCCTTTAAAATGAGGGCCTTTCCAATTTGACTACCCTTCTCTATAAATTCTTCGAAGTTAGATCCGTAGTGCTTTTGTAAATGGAATCTGATCTCTAGATTCATGGTAGGCACAAATATTCTTATTAGTTGTTTTTTTGGCAAGGCACAAGGGAAACAACTTGCCAACCTTCACCATCATTGTAAAAAGCTTGCAAATGTCTTATTTGGTTTTTGTTGTGCATTTAAGAGGTCGTTGATTGTGATATCATTTTCTATGTTGTAGGAATAATGTCGTACAAATTTTTATTCTAATGCAGGCCATGTTGGAATGGAGCCGTTAGGTATGATAAAGAACCATTCCAATCCCAATAACCCTACACTGTGAGGGAAGAGTCGTATTAAGAAGTTATCATTGTATGTGACCTCTTGGAAAGCCATATAAAAGTCTTTGATTTGATCATGAGGATCACCCTTGCACTAATATCTATCGAATTTAGGAATAGTAAAATGTTTTGGGAAGGGTTTCCATAACATGTCCTAAGTGAAGAGGTAAGGGCATAGTTCTTCATATAAGTATTTCCTACTATGTCCTACGTTTCCTTTTTTAGCATAGTAACTAGGTCTTTCATTGATTGTAATTCCCATTCAATGATTTGTTCTTTGGTAGGCAACATTGGTCTTTGCGCCTTTGCCACTTTAAAATTCGTGTCTCTATATGGATCAAAGTTGAACTTGTTAGATTTTGTTTTGAGTTTGTATTTGTATCCATTCCTATTTGAAGAGCGTAAGTTTGCTAATTTTTGGCTCAGTTTCAAGATTTGTTTTTGAAAGATCTCTTCTTCAGTTAAATGATCCTCTTCCTCATCCAATTTGGGATATGGTGAGGCTTTGTGCTCAATCTTCACTTTACGTGGAAGCTTTGTAATAAGGTCTTCATGGATCACTAAGTGGCCTAGATGGGTCTCCTTCAGCTTCGTTATGATGTTGACCAAAAGTAGAAGCGTACCCCATGTCAAAGGGGTTATCTATGTATAAGAGGGATCTTCATTCTTTTCTTTTATGATTAATGACCTTAGTTTCCAATTCACATTATTTTGGAAGATTAGCCCCTAATTCTAAGACTCTTGTAAGTACTTGATCCATGTTATAATAAAGGAGTTCATCAAAGTGACCTAGGTCTAATTGGTGTAATTCTTAAAAAGAGTTAGACTCCTCTCCGTTATGATCAATCAATAGATTTGTGTCTTTAAGTTATGAAAAGAGAGGCATTAAGTTGTTTACACTAAATGGGAATGATTCAAAAGGATTTTCTCCTAAGTTGCGATCATTTGGTTTGGATGCCATCTTCGTGATTCTCGAGATCACTAGTCAAATAGATACTATTTTTTTTCTAATTTTCCTTCGAATTTTACGTGAAACCTAAGCGTATGTTTATGCAAGTTGCTTGATGTAATGTTTAAATAACCTACTGTGCTATAGAAGTAACGTTATGCAGTTTTTTTTATGATTCAAAGAACAATCATATGAACACTCAGATGCAATGATCACTCGAATTTTCATTTTTTCAAAGTTTATACCCTAACTATGATTCCAATTAATAGTCCAAATCAGATAGCGCCAATATCGTATCAATATGTAGGTCAAGTTAAAATTCTAAAAAGGCCTAAATATTAAAGTGGTATTGATGCAATCTCTCGATGAGGTATACTAAAACTAGTTTGAATGCCGATGAAAGCTAAGTTTTCTAGGAAATGGAAGTTGTGAGTATATATAGTGTAATAACATTATCCTGATACATTAACTAAGAAAGCAAGGAGTTAATATCAAGATGACGTTATTTTGGTATATATAAGTCAATATCGAAACTCTCAATAAAGACTTAGATGTCGTCGAAACTGAAATGAAGTATGAGTGTAACAATAATTTGTTAGTTACGCAAGCAGTGTAACCACACAATAAAGGGACTTATATCAAGTTCTGAAGAAATTGAAAACACAACATAACTAGAAAATATGTGTGACTAGAATGCGAGAAAGAAACTATGAACTTAAGGAGAGATAAATGATGAACCGAAATTGTAATATTGAATATGATCTTGAAACCAATATCAAAGGACTATGAAATATACGAAAATATACTACGCACTTTAGACGTTTAACAAATGAGCCGCAAACATGGATGGGCGTAAAGAGATGAAAAATTAGTGAGTACTATATTTGATAAAACGTACGAGGTATGCTTCCTTCTCACCCCAAAAATGAGTGGCGAGAATTCAAGGGTATAGATCAAAAGGATAAAAATAAACTAAGTGCCACTTAGGAAGAGTTTCACCTCATCCAAAGGTGAGAAAGAAACTGCACTAAGTGAGACGTCATTTAATTCTGTGATGAAAGGTACTTAGTTCTAACTTACATGGGCTGTTTTCCTTGTTAAAAAAAAGGATAAGACTCCAAGTAAGTTGTCACTTCGTAATGGCTTGATGTGAAATGGACTAGCAAAGTGGGTTCCAAGATAGAATGGCTTCCCTAATAATATCTCTCAACTAGGTGTCACAAGTTGTCTAAGAGCGAGCTTAATTTACCTAAAGAATCACACTGACTGATTTTGGAGTATCTCAGATTTACTTTACCCCCTTCTGATATAATAAGAAACTAGTGCATTTAGTTATACTATCACTGAGGCCGTGATATAGAAAACATTGACTCTAACTTAAAATGTGAAATCTAGTCAAGTGGGTAAGAGGAGTGCTTCCTGTTTCATCTATGAGGTTACTCAACATTGGATTACTTTAGGGTTGCTAGAACCATGCCCATTTTTTAAGCTTAACGCGTTATGCCAAAGGGGATATGTTCCCATTGAGAGGATAGAGACGTACCCTTTTCCGAAACCTGCAATATAATGTGAAGTAAAGTTGTGTGTTTTTTATCTTGCTTAACTTAACAAGGTTTTAAGTAGCACACCATTTGGCAACCTATATGAAAACATGTGTATTAGAGGGTTTTTTTTTTCTTGATTTTTCCTTTATTTGACAAGCGTTAGGATCTACATGCAAAGAGTTAGTAATTTTCCATAAAATAAGAAAAAGAGTTCGCATGTTGTTTTTGATTCCTAAGATCACCAAAAAGGTGTGAAGGAAGAACATACACAATGTGAAAACCCTACTAAAATAAGCCTTTGTGAAAAATAATTCGAAAGATAGAGTTCATTTTATCCAACTTTGAAATATTAATCCAATTATTTAAACATAAAATAAGTTTTTTTAAAAGTGACAAGGTGTTTTTAAAAGTGTTTTTGATTCCCAAGGTCACCTAGCAGGTGCGAGGGAAGAGCATACACATTTTGAAAATCCCCTTTTAACTAATAAAATGAAACACTTAAACTACTTTAGTCAAATAAAACTAATAATAAACTTATAATTACTTGTTATAACCTACAAACAAGTTAGAAAACCAAGAAAAATTTAGAAACTCCATAAATCAATTTTAGCACTTTTTAAACGGTTTTTAGTATTTTGCATTTTTGGAGGCCTGCAGGGAACTTTGGGAGTTTGGTGATAAAATTAATGATACTGAAGGTATATTAATTTTGGAACTCCCCTCACAAATTTCACTTCATTCTCTTTCTGACACCTATTCAAACTCTGAAAACGGGTTAACGAGGCAAAAGATATGACCAGAACTAGGAGTACTAAAAATTATGTGAATAAATCTAGATCAAATAGAGACACATGTGCCCCGTTAAATTTGTATGTGTGTCATTTTAGACATGTGCATGTGGGTTTGGGTACCTGAACCCCTATGTGTAAAACAAGAATATCTGTAGTGATTCCTATGCTACCCAAGAGATGCATGTGCTAGGATAAGTGTTCCTGTGCCAAAGAATAGGTGTATGCCCCAATTTAGAGAAAATAGTAAAAAATATGATAGTGTGTGTGCACTGGTAGAGGAGTGCTTGTGCCAGCAAAAGGGTGTATGCTCCACATTTTTGGTGTTGCACGCCTGGTAAATTTTTTGTACAAAGGGCCGAGAATATATAGGGTGCTTGCGCATTGGTTTGGGTGTCTACGCATCTAGTGAAAAAAGATAGGTTGCATGGTGTCTACACTGGAAGAAGGGTGTGTGCACCACGATTTGGGCATGTGCACCTGATTTTGGATACCTACGTGTGGTTTCAGGCTCTTGCGCCCCTCTACTCAAAATGACAATTTGAAGGTGTCTGTGTTGGCAGAAAGGTGTGTGCGCCCCTTCCTGAAATACCACCAAAAAAACATAAAAAATGAAAGTTTAAAATTGTCAACTAGTTATAAATTAGCCACTAAATGCAATTTATAGCATAAACTTAACATAGAACAATGAAAATAAAGTTTAAATATATAAAACCTAGCTAAAAATCTCAAGGAAAAATATTTAACCCTACAAAAACATGTAAAAAGTTAAAAAAATGAAATCAAAGCTACAAAAAGACTCCATCAATGGAGGATGGACTTCATGTCCCAGCGGGAATGCCAAATGTGTTAAAAGAAAAGTTGAAAAATCCATGGACATGGTGTAACAAGCTCTAAAGAAACCCAAAAGTCTTTTAAAAACTAGTTAGTGGACCATCAGATTAGAGATAAACAAGTATTCATCACTTTACATAGATTAATATGTAAAGAAATAAGTAAATCTAGCATATTTAATAATCCTCTACTCTTGAAATCTTTAAAATGAACCTAGGAAGGATTTTAAGCAACCAGTTATGTGATTATGAGAACGGGAGCTCACCATTAATGGCTTCAAATCCAATGGTTCTTCACATTTACTCAATGCTTGGTGTATAGTGCAATGGCAAAGCAATAGCTCAATGAAATAAATTAAATAACTGTAAACCCTATGAAAAATGCTATAGTTTATGTTAGGAAGAAGGAAAGTTCTTATAAATGAGAGGGTGTAGTGGGATATTTATGGTTTTCTATTTTGGAAAGTGGGGGAATTTTGGTGTATGTGGGACTAAATGATAAGAGAAAATGTTAATTACGGATTCAAAGTAAGATTTGACTAGGTTTAGAAGAGTTTAATCATGGTTAGGACTAGTTAAACTAGGTTAGGCTATTTAATCCTATTTAGAGAGAAATTAAGGTTTTGAGAGACTTTTGATAGGTATAATCAATCCAATGAAATGGATTGATAGTATAGAAAGCTATTAGAAGTAGTCTAGAAGGGAATGAGAAGATGGTTTAGTCAATAAAAGGCTATATTATCCTTTTTAATTGATTTACAAGAGGAATACGACTAGTATATTGTCGTAAGAGGGAGTTAGATATGTGTAACTGACGGTATGTCATCATTTTACAGGAAGGAGGATAGTAATTGCAATCTTAGGAATAATAGTTATTTGATCAAACTATAGATAAATACACTTATAGTTTTAAAGAGAATTAAACACGTAAGGGTTACAATTTCCTAATTTTAAAACTTCAAGTACTTTATTTTATAGAGCATTAGTCTATAATGAAGAATGTGTGGTTGATTCTGTTCTCCAATTCCATTAGTTATCCACATAACTCTTGTTAATAAAATTCATTTTATACCTCTATGATCCTCCTAATATTCATTCTTATGTTAATATTTTGTTTCTCAAAATATGTTTAATTGACATTAAATTTTATCCTCATTACGAAAAGGAACTAACAAGATGTTAAGGTTTTTCTTTTCGAGAAGTATATTTGATGTTTAAAATTTACCTTTGCTAGACAAGGGAGCTATAGTGAGGTCAAGGAATGAATTCTCAAGATTTATGGGTGATTGAGATTCAAGATACCTCTTCCCTTAAACATCCTTTAATCATAGTACCCTATTTTTCCTGTTACAGTTTTGTTATAGTTCAACGATTAGTTTAAGTCGATTTAACATTACACATCATAATTTTTTTTATATAAGAGTTTATGTTGGCTCAAACATTTGGTTTCTCCAAGAAAAATTCTTAATTTTTTTTTTACCAAAAAGAGAATGCCTAAATCAATTATGAATACTTCTAGCATAAATTTATTCCTAAACAAATATCTCATTTACTCTTGTTTTCCATTACTCTTACATGGTTACTTTGGACTCTTATTGGAATTATTTTAGAACAATTATAATTCAAATGACACGTAATTTACAATTAGGGATTTATGACTACAAGGAGTGGTGACCTTGTACCTAACAACTCATTTCATTTCTCTTAAAAACCCAAGTATTAAAGCATATAACAAGACAACCCAAAAATATACGCTTTTCAAATTTCTTCCAAGGAACTATTTAAGTTGTTTAATTAAAATACGTAAGACCTTCTTTAAATTATAACCTAAAGGGAGGTCCCATAAGCTATTAACTTCAAAAGAATTCATGGATGTGGAAAATAGACACCCTACAAGAAATCACATGATAACTAAGGGTCACGATTATCTAAGAGGGACAAAGGGAGTTCAAATACACATTTCATGTAATTTTATGTGTTTCCAAATCCTTCTAAGGTAGTATTTACAATCATTGGTAACAATAAATCATATCTCATTTGTTCATTAGCATCATAAAATGTCACTCGATGTATTACATTCATTGATACGGGAGGGTTTCTACACCCTAGCACATATCAAAATTATTGTAATCAAATGTCCCTATCTTGCAAAGAATTCATGCCACTTGAGGTATTCTAGGATTACAATTTATCACTTTAATTTAACACTTAGCTTAAAAGGGGTTCCATTAGGTTTAGTTTAATTTAAATTTCACTTAGGGATCTCCACCTGATTATAGATAAGTTTAAGGTGTGAAAACATATTTATCTCACTAAACCTTCGTAAGGGAAAAAGGTGTAAAGTTGTTACTAGCCAAGGTGACATATTTATGTGGTAGGAACTAAAGAGATCATTAACATGATTTAATGTATAGTATATTAGTCCACTAACTCCACTTGTGTCATAAGGATCTTACAAAGGGTTCATTCAATGATGAAGGTGTCCCAAAATATCTTCTTAAGAATATGAGTCACCACTAGGACACCAAAGTCCAACATGAACATGAACTCTAACTCATCCATGAAGATAAGTAGACCTATGACACCAAGAATTGTTAGTCATATTTACCCTATAAATGATAAGGTTACTCAACTGATTTGTTTCCTTGTGAAAGGACACTTAAGTTATAGAAATGGTCTTTGAATAATTTTCTTAAGTGTAGGATAATAAGTCTAATTGTGAGGTTTAAAGTATTTCCTAATAAATTAAGGTTGTGTAACCTATATGTGACATGATTGAGAGGGAGGGTATGACAAAGGTTGAATACTCACTACATTTATATGGTTTTAAAAATGATAAGTTAGTTCAAAACATTTTGATTTTATCTATGAATCAAAATAACTATTAGGGAGGTGATTTTTTATATCGTCTAAACCATGAGATCCATATTTAAATTCAAATAGGATTAACACCTATGGCGTGAATGGTATTCTTTTTACCCATTTACAAAATTCAACTATCTTCCTTGTTTGTCTACCTAACATAGTTGTTCCTACATTAATTATGTGTAATTCCTACTAGTGTTGTAAGGTTAGCTTCAACACAAGGCAGATACAAACAACATAATTTTCCATGAAAAATTCTTGAAATATAGTATTCCAAGAGGAACAATAGTATTCAACACACTAATTTTTATAATGCAGTTCTCTTTAATTCACTTTCATTTAATATTTGTAAATTATATCGATATACAATATCTTAATGCGATCTTATTGATTCCAACATATCACACTCAAATCCATCTTATTTTGAGTACCTCCAACCAACGATGTTCCAGTTCTAGGACTGAGTATGGAAATCCCCTACAGTCAAGCACAAATCCACACATTCATCATTTGTAACATTTTCAATTAAAAAGAAGAGAGAGAGAGGGATGAGAGAGAAAGTTAAGAGACATTTTATTTTACATTCAAAATTTCATAAGAATTTTCATTTCATGTCCATTATAATTTCATTTCAAACCAATTCACATTTCCCAATTCATTTACATTGTCAAATCAATCAAGTATCATAGTCGTTTCTAGAGAGAGAAGAGGGTGAAGATAGAAAATCACCATACATTTAAAAATTCATTTATACACAATAAAATATCGAACAAAAATACTACATAGCATTGTAATGGTATTACGAGGTCACACTCGTGGATAGAACTCAAACGAGACTCAAAAAGGGGATTCTAGCTAAGGTTGAGAAAACTGTCCAAAACAACAAAAGGGATTACAAATTTGTCTTGAACACTCTTGTTTCAATTTTAATCACAAGTTTGATGATTCCAAATTATTTACCCATATATATAGATTTTATCATGTTGACAGAAGTTGATTATGACAAGAACAACTGAAGTTACAAGGGAAACTTCGAGGAAAATTATCGTAATTGCATCATTATCTTGTGTTTCCCAAAACCAATTTACAATATTAGTTTCCAAAGTAATTTTAATTTAACTTAAGGTGGGTTACGATCCTATTGTTTGCAATCTAGAGGTAGGAGATAGTGGTTTTCATTTTCCCTTAAGCTAAGCGACAATCGTAAGCCAAAACTGATGGTGTTTTATTAAAACGAGCATGTCACCATAACTGAATAATAAGCTAAAAGGGTTTAGGAATATGAATACAAAGAGCATAAAATAATTTGAAATAGCTCAGTTAAGGTTCCCTAAGGTGTTCCATGTTTCCTGGGGTCATACAAAGAGCTTCGTTTTTGTCGTATGTTTGGGTGTGCCACTCAATGCGCATGACTTTCGAGATCATTTTTTTTTGTTTTTAACAGTTTGCATCAAAGTAATATTTTTTCAATTTTTGGGGTTACATTCTATATCATTCAACATTTAATTTTAAAAAAACTAGAAATAATGAAGCAGAATTGAGTGCAAGCGAAAAGGGGGAAATCATAACTTTTTTCGTGAAACTCGTGATTCCCGCATTCAATGAGACCACATCAACTTTAAGAATTCCAGCAAAAGTTTGTGGTTCACTTATGCTTTGCCAATTTATGTAACCAACAAGGTTAAAACATGTATGGTTTCATCATTCTTTCTTTGAAATCCATATGCCAATGGAGTAGGAGTAGGTTCATTAATAATGCTCAGAACCTCCAACACATCAATGCATCCCACATCCCTATTGTTGTTCTCTTAGATTCACCCAAATAAGAAGGGAAAAAAAACAACCTAGTTCACCTCATTCATTTTCTGTCCCAAAACCAGGAAGTGCATGTTAATCGTTATCATGTCGTCATATCATTTTGCATTGTTTGGAAGTTTCTAAAGTCTTTTCAACAAAACCATTTGTTGCATACCCTGAAATTAATGAATTTATTTGGGACAACCTATCAAATAGTTCATGTGCCATGTGTATGTTTCCACATTTTGCATCAATGTCAACCGAAGCACTTATAATTACATCTATTTCCAAAAAACCCCTTTTCATTATGTTGTGACGGATATCCACGCCCTGTTCCAAGCTCTTGTTTTGGCTTGCGTGGAGAAGAAAGATGATGGCAGGTTGTGGAGGATAGAGGAAGGAAACATGGAGGGTCTCACATGGAAGAAGAGTGAAATATAGAAAACTGTAGAGAAATAATTAGGATAATGGAAAAGGGTGCTTTCAATGTCTTAACCAATATAATGACTGATATAAATAAAAAATGAAGAGAAGGAAAGTGAAGAGGTTACAGATGTCCACCCAAGAATGGTGCAACTAGGTTACAATGCATGTAGCATAGGTGCATAGAAAAAAGGAGAAGCAAAATTCTGTATGGCTGGACATTATGTTTGAATGGAGCGCCTCCCAGTCCTCAATAATTTATTCTTCTGCATAGAAAATAAAATAAAATGACAGGAAGTGATTCCTTTTGAAAATAATAAAAAACTTGCTTCATATGAAGATACAGATCCAATCAAAGGATTTGTTAAAAGTAGAATGAGGAGACATTTAGGGATATATATACAAATCCATATCGATGAAGTTGTAAAAACTAAAACGAGGGAACACTAGGGTTTCACATTTATCTCCCCGCAATGTTATGTACACGCTGAAACTATCCAACTACTAGTAACATTTACAACGTCGACTCAGGTTTCAGCGTGGTGAATGTATTGGATCCAAAATAAAGTGGTTGTATTCCAATGCAAGGAAAATGGCAGGTATTAAAAGGCGTGTAGGATGTGTCACTCTCCTTTCCTATTACATGTTGAATCCATTAGAGTATATCAATGCTAATATATTGACTTAGACTGGGAGGATATGGACAAGATTGGAGTTCAGGAGATATGACATGTGACCTATCAAACTCGACTGCCAAAACATCTAAGAAGAAATTTTAAACATTGAAAATCATCCCCTTCCTACATGGAAACATCCTAGGTACGTTTTCTAAAGTTGAGGGATCTCTTTTTTTTATTCACTCCAACATAGAATGACTCAAAAGACTGAAATTGAGGGGGCACTACAATACACATTCCTTTATATGGTAAAATAATTGTTTTCATATGTTTTCTAGCTCTTTCATTTGGTTACACACTTTGCGAGCATCCACCAAATTTTTGTACTTTTCTAGAAAGATTTCACGCATTATCTAGACATCTAAATTTGTCCCGTGACTACATTACCACGTGAAGAGGGATTTATTTGATCCCCAATTTATCTCAAGAAATCCACTGACCCTACTCACCTTTCATTAGTCATTTTATTATTATTATTTTATTTTTTATTTCACTTTCTAAAACAAATGGACATGTTAACATATCACTTATGGGCATACCTTAAACAATACCTCTTGAAAACAAACTTAACCACCATGGGACCAACTCGAGTTCACGCAAGTGAATTTGAAAATATGAAGATGGGAGGTGTTAGTATCCAAATTGATTGTCCTTCAAATCTTGAGCAACATCACAGGTTTAGCAGGAAGCTTAAAGACAAATAGATCATAGTGAGTCATTTTGTAGCCGGGAATGGGATCTAATTGGCCCTTAGTCACTCAGATGTAGAGAAATGGATAGTACTCTCAAGAGGATTTGATATATCCTCACTACTTTATGATTGTGCCTTTCAACCAAGGTGAGAGAACCTCTTTGTAGCCTGTTATTTATGGAGGAGATGGAGATATCCTTCCTAATGAATTTTTTAAGGAGAACTTGAAGACAATATGATCAATGCAACAAAATTTAACTCTCACGAGTTGTTACTCTAGATAGTGGAGATATTCTCTAGGAAAGGTTCAAGCTACTAAAGACATTTGGAATCCTGATTGTTTCTGTATGTTTTGGTAATAAAATTTATGCATTTGTATACACACATGACAAACAAGGGTAATATGAGTAGGATTGGTTGTTTCTAAATAAGTTTTGGTGGGAGGTGAGGCAGAATAAACTTGATTCACCAAATCTTTGAGAACTCTTACAAAATGGAAAGTCTATATAACATAATGCTTCGGAATAGCTAAAATGTTCCTTTAACCATAATATGTACTTCACTGGAGGCCCAAATTAGCAATTTTTCACACGATCTATGAGATTTTAACACGAAGGGTTGAGTTAGAAGACCCAATAAAACATTAAAATCTAAAATTGATCACGCTTGAGGTACACCTAGAGGCTTACAAACAATCTCTATCAAAAAATGAAAGGAAAGTGATTTTAAATCATTTATTTTACTCCCAGATGAAAGATCTTTTGAGAAATGAGATTGCAGATGCCACTAAACTATCACAAGGATTGAGACCTATGTGATTTAAGACAGATTTTGATACAAAATTGCAATAAGAACAAGAAAAACTATTTGCTGACATTCAGAAATGAAACAAACACATTTTTCTCAAGATTAACACAAAATAACTCGAGTTTGATTAAATTTATCAGCAAGGGAAAGTTTTTAGAACAATATCAAAGTTTGTCAATCGCTGTACACTTGCAACTGCCTTAACACGATCAAAATTTATACAAAAGAGATTTACAGGCTTCTCAAAAGACAGGATTTGTCAAATTTTCCTCCTGGGAATTTTCTTCAACCTCTAACACTCCATCCATTTGCACGAAAAATTTGTGCCATTTATAGCATTTACAATAGAGCCCCTTTTCCCCAGAAAGACAAAAAAAATTAATTTACCAGTGCTCACCATGATCTCGATCATGATTCCAAGAATAAGATCTATAAAAAATTGTTAGGTGCTCATGGGCTAGATCTCTTTGAAAATCTCATCATTCAACTCCTTCATCTGGTAGAACACTCCTCCTTCAACTTGCCAACCACTTCCACCCCTTATCTGTTAAATCTGGTTCCTTAGGTGCTCAGGAGAATAAAAATAGAAAATCATATCGAGCCCGATTGTCAGACCATTTTAATGGCGAAAGATGTCTCCAGATCTCCTCCACCAAACATAGATATCAAAATTAACTCTCCTCTCTGTTTGGCGTGATGGAAACACCAAGAAATCATGAATACTCACACTTCCAAGAGTGTTCTAGTAAAAATGGGTGGAAAATCATATTCAGACAAATAGCTGTCATTGATCATCACTTTGAATTTGGGCCATCCATGTGGAAGATTCAATTTTTAAAAATAGGCTCAGGGGTTTCCTTTGAATTTTTATAACCTTTTGATAAAATGGAAAAAAAATCTATTTTCTCCACACCTCTGCCCTTCAAAAATGATGTGACATGTGTCCTAAGGTGGGTCCTAAGGGAACCATGGCCAAATTCTACTATTTCACCTCATTGTTGGAAAAGGAAAAAATTTCCAACTTTTCCCCACAGCCCCGCCCTTGAAAAATGGGTCTGACACATGTCCCAATTTGGGTCCCAGTGGAACTACACTTCCTTTCTCACTTTCAACTCTTTTCTCCCAAAAGGAAATTTTTCCAAATTTCCCCCAAGAGTTTGCGGTTGACTGGAGCAAGCTTTGACCTTTCCTTTATCGGGCTTGCAGGCCATTTTGATGTTTTAATCTTTTGAATATCAGGGGGAAAAAAATCCAAGTTGCCCCTGATGGACTGCCTCCCCACCCCTTTTGACTTGAAACAAAATTTTACTGATCCTTTATTGGGCATGCTGGCTATTTTTTATATTTTAACCCTTTTGAGAATAAGAGGAAAAATTTATATGTTGCCCCCGATAGTTTGCTTCCCTGCCCCTTTTGAATTTTCAAATTGCTACATGTCACAATGGCATATCTCGTATTGGTTCCCAAAATTTGAGACTTTGAAAGAGCGCGGGCTCACAGCGTGTCCCAGCCTGGCAAATTTTGTCTGAAGGCTTGAAGCTCAGCACAATGCACCATGTGTCAAAGTCCAAGGCAATATCCTTTGGCTGTTGAAAAGTCCAAGAAAATTACAAAGTGAGCGGAGGCTTCCATGTGTCCTCCCGACGCAACTTCAAGGCCAAGCCAAAAAGTGAACCTTCAAATGAGCGTCCTTCCTCCACGTGGACAAGCCTTGGGTTAAAACTTTTCACAAAGTTTAGGAGTGCCCCGCTAAGCCACATAAAAAAAAATGAACACATAGACACCCTTGGGGAAAAAATAAGGAATTTTCCTTGCCACTTAAATTTCCTTTAATCAGAGCCTGGCGGGGCCACAGGGCAAGTTCAATTTTATTGCTAAAGTAGACAAAAAGAAAAAATTTCAAATAGAAACCCGCCATGCCCCATCCAATCATAAGAAGCCACGTAAGTACCAAAAGAACCAATCAAAATTGAGTGAAACCACGGGATCAAATTTTCCTTTTTTTCAAAAAGGCAAAAAAGTGATAAGTTAAAGCATTTGTCCGCCATCTCCTAACCAACCAAAAGAAGCCATGTTACCGTTGAATGCAAGGATGCAAATTTAACCAGGAGAAACACCCGTCAAACTTGAAAATGCATAAAAACAACCAGTCGAACCCGGGGATGAAATTTTCTCTAAGGACAGAATTCAAAGATGATACAAGGCTCAAATACGTTCTTCAGAGATACATCTATTCATTTTCTTAAAGTACTTAGGGAAAAAATGACAAGGGTAAAAAATCCTGATTGTGGAAAATGGAAATAATGGGAAAGCCCAAGTTTTTAGATGAATAGAGAATGGGAGACCCAAATTATAGACCTTTACGTGATCACTAGACCAAGGAAAGATTAATTATGGCAGAAAAAAGGAAAATAGAGACCTTTCAGGCACAACTTAGGGGGATAAAATGTGACAAAGGCCGTAAAAGGACAGATTTCAAAGGCAAAATGGGGCAAGACTATTTTGAGCACCAATAGGAGGCATGTTACACGAAGATACCCCATGATTATAGATGTGGAAGATAAATAATTGAGAGGAGGAATTTAAAAAGAGTACTAGATATTGATGTGTTACTAAGAACCATAGATATATTGCAACAAATGAAGAGAATAAATTTAACAAATAATAATATAACTCTTTAAAGGAAAGGTAAATTAGAAGTTTTCTCAAACTTTAAATCTCTTAATGTACCCAAATCGTGGTCTAACAAAGTTATGAACCCCTATCCTCTTGAACCTGAATCTCTTAAAATCTTTAATTTATGGGAGGGAACTAGGTAAAAAACTTATTAAAGATGACCTTTTTCTCACAGGAGATTCTCAAGGGCCTATCTAAAGAAAATGGATAGAATGTTGTATATCATATGAAGTCTAAGATGAAAAAATTGGTCGGTCCTTGGTTTTGTTTTGGTCTTGCCACTAGGTTGTTTATTCATGTTAATTTTCTTTAGATCATCATTGTTCTCTCTTGGAATTTGGCCTTGTTATTCCTAGGTAGGGCCCTAGTAAAAAATATTTATTCTTAATTAAAAATAATTAACATATAATACTCAAGATATTACATCAACCTGAAAATATATCAATAAGAGTAATGTCATTTTCTTAACACATACAATTAAATAATTAAAAATAATCTTCCAAATCTATAAGAAAAACAATATTAATTTCAATTAAATTTAAACACTAATCTTCAAAGTTTGTAAGAAATACAACATTAATTTCAATTGATTTAAACTATTTCAAAATTTACTTTAAAATAACAAGAATTAAAATAAAAAGATGAAATTTTTAGTGATGATGAGGTTAGATTACATATTTAAGTACTTCAAAATCAATATCTCATTTTCCATGTAATGTGTATAAACTTTTAGGGAATAGACTCGATAATGTGAGCCTTGAATTATATTTATAACAAACCTCTCAATCTTGATATAACAACTTATTATTCTCAAATTTCTTCATAATTTAATAGTTCATGTTTTACTCCACATTTTCCTATTCATCAATAGATAGAAAGCCATAACTATATTTTCCTTATAGGTTTATTTATGGCACCACATCCTCAACAATACAAGATGTAAACATTTATTATATTTGAAACAATGTTGTTTTTTTTGTATCTGATTATTTTATTTAACATTTTTTTTGTTGATTATATATATTTTTTAATTTATCATTTATTTTATTATTCTCATTTACATTTTTTCTATAATAACATAGTGCTTAAATGGGAAAGATGTAGACTTCATCTATAATGAAAGGAATCCAAATAAAGCTACTACACCTAAAATACACTACCCATATCATCTACCCCTCATCTTCCATCCAACATTAAACTAAACAAACAAATCAATTTTCCTTTTGTTCAGTGTAATATTTATCACACACACGCACACACACATGCACACACACACACACACACACACACACACACACACACACATATGTATGTATGTATGTATGTATGCATGTATGTATACATACATATATATACACACACTCATACATACATACATAGAAATACATACATGCATACATACATACATATATATATATATATGTGTGTGTGTGTGTGTGTGTGTGTGTGTGTGTGTGTGTGTGTGTGTGTGTGTGTGTGTGTGTGTGTGTGTGTGTGTGTGTGTGTACATATATATAATTCAAAATAATAAAACTTAAGAGTCGATAAATGTATATTACCATATCTACATCATTTTAATCTTCTTACAATCAACTTAAATATATAATTTTATTTAATAACCATCTAAGCATATAAAAAACATTAATAATCAACTCTCATGTCTTTTTTAAAAAGATTAGGTAATTGTATGGTTTTGAGGGGAACATAAAACCCAATAATACAAACTAGAGGAAAGATAAAACCATGAAGGTAACAATACCAGGCATGTACCAGTGACCAAAAGGGAAAATGAGATATGAGAAAGAAGGGATGAAATAATCCTAGCCAAAGATGAAGAAGTAGAAACCATGTTAAAAAACATAACATGGAAATGATCATGCTCCAACATCAGTGGCCTTCGAAGAATAACTCTATGTCACATGCAAGAATTGTGTCGTATTTTATGGTGGACCATAGTCCAGCCACCCCCATCTAACCCAGGTCGTCTAACACCCTCAAGGAGTCATTAACAAATGCAAAGTGTACTTCCAGAAAATTGAAATCTTAAGCAACACTTCTCGCAATAGTATCGTCTTGAGTAAGATTCCTAACCATTGGACCATAAAATGCTTATTTAACTAAATCCAGACATAATCAAGTGAATTAGGACTCTAGTATTACAAGTATTGGATGAAATCCATCTCCATTTTTGTGTATATTGGATTTCATTTTTGGCTATACTGGATTCCATTATTACTATTATTGGATTCCATTAGTAGAAATATTGATTCCAATATATCCATTATTGGACTTATTCAAATTCCAATTTCAATATTATTCGATTCTAATTTCTCTATTATTGGATTCTAATTTTTCTATTCTTTGATTCCAATTTCCCTAATATTGGACTTCAATTTCGTTATTATTGGATTCCAATAATGCTATTATTCGATTACACTTTCACCCTTATTAGAATACAATTACTAAACCTCAAATTTTGGATTTCAATTTCACTATTTTAGGATTTTTATTTTGGTATTATTTGATTCCCATTGATAATCCTGATGGTCGTCCACTTACATAAATGTAGTGGTTGATATCTTACATAACCTAAGCAGTTGCTAACTTACATAAGCCAAGTGGTTGCTAAGTTACTTTTGAAATTTCTCACACTCATGTGAGAGGTCAAATCAAGACTTTTTATATCAAATTAAAGGGATTGGTTTAAGGGTCCTAACCGTAGGGAAAAAGGCATGAACTAACACTGTGTTGGTTTCAGAATCTCAACATTCGACCTAAAGTGTCTTTCTATTTTACATGTCCATCATAATCATGCATTGGCCCCTTAGCAATCGATGCATGAACTTGACATAGATGGGAAAGAAAGAAAATATTGAAAGTGGATAGCCCAAAACATGCACAAGGACAATCCTTTTAGAGGTTAAAGTAGGTTTCTTCTTATATTTTATTCACAGTTCATTAATTATGATTAAGTCAAATATTCCTAGTGTGTATGAGTTGTAAATATTTCATTTAACACCATGTTAATGAAAAGTAATGAAAAATGAAGTAATTACAGCTAATCACATTATTGTTTTTTCATTTATTTCATAATTTGAAAGTATAATGAACCCACACAAGCTATAGGAATAACTCTTAAATAAATAAAATTAAAAGAAAGTACATGTTTGTAAAGTTATGAATAAAAGAGAAAGGAAAATCAATCAGTTCTTATTTAGATGGATCTTCTCATAGTTGGATTCAAGTTGTCCTCACCCACTCCTCTTCTTCATACTTATCATCTACTGTTTCTTAAATGAAGGAGAAGAGACCGAAGTTGGAGCTCCCATTTTTCATTCCTATTGTACTCACAGCTTTTAAAAAATGGACTTTCTTAAAAGGAACTTGAAAATTAGCAAAGTACAGAGAGGAATATAAGAGCATAACAAAATAATTTTGTGTCGTATCACAAGAATAAATCAGAAGTAAAATCAAGGCTTCTGGTCTTCACTTATGCTTCTAACTATTTCCTTTAGTGTGCAACTATAGGTGTTAGAAATCAATCTGAATAGAAGTTTCACTTAGGAATAGAACAATCATTCATCAATGCAGTATAAGGAAAAGAGATCTATCATCAAAGGAATCATATTTTGTTTACATATTTAAGGATTCATATTATTAATCAGATGACTAAAAAATTAGTACAAATTTGTAGTTGTATTTTAGAATCCAGATTTATAAAGAATACAGGAACTTGATAGTAGAAAATAACAATCATTTTCAACTTTTAGGAAAAAACGAAGTTCCTTACATATTTGATTTTCAATCAAAGCTTTCACTATGCATCTCAAATGGAATGAAGCATTCAACTACTGTAAAAATCTTTGAAACCATGTGTTTCATTAAATTATCATAAAGGATCAACATAGTTATATATGCGATGAAAGGATACACAAATTTTGCAAAATCAACTCAATATCTAGCATTTGAAGTATTACATTGCATCACATCAAAGCAGCAAGCTACAACAACAAAGAAATTTTCATTATCATTCATCCTTCATAAAAGGGTGAACTACCTAACTTTTTCAGTTTCAATGTGCTCAAAATAATAATAATGTCCAGAAGGACAAAGTGAATATTTTTTCAAACAATTCCAAGGATTGTATTGATGCAACCATTATGTGAAAATTTGAAACCTATTTCATGCTAGAGATGAACAAAATATGTTAAATGATGCAAAAAAGAGAAGATTACAGTGATATCAAAGACAATAAGGAATATTGCAAGGTTCCCTTTTTACGTAAGGAGATTTCATAATGAGGTTTAATAACAGCTATAATCATCATTTCATTTACAAGATTCAAGAAAAGCAAATGAAATGTTCTCGATATCGAAGTTCAGGTATGATTATCTTCATAAGAATATTTCCACAATGTTAATGCACAAATGCATGTTAATAAAGCTTCCATAGCATAATCAACCCACAGTATTTGAGAAAATATTTCATTCAACTACATCAAGGGATATCACAACAAACATTTTTTAGTATACATTTTCAAGAAAGGAACCAACACTACAACAATGTTAAAACCTAAGAAACAAGGTATGAGTTCTAGTAACTTACAATGATAAAGAGTAAATAAATAACTTGCTACAGGTACCCAAGAACTTAGCCCATACAAGGAAACTATTGAAATTGATATGTTGTTGTAGTGATATGTGTTTGAAATTGTAGGACAATGTACCCATATCAAAAATTTTAGACATCCAAAAGTATAGCTAAGAGAGTTTTTAAAAAGCTCTACCCAGAACAGTTTTACAAATGAATCACTAGCTCGATCTATAGTAAATGGAATGAATACCAACAACAAATATTTCCAAATACTAAACTAGGTAAACGAATAGGTCTCTAAAATAAGCCCATGGCAGAGGATACTAGAGCTACTTGAACATAAAAAGGGAAAAAAATTTAGACCTCAGCAAGGTCAATTTTTCATAAGCAAAGAAAAATGAGGAGTAACACTGGATCAGTTACCGCAAAGATCATGTAGCCAAGATTTAATGCTGATAATAACACAAGAGGTCCTCAAATATATTTACGGTAACAGTATCATTCAAAATCTATGCACATAGTGTTGAAATTTAAAATAAATTGATCTTAGCAGTCATTATGGCATTCCAGTCAATAGGTACAAAATCTTAGCAGTCGCTAAGAATTTTCTCTCTTATGAACAAATGTGAATTATATGTTACAAACAATATGTCTTGTGAGTAATACATAATCCATGAACACAAAATAGCGACCCAAAGCTATATACATATTGTATTTATAATGACTGGTAGTAATGGTAGGAGTGTAACAACCACTAAACTAGAGATTGATCTTTAATTTTATTGTTATTTTCAAACTATCAAACTATTGATCCTAGCATTAACTATGTCGGTACTTTCGATAAGGAAAATTTTCTTAGTGTTTGCTAAGAATTTTATCCTATAAGATCTGATGTGAAGTATGTGTTTCAAATAATATACCCTATGGGGACTACGTAAGGCTTGATCCCTCTATATGGTACGTAGTGTAGCTATTGTCTCTGCCAGGTTACATTCTAGCCAACATAATATAATTATAATCAATGAAAACCACTAGTGATCCAAAGTTGTACAAATAGTGTTTATAATGACCGTACTAGTAGGAGCCTCGCAGTCGCTCAAATAGGTCACAATTTATTATTTTATCATAAGTTTCAATAAAAGAAATTTCTTAAGCTAGCATGCATTATGTCGTTACTTTAAATAAGTAATGAAACTAAGCATTAGGTAAACAATTTTTATGATATGAAATGTTGTGATTTATTTGTTACAAACAATATATTTTATGGACAATACATATGGTTTGATCCCTATCGAGGATTTTTAGTGTATCACTTGTTTCTGCCATGGATAGTCTATCAAATATGATATAATTATAATCAATGAAAATCACTAGCAAGCCCAAAGTCTACAGACAATGATTATAATGACAAGATGAAATGGTGGGACCCTAGCTCCTGCAAAGTTAGGTTGTGATTTGTTATTTTATCACTATTTTTAAATTCTTAGTGCTTTTTACCCTTAATGGATAGAAAGTATGAGACAGTAAATGTTTGCAGCCTAAGAAGACTGACACTATAAATACGTTAACATAAGTTTGAACAATTTGAAATAAATTTCTTCAATTAGTATTCCAAATCTATCTTATTGTAGTGCCCACTTCCCTTCAACACCTATTACGTTTGATTTTGATACTGTTGGCTATACGCATGTACATTATTGTATCATTTTGACTTAGCATGATGTTAGATGATTGAGGTACTTGTACTATGGTTGGATTTTTATTTATAGTAGTATGTGTGTGGATTATTAGACATATGTTATATTAATGATGATGGATTGTCAACATGGTTATATATTCTGACATTCATGGTTTTCATCATATTGAATAGGCCTTAACAGTTGAACTAATCTTGTGATCCTATTGATATTGATGAAATTTAGGATTGAGATGTTGTTATAAATTTAAAATAGTAATGTTACTTGTCTAGATGATAATTTAATTTAATTTATATGTGGATGATTGTTGATTTATATTGTATATTTTATCTTGGATGTTTTGATGCGTCCACGAGAGTGAAGGAGGTATTGTATGTTTTGTAGGTAAAATATAACACGACAAATGGGGGATTAGATACCAACCACATCAAAATACCGGATGAATTCAACAAGGGTCACCATGGCAAATTTTGTAGTGTTGTTTGTGTACTGTTTATTATTA
This sequence comes from Taxus chinensis, assembly GCA_019776745.2. Classification (NCBI taxonomy): domain Eukaryota; kingdom Viridiplantae; phylum Streptophyta; class Pinopsida; order Cupressales; family Taxaceae; genus Taxus; species Taxus chinensis. The sequence continues at coordinate 99,104,570 of CM034152.1, read as the reverse complement.
GGAGGTCCTCATGGGGGGGAATTACCTCCAATTTTGACCAATGGGTTTGTGTGTTATTTTATTTTGTTTCCTTTATTTAATTTTAGTATGTGATTTTATAGTGATGTATTTTCCATTCTATTAATTAATTAATTTGTGTGTAGATTAGTAAATTAATCATGTTGCTAAACTAATCATGGATGGGACAAAAGAACTCATTTATTATATTAGATGGCTCTTTGGTTTATGTGTTTTATGTTGAGCGCTTGATATCTTGAGTGTTGTGCACTCCACATTTCCTTAAAAATTCGGATTTGGCCTTAAGGGCCAATTTTGAAGGCTTCTAGGACAAGTTAAACTTGTCTCACACCTCTTAAATTACTATACCAACCCTACCTATGGGTTGAGGGGTCAAAAATAGACCCCATTATGTGTTTTAGGAAGACAAGTTGTAATTTTTTATTGCGTTTTCTTACATGTAATTATTTTTATTCCTTAAGGGTATGGGTTTGAAATGGTGTGTGTAAGATTTTTTCATACCTCTCAACCACCCATTTAATTTATTGGAGTATGGGTTTGACTTGAGTGAGGTGGAGTGGAGAAGAAAGGATGTGGCATCCTACTTGGAGCCACATCATCTTCCTCCTCTTTTCTATTTATTGAAAATTTTGAGAGAAATTTGGGGTTACTTGCTTAGTTTTGGAGCTCTCTTTTTGGATGCTTGCTTGTGGGATTTTGAAGAGTGCTTGGAGAATTTCTTGTGTTGAAATTTCGGACTAGATTTCAAAGAGGAGCTTTACCATGGAAAGGTAGGATCTTGCTCTTTTATTTTTCTCCTTGTTTCTTGCATGTTATGTGATTGTGTGAAATTTTGTTCTTGTTTGAAGTGTTGGGTATTATGTTGACCATAGTTTGTGTTGAGATTTGGATATGGGGATGAAATATATTGGGATTCATAAGATATTCTTGTTGGAATTAGGAGGGAGCGGGTTTTGGATGCTCCACCTTATTTTATTCTATTATGTTATGTACTGTGGGAGCCATAAGAGAGAGGGAGGCATAAGAGACTTTTGATTAAATGTGTGTTGGAGGGATTTATAGGTAGGAATCCAAACCCTTGGGAGGCACAAGGGAAGCCCCATTTTCCCTATCTCTTTTTGGCTATTTTAATAGCCTTTTTTTGGGAATTATTTGTGGTTAAAAATAAGTGTTTTGTGGTTATTTTTCTTATGTGATTGGTAGTTTGAAAGTGAATGTTGAAGCATTGTTTAGTTTCCATTTGTTGAAACATCCCTTATTGCCTTGTGGTTATGGCTCGGGGGCTAATGAGAAGAATTTCTTCTTCTTCTCACTATAATTCTGGTTGGGTGAAGAGTGTTGCCTCTCCCCCATTTTTGGTTGTGGTGGTCAAGTGAAGAGAAGATGGAGCTTGGTTGAAGATTTGATTTTTGGAGCTATATTTGAAGACAAATTGTATCTCATTTTAGCTTTTCCTTCTTGTAAAAATTTCCCTCTTTAAGTGGAAGCTATTGTATTAATCGTTTTGAAGAGAAAAATTGTATTGATTATTGGATATCAATGTTGTAATGTATGTGGAAATGAAAGGCACTATTAGTGAAGCAAGTTGATGTGATAAAAATGTTATTGGAAAAAAGATTGTTCTCTTTTAGTGGAATGGTAACCTTCCTTAAATGTGTTGCTCTTTTTCTAAATAAATTATTGAAAATATTGTTGAAACTCTCTTGTGGAATGTTGGAAAATTACATGAAGAAATAGTTATTGTTGTTGTATTCCATGAAATTTATAAAGTGGTGAAAAAAGTTATATTTGTTCATTCTCTTATAGTGGTTGAAGAAATTCTCAACTTTATTCAAACAAATGGAAAGAACTCATATTTTCTTGTCTTTACTTGGTTAACAAAAATAGAGTAATTTTTAACACTAGTAGAGAAAATAAATTTCTTCAATTAAAAACTTAGACCTTAGCCTTACTAGAGCATGGAAATTTACTATTAACTCACTAAAAACTTATATATAAACTCAATGTAAATAAATATAATAACCAGTGAAATTAGGCTTGATTTTTTTAAACCTCTCATCAAACTAGATCTTTTGCATCCTATACCAATTACTATCCAATTTTAAAAGAAATCTCAAGTGCAAGATTAAGAAGTTCAAAATATCAATATCACCACTTCCTAGTAATAGTATTTATATTAAATATATATATATATAACTCTATTATATTTAATAAATCAAAATGAATATATAAATAAATATAAAAGAAATTACATTGAGCAAATATTAACTAACTATAATGAAAATCTTAAACAAAGAAATTGAAGTTTGAAATACTATATATATATAACTCTATTATATTTAATAAATCAAAATGAATATATAAATAAATATAAAAGAAATTACATTGAGCAAATATTAACTAACTATAATGAAAATCTTAAACAAAGAAATTGAAGTTTGAAATCCATAAAGGCTGCGACATGGGGAAGAATAAGGTAAGCGAATGGGGGGGGACCCTCCCCCCAACCCAAAACTATGATCTTTTAATATATTAAACCCCCCCGACCTTAATACTACAAACCCAACCACAAATCTTTGTAAACTACGATAAAACCCGTGTATTAATCTCTGCGCAGATCTCTTACTCTTGCAGATTGTGTAGTACTCATCCCATGACCGAACCCTCTTTCACAATAGATATATATATATATATATATATTATATTATATATATATAAAAGTAATAACATTGTTCTCTTTATTATTTTATTTTAAGTTTTAATCAATTAAACCATATATATATGTATGTATGTATGTATGTATGTATACATATACATATATAAAAGTGTGTGTGTATATACTCTCATACCCAAAATGAAAATATATATCAAACTTAACTAAATCACAAAAAATGGGACAAACCCATTTTTCTACATGAGAAAATAATATTGAAATGAAATAAATAAATACATTTAAAATGCTAATGATGGTATAAAAAAAAGAAAATAATGGAGCTTGTATGCCTCCCCAAAAGCATAAGAGGGCCTCCAGTGGCTTCCCCATCCTCCAACAATCTACAAAACAAAAGAGAAATAATAAGCCTAAAGAAAGAGAGAAAGTAGTTTTACTAAGCATACTTTAGGGTTACTTGTTTTTCTCTCATCTAAGGGCCCTAAATGAATCCATCCAAGCGATGAGATTTATCCCTACAAAAACTAGGTGGGGAGTGGGTGAGTGGAATTTCAATTTAGATTTAAATTTTTAAATTCCAAAATACATGGGTTGACTTTGTAAGGGGTCACTTTATGGGGTAGGGGTATGTTTCTTATTCTAAACCCATGTCAATTGGGGAATTTGTTAATTGTTTTAACCTTATGGAATTAAATAGATTTATTATTTATTTATATTGGCCCCTGTTGAAAATTTTTACACTTGTGCAAAAATGGGAAAATTGAAACTTCCTTACGATGGATAACAAAAGAATGAAGTGAACCTAAGCTAGGGGAGTTGCTTTCATTCCATTTGTTTCTGTTGAATTAATTAATGATTACATGAAATATGCAGCTATGTGTGATGTTACAAAACATAACATATCACATAGTCTGCAATTTCAGGACTATCTTTAGTAAAAGAACACAAAGCCCTGAAGGACAGATGTATTATCCTGATGAAGACATTGAATTGTAGAACAGAGGAATTTTTAAGCTTTAGAAAAGTAATCATAGTTGTAGATTGCAGCAATCATAGTTCAGTACTAGATGTTACATGTATTCTTTAATGTTCTTTCCTCCATGATTAACACATTCAATTATAGTATCGAGTTATTTAATTCATCATACAATCCATATATAAATCTAAAATGTAGAAAGAAATACAGAATTGAATTTCAGAATTCAATGTTTTATTCATAAGGAATTTAAAATGTTCCCACACAAGCCGTGGGATGTATCTGAAAATTAAAATACAACTACTGTTTAAAATACAACTACTTAAATGGACATTTTACATCTTCCCATCATGTTATTTTAAACTAATACATGCATGAAAGAGAAAATAGAGGAGTATGAATGAACCCATCATTTCCTTGGGGGTTTCTTTTCTGGTTGATACATCTCTAGCTCCATCTCTATCTTCATTGCTCAAAGTATTATACTTGGAAATAGAAAAGAGAAAAGTGTCAGTTATGAGCTCAGGGTTAATCCATATTCTTATACTATCCAAAGTCATGCAGATGGATCTCTTAACAACATGAGATATAAATTACATGAAGATCAATGGAACAACTTATAAAAGTACTTTTCTGTAACAACATACATGATTATCCACTCAGAAGTAAGAGGAGAGAGAAGGAAAGAAAGACTATAGAACATAAGAGAAGCCAAAAAACCTAAATATTTTCTAACTGTTTTCTTAAATTTGTAGGTACAGGTTGCAGTCAAGAAGAAATAAAATTGTGTCTTACAGTCCACATTGTTAGATAAAGATTGTAGAATTCAATAAAATCTATCCTATGATACATCAGAGTGGAATAAGTCACAAGTACATATTGGTATGGAGGAAGAATAAAACTCAAAGGTGAAGCAGAAGAATCAGAATTTGAAGGATGAAGTTAATAGCAAAGAAAAGATTACAATTGAAATAGAATGAGAAATAAATCTGAAGAAATTTTTACAGGGCTTCGCCATGTAAAATGGACATTTTACATCTTCCCATGATGTTATTTTAAACTAATACATGCTTTAAAATCTATACATAAATCAAACAGTAATGCAGAAAGACAATAATGCATGACATGATCAAATATAACAGTTATCAGATTTCAGCTCCAAAAACAAGCCATGAAGTATCTAAATGAACTGTTATAGTGCCTGATTAAGTTACAAGTGCACACTTTCAGATTGCATTAGAACAGATACATAAAAACTAAAATACTAATGGAGTACAAATATGAAAAGTAGAGTAAGTTTTTTGAATATAAAGTCATAATAGCCATGCAATCAAAGAAAGATTCAAGATACAAGGTTGATACAAAGTTTTCATGGTTACAGAACAAGTAAAGCACCCAAGTAACAATTACAGAAGGGCATATCAGAAAGATTTTTATTTACAATTATACCATTCCAATCAACTCCTCCCATTTAATTGATCATTTCATACTTCAAGTCATCATAAATTCAAGCTCAAAGCATCGTTCAGATACAATTGAAGAGATAGAATAAAAAATGTAACAATAATAAGAGTGCACTTTCAGTCTTCAAGGTTTGTGTGTGAAAACATTTAGGTATAAATGAATAAAAAAATGACACAGTCCCAGGTTCAAGAGATGATAAAATGACATAGTATTTATTGAAGGAAGGTATATTTTTAAGTATTAAACAAGTGAAGGTTAAAGCAATAATTTTAAGGAACATTATTTTACATAGTTTACATGCTTCTAAAAGTTACCACCATGAAGTTATGAAAAGGAAAGATTTATGATTTCCATGAGTATACAAACTATAGTTACTACAATTCATGCCTGAGAAAGCATAAAACTGTAACACTATGAACTCAAAGAGCAACAATTTTAAGTGATACAAACGATATTACCAAAAGGTAAGGTTGTAGGTATGGATTATGAATTCACTTTCAACTACAGAAAATATTCATGAGAGAGAACTCTTTTCATTTAAATAGGAAGGCAAAATATCAAATTATGTTCTCATGGCCAGGCATTTTTCAAATCCATAGAAGAACAATATTCAAATCTCATCAAATGCAAATATGGTGTTTTCATAATAAACTAAAACAACTCGAGCCTATAAAAATATGCAAGGAATCAAATATAACTTCAAAATTCAATGCACATGTGTATGGTGAGACCAAATAGATAAAAGCTATGCAGAAATTTGAACAGGGTCCTGAGTCACTAAGAAATTGAGCTTCAGAATTTAATAAAAGGAACACAAACCAAAAGCCACAAAATGTGTAAATTCAAAGATCAACATTTACAATGCCAGATAAAAGTCTCAACTTGCATTGAAGCAGGATACAACAAATACCCACACCTCTACCTTGCTATGAACATAATCAATTATCAAAAGTTTAAATGTTCAAGAGAGAAAGGAGTTTTCAATTTTTAAAGTAAAAAGTATATTTTGGCTCTAAATATGCACAGGAGGTAGAAAATACATTGAAATAAATAGACAGAAATATAGAAACTGTAATAATGGCATCAGGGAAAACGGTATTTTCTCCTCAACAATGGATTGAACCAGATAAATTATAAATGAGTACACCTATTTCATACAATATGCAAAAATTCTCATAGTAGAACAAGAGCTCAGGAAACTTAGGAAATTCTTCACAATTTTCAGAGATCAAAACAATGAAGTTCTAGGGTCCCAGAGAATGAAGAACAGAATGAAGAATACTCACATATCATCCTTAGAAGGAACCCAAAGTAGCAAAAAATAGGAAAAGCGAGCTACGAAAGTGAAAATTAGGAAAGCTTGAGAACTCACAAAAATGGATGAGAAAATTTGTAATGGAAGGATCTCCAATGAAAAACAGTCAAGCCCAAATATGGAAATTACATATTTGAATACAAACCAATTTTGTAAATTTGATCTCAGAGGAAATAAAACTCATAAATGGTTTTATATGTATGAGTAATGGTAAGGATTTTTTGGTATAAATTTAACTAACACGAATACCCATTATTTTGGTAAATGCATTGAAATTTAGATATCTTGAAGAAATGGACAAGAAGTTCACATTCTCGTCATGATGAATGTTTTACTAGCCACAATAGAGTGATAACCCAACAGATGGAAAGAGCTGCAAAATTATTCATAGATTAACTTCATGGCCCATAGCTAAAAAAAAAGAGAGTGCAAGATCAAAATATCAGGTCATGGCCGAGCCGTTTGAAGTCTTTCAGCTAGTACACAGAATATGGAATGCAAAGCATAATCAAGAATATCCTCTTTTTTCATAAAAGACTCAAAGATTAACCAAGAACAAACTTTGAATTAGAGACACATGCATACCCAGGTCCAATAATCATAAACCCTTAGAAATAATCAAATTTGGAGAAAAAAAAAGACTCCATAATAAGAAAATAGAGACTCAAAGGATTCAAATAACAGACCCCACAAAGGAAAAATATGAAAACATAGCTCAAGAAAGGAGAAATACCCACATGAAAATGCGTATTCAAAATATGAAAGTTCCAAAATAAAGGAATAATTACAAGAAAAACAATACCTTTTGAGTAGTGTCAAATCCTCAAACATAGTGTCAAATCCTCAAACATAACTCTAGGATTCAAGGATCCAACTATGGTTGCTACACAGATCAAAGGTTATTGAAGTAAATGATTACCTTCCTTCCAGATCACATAGCTATAGAAGCTCAAAAACCCATTACAATTTCAACATGGTGTAGGAAAATGAAGCAAATCTTGTGAGGAGAAAAATAAAAGCTCGTTTTCTTCAATATCAATTACAATCCTTAGACACCACACTCAAAACGACGAGTTGTAAACAGGTAAAGACCCAACAAAAACCCAAAGCTTCAAATTCCATTCATGGTGGCGCTGCAGAAATTGACCATAGTTTCCTTAGCTTAATTGGAGCTCCAAGAGAAATGTGAAAAGATAGGGTTTTGACCCTTTTATCTCTATTAACTCATTTAGTGAGTTAGTTAACTCAATATGAGTTAAATTACAGACGTGGTGAATACAGGGGAAAACCCTAATTAGGTTTGAATAATATATCACCGACAAAGGTAATGGTAAAAGCAACGTGGAAGAGGGGACACAATTCCTGTTTAAATGATTATGTTCAGCCAAAAGCATAAAAATATCATATGCAATGATCAACCCAAAAGGGGTGGTTGACCACATAGAGGTTTATGATTATTAATCAATATTTTAGTTTCTAAACCATGGAGCTATATACATGCCAATAATCCAAAAGGGGGCCGAATAATCAGAAAGTGATTATTATTCAATCCATGGTCTAAGAGACCAGTGTATTAAGTCAAAGATGCTAAATGTGATCAAACCAAGGGTGATAACCAATCAAAGCAATGCTCAATGATTTTGAAATCATATTATATACCACGGTAAAAGAAGACAATGCATGGAAAAGACGTCAACATTAGTATGTCACAAGGATCATGAAAGAGACACTTTTAGAGCTTACCTTAATTTTCACAAATGACCTTATTATCTACAAAAAGGAGGAATTATCATGCACATGCTTATAGGTGGTCCGCACAGTGAAGATGATTTATTTTACTAAGTGTTGAGAGATCAAAGGAATTATTTTTACACAGAGATATTATTTTTCATGTGCATCCAAGGTGACATAGATAAAGAATGTCAAAGTTATCATTGCAAGTGGGTCAGAACTACAGATGCCACATCAACAGTAAGAAGACAAATTTGCATGCACAATGAAGAAGACTTTCTCATTAAGAAAGGTTTATTATTAGCATTATTCACCCAACTTTATTAAAAATAGAACAGTCAACTATAGTAGACTGAGCTGTAATCAAGGATATTAGTGCCTTTTTGTATTAGAATGCTGATTTTATTCCTTTATTTATTAATAAATAAAGGGTAATAATAGGATGCATGGGCAAGTACATTTTTAGTCTATTTTTAGGAAGGGTGAGATTAATTATTTTTGCTATATATTATGTGAAATTACAAGCACAAAGGAGGGAAATTTTAGACCCTTTCTAATGATATGCAGTCTTATGTATGACTATTAGTCTTTTTGAATGTTGAATTCCCTGATTAATCATATTACCCTATTAAAAATTCAGTAATTTATGCATGATATTAATGTGCATGTATAAATTAATAGTATTGCTTTGATACTTTCCCTCAATACATCAAATTGTTTGCCTTAATATTTTGTAGAAAACTGTTGGCCTGTGCATCAAAAATTTATCCTCGGATCAATTGTGCACATGCTTAGTCAAAGACCTCATATAAGTTTGGTGTATCACCCCAGTTTTAAATTCATTTACAGTCATCTCTTACCCTCAAAACCCAAGAAAGATTAGTTTAAGATACATAAATAAGGATACATCAATAACGAACTGGCCTTGATACCAAAGACTCATCTTAACATAGGTATACGCACAGACCTAAGGTATTTCCATTATATCTATGAAAGAGAGAGATAATTTTTGCAAGCTAGAACACCTACAACCATATTTCTACAGGGTGCACTTTTGAGAGATAACAGTTTTTGGCACACCCGGTGGGAAAATGAATTAGATCAGTAGCAAATTACAACAATTTACGGCAGATATATAACAAGAAAAAGTTACTTTTGGATCAACAAGCTGCAACAATTTATTCTAAAGATTTAAAGATCTAGTTGGCAACTGCGTAAGGCTGATTTCATACCAGTATTGTACCATGGTCCATGCCTAAAGTTACTACAAAATCATCGGTAAGAGGAATTCCTTCTTAGTTTATTTCTTTACCTTTGAATTCTGCAAGAAGGAGAAGAGATGGTAATACTTTTCCTTATAATAGACCTACATTTTTTAATCCACCTCCCAATCTTCCTTCACCACATATCAATATTTTCGTTGAGATCCCTGGTTTTCAAATGGCTATTCAACCACCTAGGAATTTTGTGACCTTTACTAATGGCAGCCCATTAGTAATCCCAATTTATCATGATATCCTTAATGTTGCCATGAAAATCTTGCCTACATTCACAGGAGAAAATCAAGTTATACCAATAGAGCATATCAAAGATGTTGCAGCACTATGTGATGTTCTTAACATAACCCATGAAGATGCAACCTTAAGACTTTTAGTTGCATCCTTCAAATGCAAAGCCTTGCAATGGTATAGAAACTTAGAGATTGGAAGCATAAGAACTTGGTATGAGTTAGGTGGAAAATTTCTAAAACAATTTCAAGATATTTCAGATCATTTATCTCTCATAGAACAGCTAGCTACCATTAAAAGATCTCCTAATGAACTTTTTCTAGTTTCAAAATTCATTTTTCCAGAACTTTGGAAAGAATCCCATGAGGTGTTAAGCCACAAGCTGACCAGTTTTCCTTCATTATCTTAGAGCATTAAACAGTTATATTTCAACTATGATTCAGTCTATGGGAGGTGAAACTCTTTTAGATACTTATGATATTTCTATAAGAGCTGAAAATAGCCTTATTCAAGCCAAAAAACTAGCACCAATGACTTCAATGCATTTTTAGGAAGATTTAGCACCTATCCCACAACCTATCACGATTATAGAACCTGTTGTCGCAACCCCATTAGATGACGTGTTTAAGGATTTGTAGACTATGGGAAATAAGATGACTTCAGTTGAGAATAGAATCACATTATCTATCACGCCTTATCAAGCTCCTTATCAGCAAATCCAGCAAAATAGGTAGCCTTACCAATAAAATCAAAATTACAGGCATCCTTATCAGCAAAGGCAGTTTGACTCAAAGGCTCCTAGTTCATCTAATGTTTTAGTTCTAGTTACTATGGCTACTGAAGAATGGTGTCAACCTTGTAATCAACCTCATTCAACTGCAAGTTAGCCAAATTCTTTTCTAAACATAAGTCTTGTTACTCCACCTATTAGTGTGAAATCACAACACCCCCAAATGAGTTCGACAGGTCTGGTTTTATAAGGAAGGTTCATTTGGTGTGATTGCATAACATTGAACTTTCCCAAAGGTGTGGGACCTTGCAAAATTGGGAAATCTCTCCAGATTAAAGGTCGGTTCCTTATTAATTTTTTTAGGTGCATGTGTGGGAGTTTACAGAGGGATTATCTCTATACCTAGTCTAAAACTTTCCACGGAGACAAGGGTAAAAGGAGTGCTAGAAATAAGAAATGGCTAAACTACCAGGTGATGCACCAAATGAATGATGAACACTTATTTTTCCAATAGACACAAACCAAAAAAATGCAAACAATAAACAACCAAAGATAGCCAAATATGTAATGGGAAACCAGATGAAAGAAAAAGAGAAAACGAAGGATCTAAATTCAATCATAGATGTGTTTTATTGCTCCCGTTGGTACCCAAATTTGTTCTCCTTTTCAAACCAAGTGGCAACACAGATTCAACAGGGAGCTTAGAGGTAGATAGATCATAAGTGTATGTCATTTTTTATCCAGGGAGAAATCTAGCAGTCCCTTTGTTACTTGGATTTGTGGAGAGATGGATAGCACCTAAAATGGATGTGATCTTATCCTAACTATTTTAGGTTGTGCCTTTACACCAAGGTAAGAGAACCTATTGAGTAACCTCTGTTATTTGAAAGGAGATACAGGGACCTTTCTTTTGCATAAATTTTATAGAGAAGGCCTTGGGGAAAATATGATCAACACACCAAATATGAATCTCATGATTTGTCACTTCCAAATTATGGAGATATTCTCACAACCAGGTAAAGGCTACTAGAGACATTTGGAAACCTGATCTGTTCTGCTTACTTTAGTAAAAGGATTTTGGTCTAGTGTGGGTATACAGAGAAAAAAAAGGGGTAGTATGGGTATGATTGGTTGTTCTTAAATGAATTTTGGTAGGAGCGGTGAAATAGGATGGAACTTGACTCACCAGATCCTTGAGAGCTTATGTAAAATGGAAAGATTCAATCAACAAAATGCCACAAAAAGTTAAATCATTTCCTCAACTAAAATATGTGCTTCAATGGAGGCCCAAATTAGCACTCTTTCACACAACCTGTGGGATTATATCATGAAGGCTTGAGTTAGAGGACCCAATAAAGAACCAAGATTTAAACCAAGTTATGCTTGAGGTACACCCAGAGGATTATAAAGAATCTCTATCAATAAAATGAAAGAAAAGTGATTTTAAACTGTTTATCCCACTCCTAGATGAAAGCTCTTCTGAGAAATGAAATTAAATATGCCACTAAAATATCACAAGGACTAAGACCTATGTGATTTGACCCTATTTTGGTGGAAGATTGCAATAGAAACAAGAAAATCTACTAGTATGCATTCATAGATGAAATAAATACACTTTACTCAAGATTAACACATAATAACTCAAAGTTTGATCAAATTTATCAGCAAGGGAAAGTTTCCATAACAATATTAAAGCTTGTCAATGGTTGTATACTTCCAAACACCTTGACAGGATCAAATTTGAAACAAAGAGAGATATATAGGACTTCTCTAGATAAGCTTCTTGAAAATGGATGGGCTCTGTCAAGATTTTTTTTCTAGAGAGAATCAGTCCTAATCTTTTCCAAAAAACTCTTAACCATTTACACGAAAAATTCATGACATTTATAACATTTACAATAGAGCCCCTTATTCCCAAAAGACAAAAAACCTTAAATTCACTAGTGCTTGCCATGATTATTTCATGATTCACAGAATCAGATCTGCAAAAATTTACCAGGTTCTCGAGGGTAAATATCTCTTCGATTTCTTAACACATTCAACTCCTTTCTATAGGAAAAACACACCTCCATCCATTTGCCAACCACTTCTACCCCATATCAATCAAATCTAACCCCTTACATGCTTAGAAGAATAAAAAGAGAAAACCAGATTGGGCTTGAGAGTCAGATCATTTTAATGGCGAAAGACGTCTCTAGATCTCTCCCACAAAACTCTAGATATCAAAATTAACTCACTCCTCTATTTGGCATGTGTATAAAATAGAAATAAATCATGAAGACTCACACTCCCAGGAGTATTACAGAAAAAATGGAGGGAAAATCAGATTCAGAAATTGATCAGTTGTTGATTCTTTGATTTTGAATGTGGGCCATCCACGTGGAAGATCCAAAAACAAGCTCGGGGGATTCCTTTGACCTTTTTTGACCCTTTGTAAAAAAATGGAAAAAATCTCCCATTTTTCTCCACACCTTTGCTTTTGAAAATGGGCCTTGACAAGTGTCCTGAGGTGGGCATTCCAATAGGAAACATGGAGAAATTCTGCCATTTGACTCTCTATTTGGAAAAAGGAAAATTTTCCAAGTTTTCCCCGTAGCTTCTGCCCTTCTGAAATACTTTTGACACATGTCCCTAATGTGGGTCCTAGCAGAACCCTGAGTCCTCTTATGCCTTTTACTCCTTTTTTCGTCAAAGGGAAACTTTTCCACTTTTTCCTCCATGGGTCCTGCACCTCCTGCAGTTGACCAGGGAAAAACATTGACTATTTCCCATCGGGCTTCACGGGCATATTTTTTATATTTTAACCTTTATGAAGCCAAAGAAGAAAAAAAATTGAAGTTTCCTGTCCAATGGTCCATCTTCCCCGCCCCTTATGAATTTTTCAAATTGCCACATGTCACAATGGTGCACCTTGAGGTGATCCTGAAAAATTTGATACCTTGAATACGAGCGCATGGGTGTCGCCACGTGTCCTACTCCGGAATTTTTTATTTTGAAGACTTGAGAGCTCTAGCAGAGGGCACCACATGTCAAGCTCTGAGGTAGTCTCCTTTTGTCCATATGAAAAGTCTAATTAAAATGCAAAGTGAGAGGAGTGCCCCATGTGTCCTGCATGGCACTTCTCTTAGATGGCAGCCCATGTTGAAGACCCTAAACGAGCACGAGCTCACCGCGTGTCCCTGTTCTACCAAACTATATCCATTTGCATAAAATTTGTCTGAGTCCAAGCCAACCAGCGGAAGCCTCCATGTGTCCTCCCAGCACTACTCCAAGGTAAAGCCCAAAAGTAGGTCTTCGAATGAGCGTCGTTCCTCCACATGTCCTAGAATTCCTGAAAACCTTTTGAAATTTTTGTAAGTATGGGAAACCCAATGAAATTCTCCATGTGTCTCTTTCCTGCCAACCCTCCACATGTCCTCCCGGTGCTACACTAAGGCAAAGCCCAAAAGTATATATTCAAATGAACGTCATTTCTCCACATGTCCTAGACTTCCTAAAAACATTTTGAAATTTGTGTAAGTATGGGAAACCCAACAGAAGTCTCCATGTGTCTCTTTCTACTAGCCCTCCATGTGTCCTCTCGGCACTACTTAAAACCCAAACCAAAAAGTTGATTCTCAAATGAGCGTCATTCCTCCACGTGGACACATTTTAAAGTTGAGGCTTTTATAGAATTTATGAAGTATTATGCTAACTCACATCCAACCAAGAGCTGTTATGTTTCCTTGTCGATTGAATGATGCAAATTTTACTGGGAGAAACACCTGTCAAACCATAAAACATAGAGAAACATCCATTCGAGCCAAAAAATGAGATTTTCTTCAAGGATAGATAATTTAAACTATTGCAAGGCTCAAACACAATTCTTAGGGGCATATCAACTCATTTCTCCTCGAGTATTTAGGGAAAAAATGAAAGGGGACAAAAGATCTTGACTATGGAAAATGGAGGAAATGGGAAAACACGAGTGTTGAAGGAACAGAGCTTGGGAGACTTAAAATACAAGAGATTTTCCTTAGAGGAACAAAAGAACAATGAGAAAAATATAGACGCACACATGATCTTCGACCCAGGAGAAGATTAAAATGGAAACATAATATTGGCCAAACCCAATACGGGGAAGGATAAAATGACAGAGGCCGTGAATCAATAAATCTTCAAGTGCATAAATAGGGTGAGATAATTCTGAGCACCAACATTGGCTCCAACTTAGTGGATGGGTACTTCTTGCGAGTGCCACAAGAACAATAGTAGACTAAGTGCCAAAATATAAATTGGGCGATAGAGTCAGCTCACAGAGTAGAGAAATGAAGCCATTTCCAAAAACAAACAAAGAAGTCCAGCAAAAGCAGGTCACCACAGACCAGGACGAGCAAAAAAAAACAAAAAACATGATGCATACAACAAACTATACAATGTACAAGAGGTGTTTACCTTGATTCAGAGGAATCAATCCAAGAAATGACTTCAGATTCCTACCATTAAACTATGAAGTTTGAGAAATTCACCATCTAGATCCTTCAAGAATAAGGTGTGTTCACAAATTCTAATGTTAATGGAGTAAGGTCCCATCCATAATGATTCAAACTTGCCATGCTTACCCTTATACTCATGCCTGCTATCCCATAGTAGCACAAGATCTCCAATATTGAAGGCTTTAGAGAGTGAACCTTCATGTCAAACAATTTCTTCATGCTTTTCTCCGAACTTTATATGCCACTGGTGGGATGCCCTCATCTCTTCATCAATCTCAACAATCTTGGTTGATGCAGGCATCATGAGGACTTAATTCTTGATCTTCCAGTTGTTGAATGAATTGATATGAAGATAATTGCATATGTAGGGGAAGTAGGGCCTGAGTCCCATGTACCAACTCAAGTAGAATCTTTCCAATGGGTCTTTTGAGAGTGATCCTATTAACATAGATAGCAAACTTTAGCTATTCACCTCATTTTCTCTTGTTTAACTCTAAGGTTCTTATGATAATCTTTAGAAAATTCTTATCACTGGACTCAGCTTGTCCATTTCCTTGGGGATTATAATTAGAGGCATATGTCAAATTGATCCCATATCTTTTACACACTGCCACTAGAGGTCTAGCCCTGAAACTCATGGCATTATCAACTATGATTTTGACTGGTACTCCAACCTACAAATAATATTGTTTAGCACAAAATCCATGACAACTTGGTGTGTAGCCTTCTTGGTGGGGATTGCTTCCACCCACTTGGTAAAGTAATCAGTGGCTACAAGAATCCACTTATGGCCAGCACTTGAAGGGTCTAAAATCTCACCAATGAATTCCATTCCCCATTTCTTAAATGAGGCTTCAATTGATACAGACTGCAAAGGTAGGGATCCTCAAGCCTTCAGCCTTCTAGAGAAACGCTGAAAACTCTCACATCTTCTGACCAACATGGTTGCATCCTTCAAAAGAGTAGGCCACCAATAACCAGCCCTTAGGATCTTATGTGATGTGACTCTTATAACAAAATTCCCCCCACAAAATCCTCCATGGAGATCAACAATTATTTTGGGGGATTCATCTTCAGTGATGCATCTTAAGAGGACTCCCTTTGGGATCTTCCATGCCAACCCAAAATCAGTAATGAAATATTTCTATGAAGCCAACTTAAGAGATCTTTTCTGTTTCTTATTCAAATGCTTAGGGTAGTTTAAGTGTCTGAGATAGAACATCAAATCCTTGTACCACTCACAACTTATCAATCTTTCAAAAATAGCTACCCTTTCTTCCTTAATCTCATTTACCTTAATGGTCTACAAGTTACTCTCAGCCATGATCTTAGATAACCCCAAACCTCTCACTCTCACCAACTTCATGGTTTGGATGTCCATATCATACTCTTGCAATTTATTCACCCATCTACATATTTTACTTGAGACTTCCATCTCTGACAGGATGTCTTTTACCATGGTATGGGGAACATAAGCAACAACTTTTGAACTTAAAATATAAGGCCTAAAAACATTTTTTTCTTTGACCAAGGAAAATGCCTACTTTTCCATGATGGTGTATTTTAGTTCTACTCCTTGCAAATCCTGACTAAAAAATACAAAGGGCCTCTTAGCCCCTTCTTCATCCTTCTATAGTAGGAAAGAAGCAATAGTGTTTTCTGAAGTGAAAGAAAATAGCTGGAAAGGTTTCTTGTAATTTGGGGCTGCTAAAACAGGGGGATGCTTCAATGCCTCTTTGATTCCATTGAAATCTTAAATGGTAGCCTCTTCCCATTTAATGATCTGATCCTTCTTTCACATGGAAGTGATTGCCTCTTCCCATTTGATAGTCAACTCAGCAAAGTTTGATATAAAACTTCTAATGAAGTTTATTTGCCCAAAGAAGGACTGAATTCCCTTTTTAGTTCTTGGAATTGGGACTTTGTTGATTGCCTCCACTCTTTCTAGATCAACCATCACTCCTTCCTGTGACACAATGTGATCGAGAAATTTTTCCTTCTACAATCCAAAATGACATTTCTTTGGATGAGTGAGATGACATATTCCCTACATTTGATGAGCATCTTCTCTAAGTGCAGCAAATGGTCACTTCTCCTTCTTGAAAACACTATTACATCATCTTGGTAAATAACAATAAAGTCATTGATATAACTTGCAAAAGTAACATCCATTTCTCTCTAAAAATCGGCTCTAGCATTTTCAGACCAATGGGCATCCTAACATATACATATGTTCCCCATGGAGTAGTAAAGGTTGTCTTGATATTTTCTGATTCTTTCACCATGACTTGATTATAACCAGAGAATCCATCTAAAGTAGAAAGCAAGTTAGAACCAGTCACCAATTATAATATGTGCTGCATGTTAGGTATAGGATATTTTTCCTTCATTGAGGCCTTGTTTAAATTCCTGAAGTCCACAAACAACCTGATGTCACCATTCTTCTTTCTTACTAGCACTAGGTTGGCAACCCAAGAAGAATACCTTGTGGGCTAGATAATTCCTACGTCCCTTAGCTTCTTCAGCTCCTCTTGCATTTTGAGAGATAACAGAGGATTAACTGGTCTTTGCTTCTTCTTAAAGGGTTTTTCATTGGGCTTTAAGGGAATCTCATGCTGGAATAGGTCTTCTCTGTATCCTCTGAGCTTAGAATAGGTCCAAGCCATTTAATCTTGGTATTTCTTTAACAACTAGATGTATGACTGATTTTCATCTTTGTAGAGACTGTTGCCCAACCAAATCTTCCTTGGTTTCTCCTTTGTGAAAAGGTCATACTCCTCAACATCCTGTGAGGCTGTCATATGCTTATTACTAATACAGTCAGCATTATGAAAATTTCATTCAAGAGCAACCAGCCCTCTAGGAATGGTGTTGGTCTTTAGTTGGATGATGCCTTTGCCAAATAAGATTTCCCTACCCTTTTTTGTATAGACCATTGGCTCCCAATCAATGTTTTGATTAGAAAACTCTCCATCATTTTGTAGGAACCTTTTGACCTGAGCCTCATCATAAAAAACATGCAAATGTTTTATATTGTCAGGGATAAAGGGTCTTGTCACTACCTCCTCCTCATATTCACAGTAAGGGGATGTTGAAGAAGTGGAAAAATGAGACCCCAACACTGCAAGCTTTTTTTCCAAGTTATTGAACCTCCTGTCATGATGCACAATGTTGAAGGAGTTAAACATCTCATTCAAGTCCCAAACTACATGGTTGTACTGTTTCAGTCATTGATTCTTTGTGGCATACAATTTTCTGACTTGCTTGACAACTAACTCCGAGTCTCCTTTAACAATGATGTATCTGATGCCATACTTCCAAGAAATTATTAAACCTAACAACAATGCCTCATACTCAGCAATGTTGTTAGTACACTCAAAGTTAAGCTTAAAGGAAAAAACAAACCTTTCCTAGCTTGGAGAAATTAGGACAACATCGACACCATTTCCAAATTTGGATAAAGCTCCATCAAAAAATAGATTTGAAGGAGAGCCTACTTGCTCAAGACACTTACACTCCTCAATCTTGTGCTCTTTTCCCTCAAAAAATCCCACAAAGTTGTCAGCATCAACATTTGTATATAATACTTCATAGGACGCATTGTTGGGATCCTCAATAAGGTGCAACATTTTCTTCTCCCCATATAATCTGACAAGGCTTCCCTCAATCGGGATGGTGGCATAATACATGTCCATTTGGACACTACTACCAACATTTACATCCCACTTTCTTGACAACAACATACCTGACTTGGCTGGGAAATCAACTATGACAACATCAAGTTTTAAATTTTTACCAGGGTAGGCTGCAAGCCACACCACCAAACCCTTCACACATCCCACTACTGGCACCTCTCTAGAGTCCATGGTAGTGCACTTCCCATATGATGCTATTAATTTAATATTCAGCTCATTCATGACCTCTAAAGGCATGACATTCCATGATGCCCTTGAGTCAAACATACAGTTGTGGAGAACGCTATCCTTGATGATCAGAGTGGTGAAGAATGGATCCATATTCAACTGAAAGTCTACCAAAGATGTCCCCAAATAAACCTTAGGTGGTTCAGCTAGCTCTTCTTATGCTGATGGTGTCTCAGACTCTTCAATGGCTAGAGGATTATCCACAATGTTCACATTTCTCCCCAAGGAAGTCCTCTCTTCATTCAATCCCAAGTATTCAAATGCTCTCTTTTTGTGCTCAGGAATCCTAAGCAACTCAACAATTGGGACAGAGACTTTGATTTGACTTAAAACTTGGGCAATGTCATATGGGACATTCTTGGGCAAGGCAGTATTAGAAGGAAAATGATACATTCATAGGGTGGCACAGGATTCTTGATATCTTGAGCATAAGGAGGGGTATGATTTTTTCTTGGAACTGTAGGGATTTTGGCAGATGGATCTTTCCTAGGAACCTCTTTAGGAATGTTAGAAAGTAAGGGATATTTTGGCTTAGCCTAAGGCCCTGCCCCTTTGACAACCTTACTTCTTGTGTTATATTCCTTCTCTTGAGCCACAAAAACATTCATTAATAATTTCCTGTCCTCCTCAGATGGGATTCCTCCATCATACTTTTTTATCATTAAATCCCTTAAATATTCAAAGTCATTATTGGGAAATTCAAAATCTTGTACATTATCTACTTCTAAAGTATGAGAGGGAGGGAGAATATGTACTCTATGAATGCAGTCCCAAAAAGTGGTAGTGGTTATGCACTTATCACCTCAATTGAGTTTTCCCTTTGTTGTGAGCTAGTGGAGCATCTCATCATGCAAACATCATCATCACTCTTTTCATCATCAACTACTTCTTGCTGATCTTCTTCACATGGAGCATGGGGCATGAAACATCTGTCACACCAATCAATGACCTATGTCTCTTCCACCATAGTAACTCTGGCAGCCAAAGGATCGGGTACCATTCTACTTTCTCTACCTTAAGGCTACCTATTCCCAAATCAAACAACTCCCTTTCCTCTGTCATCAAATATTTGGTGATTTGTGAACCTGTCTTGGCCCTATTGCTTGTGTTGTCCTTGTGAACTCTGCCCAACTCCTTTCTCTAGCTCAGGCTAGCTTATAGGAGATCTCCTTGACAGCCCCTACCAAAGTTTTCACCACTTCTTCCAAATCAACAGCCTTTCTTTTCTGAGGTTTTTCCAGGTTAGCCAGCTTCACACCTTCCCTCTTAGGAGGTTTTACTATTGCCTTGATAATATTATCTATTTTTAGGGCCATAGTGAATGCTTTCCTCAAGTTGGTAGGGTTCTTGTCCCTCAAGTAGTAAGCAACCTTTTTATCAAATGCATCAGTATATTTGATCAAACATGACTCATCACATGGCCTTATCCTAACATGAAATCTCCTCAAGGTCTTATTGAACCTTGTATTGAAGTCATGTACTGACTCATTAGGATTCTTCTTGATGTTTTCAAATTTTGATACAAGAAACCTAGGGTCATTCCTATCACCATATTATAATCTGAATGCATTGCTCATCTCAGCCCAAGAATTAATATAATTATTTGGAAATGCTTTATACCAGTCCCTTAGCATCCTCCTCTAGAGTGTGAACAAACAATTTGATGTATACATCTTCATGCTCAATCTCAAAATCTTCCATCATATTGAGGAAGAGCTTTAGATGCTGGTCACTAGTAATAGCATTATTTCCTTGGAACTTTATCATTTGTTTCCTTACATCTTGAGGCACTGCATTTGGGTAACCAACCATTCCCACAAAATTTATAGGTCCAAAGGTGTTTACAACAAATGGAGGCCTGGGTTGAGCCATATTGATTTGAGGGGGTGATCTTGGAGGGGTGACAAATTGATGAGGGGTAGAAGGTTCTTGGAACACAGGAGTATAATTTTCAAAATGGATACCCCCCAAAGGCCTTGCTTCTTGGAAATCCCTATCAACCTCAGAAAACATAGGTGCAGAGTGTGAAGCAAACCTTTCAAAATCAAATGAAGGTCCCTCTCCAGCTGGAGAGTTCAACTCCACAAAGAGGCTATCTGATTCAGATGCATTTGAGCTGCAATCTTCAATGATGGGCTGCTCACTTTCTTCAATGGTGATCCCTTTTCTTGTCTTCTGTTCTCCCACAACTCTCTAGGATTTTCTTCCTTCTGACTTTCTTTTTCCTAACTCAGGAAACATTGTCCTAGCAGGATCCCTAGCAAAGAAAGATCTTCTTCCTTCTAGATTTACAAATATTAGTAACAAATATTACTTGATAGAGGTTTAAGACATTGGTCCTTATCAATATCAAATCAACATGGAGTCACCGCTAGGGATTTTCACCTTAGTTGTGAAAACGCATTAACAAACTTCTGTCAAGTGTCTGTCAGCACTAGAAACTGGAAGTTAAAAAATATAACCTTTCTTTACCAAAATTTATCAATAAATACCATTGTAAAACTTGTGGAAACTGGAGAAGTTGCATAACAACACTTGTGTCTTTGAAACCTCTTACAAACCTGAACACAGGATGATTTTTAAAATGGATTTCTAGCACTTTAGAGCATTAAAGAAATGTTTACCAGGGTCTGAGTATGAACTGTATCACAATGTCCCCGTCAATGGCACAACTGATGTTGGTGTTGTTGACGGGTCAAGTAGATATGGCTTCAAATATGTATGTACGTGGATTAAATTGAACTAAGTTCCCAACAACATAAATCAGATCCCCAGCAACGACGCCATTAGTGTTGGTGTTGTTGACGAGCTAAATAGATATGGATTGGAAGTGAAACAAAAATGAGTCTCAGCAAAGCAAATTATTTCTCAAGAGTTCCAAACAGTCCCTGGCAATGGTTCCATTAGTTTTGGTACCCAAATTTGTTCTCCTTCTCAAACCAAGCAACAACACATATTGAACAGGGAGCTTAGAGGCAAATAGATCATAAGTGTATGTCATTTTGTAGCCGAGGGAGAAGGTCTAGTTGTCCCTTTGTTACTTGGATTTGTGGAGAGATGGGTAGCACCTTAAAATGATGATGATCTTATCCTAACTATTTTCAGTTGTGCCTTTTAACCAAGGTAAGAGAACCTATTTTGTAACCTCTGTTATTTGAAAGGAGATACAGGTACCTTTCTTTTGCATAAATTGTGTAGAGAAGACCTTGGGGAAAATATGATCAACACACCTAATCTAACTCTCATGAGTTGTCACTTCTAGATCATGGATATATTCTCACAACAAGGCAAAGGTTACTAAAGACATTTTGAAACCTAATTTGTTCTGCATACTTTAGTAAAAGGATTTTGGTCTAGTGTGGGTATACAGAGCAAAAATAGGGGTAGTATCAGTAGGATTGGTTTTTGTTAAATGAATTTTGGTGGGAGGGGAGATAGGATGGACTTGACTCACCAGATCCTTGAGAGCTTACACAAAATGGAAAGATTCAATCAACAAAATGCCACAAAAAGTTAAATTGTTTCCTCAACTAGAATATGTGCTTCAATGGAGGCCCAGATCAGCACTCTTTCACACAACCTGTGGGATTCTATCATGAAGGCTCGAGTCAGAGGACCCAATAAAGCACCAAGATTTAAACCAAGTCACGCCTAAGATACACCTAGAGGCTTACAGATAATCTATATCAACAAAATGAAAGAAAAGTGATTTAAAAATGTTTATCCCATTCCCAGATGAAGGCTCTTTTGAGAAATGAAATTGCAGATGCTACTAAACTATCACAAGGACTGAGACTTGTGTGATTGGAATATATTTTGGTACAATATTGTAATAGAAATAAGAAAAACTACCCTTATGCATTCAGAAATGAAATAAATACACTTTACTCAAGATTGAAACCGAATAACTCAAAGTTTGATCAAATTTATCAGCAAGGGAAAGTTTCCAAAATAATCTCAAAGCTTGTCAATGGTTATACACTTGCAACCACCTTGACACAATCAAATTTGACACAAAGAGAGATATACAGGCTTCTCTAGACGACTTCTCAAAATGGATGGGATCTGTCAAGCTTTTTCTGCTGGAGAGAATTAGTCCTGATCTTTCCAAAAACTCCCAACCATTTGCACAATGAATTCATGCCCTTTATAGCATTTCCAATAGAGCCCCTTCCTCCGAAAAGACAAAAAATTTAAATGCACCAGTGCTTGCCATGATTCTTTTGTGATTCGCAGAATCAGATCTGTAAAAGTCTCTAGGTGCTCGAGGGAAAATCTCTTCGATTTCTTCCCAAATTCAACTCCTTTCTCAAGAAAAACATGCCTCCATCCATTCACCAACCACTTCCACCCCATATCAATCAAATCTAACCCCTTGCGTGCTCAGGAGAAGAAAAATGGAAAACCAGATCGGGCTTGAGAGTTAGACCATTTTAATGGTGAAATTCATCTCTAGATCTCCCCCACCAAACTCTAGATATCAAAATTAACTCGCTCCTTTGTTTGGCATGTAGAAAATAGCAAGAAATCATGAAGACTCGCACTCCCAGGAGTTTTACAAAAAAAAATGGGGGGAAAATTAGATTTAGACACTCAACATCCGTTGATCTTTGATTTTGAATGTGGGTTGTCCACGTGGAAGATGCAAAAATAAGATCGGGGGCTTCCTTTGACCATTTTTGACCCTTTTGAAAAAATGGAAAAATTTCCCATTTTTCTCCGCACCTCTGCTTCTGAAAATGGGCCCGACACGTGTCCTCAGGTGGGTCCCAAAGGAAATGTGGAGAAATTCTGCCATTTGACTCTCTTTTCGAAAAAGGAAAATTTTCCAAGTTTTTCCGCAGCTCCGCCCTTGAGAAATAATTTTGACACGTGTCCCAATGTGGGTCCTAGTGGAACTATGCTTCCCCTTTTACTTTTAATTCTTTTTTCTCAAAAGGAAAATTTTCCAATTTTCCTTCGTTGGTCCGCACCTCCGCACATTGACCGGGGAAAAACATTGACTATTTCCCATCGGGATTGTGGGCCATTTTGATGTTTTAACCTTTATGAAGCAAAGAGACGAAAATTTTAAGTCACCTCCGATGGTCCGCTTCCCTGCCCCTTGTGACTTTTCAAATTGCCACGTGTCACCACGGCGAACCTTGAGGCGGTCCCAAAAATTTGATACCTTGAATGAGCACGGGCTCGCCACGTGTCCTACTCTGGAAAAATTTTGTTTGAAGGCTTGAAGCTCAGTGGAAGGTGCCACTTGTCAAGCTCTGAGGTAGTCTCCTTTTGGTCATTGAAAAGTCTAAGTAAAATTAAAAGTGAGCGGAGTGCCCCATGTGTCCGCATGGTGCTTCTCTTAGATGGCACCCAAGTTGAAGACCCTGAATGAGTGCGGGCTAGCCATGTGTCCCTGTTCTGCCAAACTATATCCATTTGCATAAAACTTTTCTAAGTCTGGGCTAAGCAGTGGAATCCTCCACGTGTCCTCCCAGCACTACTCCAAGGGCCAAGTAGCTTTAAAAGCCTCCCACATGTGTCCTCCTAGTGGAAGTATCCACATTTCTCTTTCCTACCATCCCTCCATGTTTCCTCTCGGCGCTACTCCAAGGCAAAGCCCAAAAGTAGATCTTCAAATGAGCATCGTTCCTCCACGTGTCCTGGAATTCCCGAAAACCTTTTGAAATTTGTGTAAGTATGGGAAACCCAGCGGAAGTCTCCATGTGTCTCTTTCCTGCCAGCCCTCCATGTGTCCTCTCGGTGCTACTTCAAAGCCAAACCAAAAATTTGATTCTCAAACGAGCGCCATTCCTCCACGTGGACACATTTTAAAGTTGAGGTTTTTTATAGAATTTCCAAAGTATTAAGCTGACCCGCATCCAACCAAGAGGTGCCATGTTTCCCTATCAACTAAATGATGCAAATTTGACTAGGAGAAATGCCCGTCAAACCATAAAACATAGAGAAACATCCATTCGAGCTAGAAAATGAGGTTTTCTTCAAGGACAGAGAATTTAAACTATTGCAAGGCTCAAACACGATCCTTAGGGACACATCAACTCATTTCTCCTTAAGTATTTAGGGTAAAAATGACAGGGACAAAAGATCTTGACTGTGGAAAATGGAGGAAACTGGAAAACATGAGTTTTGAAGGAACGGAGCACGGGAGACTCAAAATACAGAGCTTTTCCAGAGGAACAAAGGAACCATGAGACAAATATGGACCCACACATGATCTTCGACCCAAGAGTAGATTAAAATGGCAACAAAGACTAGCCAAACATAAAATGGGGAAGGATAAAATGATAGAGGCCGTGAATCAATAAATCTTCAAGGGCACAAATGGGGCGAGACAATTTTGACCACCAATAGCTTTGTAGATTGATACAGCCCATTACAAAGTAGCCAAGAGGAAGAAGTGTGATGCAATTTTGATGGAAGGCATGAACCCCAAAAATCCCTTTCCTAAGAGTAGAAGGGATCCTATAAAAAAAATGTCCAACCCTTTACAAAGAACCTTGCCCCCATATTTATAGATTCGACCTGAGGGAAGAAAGAGAGAGAGAGAAGCGGGAAAAGTAGGTTGAAGATCAACCACTGTTGTTAATGCTCCTTATAAAATATGCCCTCAAATCCATATTTTCTTCATCAATCCTTGGTTCGAATCCTTGAAGGAAGAGGAAATGGTGGGAAAAAAATTGAATCTGAATTGGTTATTGAGGTGAGAAGATCCTACATCAAAATATTGAATATGTTTCTCCATTTTCCTTCATGTAACCTACTCAAAATTGAAGTTTCAGACCTTCATGGATTGGGTGAGGCCAAGATATTTCCAATGGTGTCAGATTTGTAATATTTTGAAACCTGAGTTGAAAGATATGCCCCTTCGAAGTGTGTATCGGGTCCATACAAATGGGCGGGAATTTTTTTTTAAAAATGGGTCCCCCTTTTGGTATGGGGCATGTGGCAGCCTTGCTGGAACAAAAATTAGGCTTATGGGTCTGCAATTTATCTTTTTGCCCTTTAGCGCAAAAACGAAAAACTCAAATAACTCGCGCAGTCCTGAAACTCCGCCTGGACACGTGAATCCTTTTGGTTGGCTGCGAAATGCACTTCCATTTCATCTTTGTGCCTTTTGGACAAAAGTAAAAATTTCACCTTTTCCTCTGACTCCCTGATTTGGTTTTGACTTGGACCCAAATGATGAATTTTTTCATGGGCGGAGTTATGGGCCATTTTGCAAATTTTACCCTCTTTGAGATAATAAGGGGAAAAAAACTAATTTTTCCCCAACGACTTGCTTTCCCCTGGGACATGTGAAATTTTGGTCCTTATTTGGAAACCTTCTCTCTATTTAACCCTTGAATCAATGCCATTAAGACACTTGTTAGCATCCACCGGCATGGCCCATGCATTGACTATTCAACTAACCCTACCCCCATTGGAATAACACATAAAGGCACCACGCTTGCTTGAAAACCTAGCCCAAAGTTTGCCTTTTAGACGAGCGTCGGGTTGACACTTGTTAGCCTTCACTGATCTATGGAATTTTCAACAGTCCCTCTTCCTTTTTTATATTTTGGACTACGTGGCGAGCTCATGCTCATTCGGGCCTTTGCCTTGAGTCCAACTCTTGGAGATGTGCCATTAAGACACTTGGCAGCCTCCGCTTATGTTTTTATACTTAGCCAATTTTGAGGCCTGCCTTTTCCTCCTTTTAACTCTATTTTGACCATTTGTTACGTTGAGGGATGACACAAGTTTGAGTCTCCGCCCTAGATTTCCCTCCTAGTTTTACACCAATCTAACACCTGACACTTATTTTTTAGTCGAATACTTTACAATGCCCCACAATTTCTTACAGTTTTGGACATGTGGAACCCTGTCGCAAGATTGGGCTCCCCCTTCTTAGATTCACTTTTGGAGAAGCATCATTAAGACATGTGGCTCCTTTCATTGCCTCCTCCATACTTAGTCATTTTTGGACCTTGTCGACACTAAAATTTTCCTCTGTAATTTCTATTTCATTAAAGTATGTATTAGGAATAGGATGTTGTTAAGTATAATTAGTAGTAGCGTCTGATAGAAGATAACGACACTGCTAGTATGATGCCGCCAATAATGTATAGTATGGTAATAGTCAAAAGTACAATAGGAATGTTGTTGTTAAAAAGTAAATATTTGTCGTAAGTGGTCCGATAATGTTAAAATGTCAAAGTTGGGGTAAGTAGAGAAGTACGGTCTACATGATTAGGAATTAGAAATATTATATTGGTAATAAGGACAAGGAGTGAGGTCATAAATATTTTGTGTATTTTATTTGTAAAAATTCTAAAAATGTGGAACCCATGTGAAATGATAAGGTTTATCTTATCTTAAAAGATAAGCTTACATGTACAGATAAGAGTTAAGGTATGGAATATGATTCGTCGGAGTGTATTTCTTATCCTATCTTAGAGATAAGATGGATAAGCCTGGAAGTTCTATAAATAAAGAGGCCACCCCCCTCATTTAGCATAGAAGGAAGTAGTGAGAAATATTGTATGAAGTGTGTAAAGGAAGCCATCAGTTTAAAGGTGTGTTGAAGAAGCCATTAAGAGGTGTAATTATAAAGTTTCTCCCATAGTATTTGTGGAAGGCAAGTGAAGTCAATAACACATGAAGTACCTCATGGGTGAGATTGTAACAATTTCATGTTAATATTATAATTTACTTTGATATTTCAGATTTATCATCCTTCCTTCTTATCATAGTCGATGGTATTCTTGTGTTATGTTTGTTATTGTGTTTCCAGATTACATCCACCAAACTAAAGGTTGTGCATTAGTAAATAATCATAGCATGAGGAGTTCCCGATGAAGAATTATCATAGTGCCGGATTGGTGAGGACATTTTGGTTCCGTTTTCGGGACCATTCCTCGTTGGTGGATTTTCTAGAGAGATATTCCTACTTAGTAAGAAATAATTTGGAGGGTAACCTTTTTTTTTACTATGCATAGTAGTTACATTAGTAAAGTCACTTTTTACTGTGAATAGTATTTTTTACCGCAGTAATTTCACTTTTTACCATGAATAGTGTTTACCACAGTAAAAATCAGTTTTTACCGCAGTAAGTCAAGTTTTACTATAGTTTACCATGGTCATTTCTATTTTACTGTAGAAAGGTATAAAGTCACTTTCTATTATAGTGATTCCAATTATTGTGCACATAAGTCTTGTTGATTGTACTTGTGGGTTGGTATTTCATGGTGGTTACTTTTGAAAATGGGGAAGATTCCTATTTTTTCAGCCCAATCTAATGAAGATGCTTCCTCTTTCATTCAAGATTTTAAACGATCTTGTATTTGTAATGGCCTTATAAGAAGGGAACAATGGACTGAATTTTTTCCTACCTTTTTGGATGGTTTAGCACTTAGGTGGTTTGAAACACTAGGTGAAAATGTAAAAAACTCATGGGATTTATCAACTGAAAGTTTTCTTGAAGAATTTGGTGAGCAACAGAAATATGCAGATCTCATGATCGAGATCACAAAGCTAGCCCAACGAGAGAAGGAGAAGATAAGAGATTATCATGCTCGTGTTCTAGAGCTAAGGAGGAAGCTTGATGCCAAGATACAGAAGGAAGGATTAGCGGATGGGTTTATGAATGGCATGGATAATCTCCTCTATAATCACTTCATTCTTGGGATGAAGCTAGAGATCAAACAACGAGTAAAGTATGACCACCCAACTACCATTGAACAAGCAAAGGAGATTGCAAGAAGTCAAGAAGAAAGCATGGAAGAGGAGCCCAAAGAAATTGTTGCTAAAGTACAGCCTACACCAGCACCTTTGGTCCAGAATCCAAAATCACTCTCGGTGAGCACAAATCTTTCTCCTAGTACATCTACTGAGTATGAAGATCTACTCAAGAAGATGGGACAATTAACTATTAATCTTCTTCAAGGAAAAGAATTTAGTTCTCAGGGAGGAGATAGAGGTCCAAAAAGAAATATTTCTGAAGTTATATGTTATGGTTGCTATAAAAAGGGTCATTATAAGTATAATTGTCTAGATAGAGCTTCTACATCTGGTAAAGGAGATAATGATAAAGGAAAAGCACCTGTGAATTCTTTTGATGTAGTAGATAAGAGCATAAATAATGAAGTAGATGTGTTTGTAACAAAAAGAAAGAAAGAAAAAGATAATCAAGATGGAAATGATCCTAAGAAGATGAAAGGAGAAACTAGTAAGAAACATAGGAGAAGAAAGTTGGGTGTGCAGGATTTTCTGATTTCACAGGGGCAAGGACCATACTCCATCTTGGAAGATCTATCCAAAAGGCCTGCAAATATTACATATGGTCAACTCTTGGCTATGTCTTCTGAGAAGAGGCGGGAGCTACGAAGTGGACTCAATGCTCGACGAAGGAAGGAGGTTGAGGTCCCTGTTTTGGAGGCAGAGGTGGATCCCTATGCTCCACAAGCTGAGGTATTATGTAATGGTATTTCAATTCATGATGTCTTAGTTGATGGAGGTGCTGCAGTTAATGTAATGACCGAGTCTGTAATGAATATGTTGGGTTTAAAAATTGATCACCCTTCAACACTTCTGTTAAGGTCATTAAATAAAGGAAAAACTAAACCAGAAGGTGTAGTTTCAAATGTGGCAATATCTGTTATGGGTGTTGTATGTGTGGTAGACTTTCAGGTGATGAAAAATGGTACTGTTGCGTACCCAATGTTGCTGGGAAGACCATGGCTAAGGAGAGTTCATGCAAGAAACTACTGGAATGAAGGCTTCATGACACTTGGATGTGGTAGAGAGAGGGTGAAGATAAACGTGATCCCTCGACATCATAAGGTAGAACCTGTGGATTCAAGTGATGAAACTGATGATTGGACATCCTCTGATTACTCTAGTACCAGTGAAGTGGACACTGAAGATGAAGAAAGTGAGGTTGATGTTTCAGTCATGGATATCCTTCCAGTCACACCGACTCATGACCCCATAAAATTATCTGAAGAATTTGATGATCATCTCCAACAAATAAAGATTGGTGATGCTGTGATGGAGAGTGAGAAGGAATCCTACCTCCAGCTCTTTCGAAGGTACATATACCTATTCACTTTTGATTACAAGGAACTCCGTCAAGTAAGTTGGGTAGAACATTCTATTGAGCTGGTAGATGGTGCTAAGCCTATAAAGCAAATGCCATATAGAATGAATCTTAATTTTTCCAAGACTGTAAAAGAAGAAATAGATAAGTTGCTTGATGCAGGATTCATATTTGCTGTGGAGAATTCAGAATGGGTTTCTCCCATTGTGATCTCAATAAAAAATAATGGGAAGCTACGCATTTGTGTTGATTACAGGAAGCTTAATAAGGCAACAAAGAAGGATCATTACCTCTTCCATTCTCAGATCAGATCTTGGACGAAGTAGCAGGCCAAGAGTGTTATAGTTTTGCTGATGGATATAGCGGATACAACCAAGTTCGTATAGCGGAGAAAGATTAGCTGAAGACCACGTTCACCACTCCTTGGGGAACATTTGCTTATAGAGTTATGCCTTTTGGGTTGTGAAATGCTCCAGCAACGTTCCAGCGCTTGATGAATAGGGTGTTTGAACCCTACATTGGGAACTTCATCAGAGTATTTCTGGATGATTTTTACATCTATGGGAGCAAGATGGACCACCTGCACCAAATGGAGACATCATTTCAAAGGTTAGATGAAGCACAAGCCTCACTAAACCCTACAAAGTGTGTCTTTGGATGTTCTAAAGGTGTTTTGTTAGGGCATGTTGTATCCAGAGATGGTATTGGTACTGATCCTGATAAAGTTTCAAAAATCAAAGATTTACCATTTCCTATGAATAGAAGTAAGTTGAGATCATTTTTAGGCCATGTGGGTTACTATAGAAGGTTCATCAAGAATTTCTCAAAGATTGCACAGCCACTAACCCAGTTCTTGAAGAAGGATGTTACTTATGAACCAGGAAATAAGGCGCATGAAGCTTTTGGACAACTGAAGGAAGCCCTGGTGTCTTCACCTGTTTTAAAGAATCCAGATTGGAGCAAGCCATTCATTGTGTACACTGATGCCTCAGATGCAGCACTAGGAAGTACTTTGAGCCAAAAGGATGAAAATGGGAATGAACATCCAATTTACTTTGGGAGCAGACAAATGAGCAGTGCTGAGGTAAATTATACTGTAACTGAAAAAGAGGCTCTAGCTATCATTTTTTCTGTAAAGAAGTTTAGAAATTACTTGCTAGGGCAGAAAATTTATAGTTGTAACAGATCATCAGGCTCTAAAATATATTGTCAATAAGCCTAACCCATCAGGGAGGATAGCAAGATGGATAATTTTGCTACAAGAATTTGAATTTGATATTATAGATAGGCCAGGAAAGAAGCATGTCAATGCAGATGCACTCTCTCGAGCCTATGATGGTTTAGGATCATCTTGTGATGATGATGATTTCCCTGATGCAACATTGTTATCCCTTGACACAATCCCTAGTGAATACATAGATATTTGGAATTATCTGAATGAATTCAAGTTTCCTGATGGTGCCAATGCAAAGACTAAGAGAAAGATTACTCAAGCCAGTCATCCATATTCTATTCTGCATGGAGTATTATTTTGAATAGGACCTGATGGACAGTACAAGAGGGTAGTTGGACGTGATCAAGGGAAGGAGCTGCTAGAAGAATTCCACAATGGTACATGTGGAGGGCACTTCTCTGGACAACTTACAGCAAGAAGGATCTTGGATGCAAGTTATCACTGGCCCACTCTTTTTAAATATTGTTATAATTATTGTAAGACATGTGATATTTGTCAAACACATGGTAACCGTAAGACTTCATCAGCTCCATTATGCCCTATTCTTCCACTTGGTCCCTTTGAAAAGTGGGGAATAGACATTGTAGGTCCACTTCCAACTACCTCACGCCAAAATAAGTATATTGTAGTTGCCACAGATTATTTAACCAAGTGGGTTGAAGCTAGGCCATTGAAAACAACTTCCATGGATGAAGTGGCAAGGTTCATATATGAACGCATTGTCACCAGATTTGGTTGTTCATTAGAAATTGTAACAGATCAAGGAAGCCACTTCATTAATGAGGTGGTAGAAGCCCTAGTCAATAAGTTTTCTATTAAGCACAGGAAGGAAACAACATACGAGCCAAGCACAAATGGACAGGTGGAACGAATAAATTTTGTGTTGTGTCAAATTCTAGCAAAAGATGCAGCCTTGCAGGTACATAAATGGGATAAGAGGATTCATGCAGCATTGTGGGCATATAGGGCAACATCAAAGTCAGCAACAGGATACTCCCCATTTCAGTTGGCTTATGGCATTGATCCAGTTCTTCCTATTGAGTTTGATATTCCCACGGTTAGAGTTATGGAAAATGAAAGGATGGATGAAAGTGATTCAGTAAAAGAAAGGTTGGTACATCTTCATTTGCTAGAGGAAATGAGGGAAATAGCTAAGGATACAAGCTATAAGAAGAAAATGAAGAAGAAGGAATACTTTGATCAAAAGATCTGTTGGTCTCCATTTCATGTGAATGACTTGGTTCTAGTATATGATTCCAGATACAAAAAAAGAAGACAGAGAAAATTTCTTCCAAAATGGATGGGGCCCTACAAAATAGCAGCTATGCATGAAAATGGTACGTACTGACTGGAGGAATTGGATGGCAATCCCATTATGAAATGGGTCAACCACGACAAGTTGAAGATTTTCCAAGCACCAGAATAGTCTACTCCGAGGACGGAGTAGAAGCTAGGAAGGGGGAAGATGTCGACACTAAAATTTTCCTCCGTAATTTCTATTTCATTAATGTATGTATTAGGAATAGGATGTTGTTAAGTATAATTAGTAGTAGCGTCCGATAGAAGATAACGGCGCTGCTAGTACGACGCCGCCAATAATGTATAGTACGGTAATAGTCAAAAGTACAATAGGAATGTTGTGGTAAAAAGTAAATATTTGTCGTAAGTGGTCCAGTAATATTAAAATGTCAAAGTTGGGGTAAGTAGAGAAGTAGGGTCTACATGATTAGGAATTAGAAATATTATATTGGTAATAAGGACAAGGAGTGAGGTCATAAATATTTTGTGTATTTTATTTGTAAAAAGTCTAAAAATGTGGAACCCATGTGAAATGATAAGGTTTATCTTATCTTAAAAGATAAGCTTACATGTACAGATAAGAGTTAAGGTATGGAATATGATTCGTCAGAGTGGATTTCTTATCCTATCTTAGAGATAAGATGGATAAGCCTGGAAGTTCTATAAATAAAGAGGCCACCCCCTCATTTAGCATAGAAGGAAGTAGTGAGAAATATTATATGAAGTGTGTAAAGGAAGCCATCAGTTTAAAGGTGTGTTGAAGAAGCCATTAAGAGGTGTAATTGTAAAGTTTCTCCCATAGTATTGGTGGAAGGCAAGTGAAGTCAATAACACATGAAGTACCTCATGGGTGAGATTGTAACAATTTCATGTTAATATTATAATTTACTTTGATATTTCAGATTTATCATCATTCCTTCTTATCATAGTCGATGGTATTCTTGTGTTATGTTTGTTGTTGTGTTTCCAGATTACATCCACCAAACTAAAGGTTGTGCATTAGTAAATAATCATAGCACGAGGAGTTCCCGGTGAAGAATTATCATAGTGCCGGCTTTGTGATGAAAACCTCTCCCGAACTATTTTCCGAGCCCAAAAACTTTGAATCATTGCCATTTTTTCCCCTTCTTGCTACTGGCCTCTCTGTGGCACCACCCCTTCTTCTCTGACCCTATAATTCCATTATCGAGTCTACCTATAACTTGTAAAATGAATTTAAGACATGAAGTATTTCTTCTTGTACAAGGTCGTTTAAATTTTCTTGACCCCACCACTTCATCATTGAGTCCCTCTACGACTTTTTCACAAGATCTGAATGATATTTCTCAGGTTCTTTCTATGCGGGGTTGTGGATGATCCAATATTTTTCCTAGGGGGGAAAAATATGGATAACACAACCTCAATCTAATACATTATGCATGCCTCAAATGGAGGGTGGGCAGTAAGATACTAAGTTAGTTTTAGTGAGAATGATTTCATTGTAGTTACTACTAGCACTCAAGAAAAATCTACAGAAAGTAAAGAATAGAAAAATTGTCTTGTTCTACCAATTGTCACTGAAAAATAGCAACTACAGGCCCAAAACCAGCTAAGAGTGTTGTCGTTCGTAAAAAAATATCAAGCATTTCAATTGGTAAATAGCAACAAACAAAACTATAACCTAATCCAAGAAGGTTATTTATACCTTAGATATTAAAAGTAGCTAAAGAAAAATCAATTTTTCCTAAAGCCTATGCTTAAACAGTAGAATATGTCTATAAAACTAATGCTTCTTTTAACATTGTTGATGTAATGAAAAAGCATAATTTGGAATGCTCTAAGTATTATAGGACAACAAGATTTACTTTCTCATGAACTTGTTAAGCTGCATATTTCTTCTAAAATAGCAAAAAAGGAAGTTCAAAAAACATATATGGTCCTTGGAACAATAGAACAAGACCGTGTTAAAGAACTAAAATGGATGGTTCAAAAGATTTTAAATTCTCAAGACATAAAGAAGCCACCACCATTTTATTTGTCTCTAATTATTGGAGAACATCTTCTTCATAACTATATGGTGGACAGCGGTGTAAGTAGCATAGTTATGCTAAAAGTAATTGCAGAAAAATTGGGTTTGCATTATGAACCTACATAGAAGAGTGTTCTAAAACTCTATGGAACTACAAAAAATATATTTGGTGTCATCAAAAATCTAGAGCAAACATTGTATGCTTTCCCAAATGTTTCCATTTTGCAAGATATTACTGTTGTGGATTCACCTCCTTCCTTTGCTATATGTTTATTAAGAGATTTCACAACAAAAATAAGAGGTTATCTTTCTTCATATTGGTCCTTCTTGTGTTTCACTACACATTATGGAACCAAAGTTACTATCAATTTTGAATTTCTTGCTAGATTTCTCATTGAACCTCACGCTTCTAATGCATTAGCTAATTATGTAGTATTAGACTAGTCTAATTTTGATAATACAACTCATTTTTTAGCATTAGATGTTGTTTCTAACCTGTTTATGAATGAAAAGACACATGAACAACATGCTCATGATCCTTTTAAGGAATTTGAAGAACATTTTTTTGGTGTGTATTTCCTGCATGATGACAACACACCAATTTCCTTGTTGTCCAAAACAGAAAATATAGCAGAAGGGATTTGGAAGCTTCAGTTTGATGGAGCTAAAAATAAGAAAGGAAAAGGAGTAGGTTTAATACTCACTTCCCCCATGAACGAAAGGTATTTTTCATCTTTGAGTCTCCAATTTTCATCCACTTGTAATGTGGTTGAATACGAAACATTAATTCATGGCTTACTTTGGGCCAAAAAGAGAGGTATTAGCATGCTACATATTTTTGGTGATTTTGAGTTAGTTATTAATAAAGTAAGAAATTTCAATGTTTGTAAGAATCCATTAATGAATTCTTATAGACATAGAGTTTCAGAATTAATGGAATATTTTAATGCTATTAATATCTAGTCCATTCATAGAATAGAAAACAAGCATGCAGATAGACTTAGAGCAATTGGTGCCAATTTTGAAATGCTAGAACATATTACAAACAACGAGATTCAACCTCATATAAAGTTGATTGTCAAGCCTTCGATACATGATAGTTATTTTAATTGGTAGGTTTTTTAAAATGATGAGCAGATCTGCAAGTTTTTGCAGCAAGAAGCTGAATTTTCTGTAGTAAATCAAGATAAATTACAACACTTATATGGTGACCAGATTGTTTAATTAAAGACAAATAAACTTCCTCAAGGTTTGGTCACATTAGAGGACATCTTCAGCACTGATGATCAGTTAAGGAAAGACAAAACTAAGATGTCAACACATGCTGATAATTATGAAGAAATCTCAGTTGATGAAGGAAAATAATTGTTTCTTAGAAAGGTATGTTCCTTAACTGAAAAGGATTCCTTTATTGATCTTTGTAAATAATCTAAATATGTTTTCAATTGGAGATATCAAGACCTGAAAGGTTTTTATCCTAGTTTGACATAACATACTATTAAATTATAGCCAAATTCTAATCCAGTTAGGAAAAAACAAAGGCATGTAAATCCCAAAATAGAGCCTCCAATGAGGAAAGAGTTATCTAAATTGATCGAATCAGGTATTATCTTTCCAGTTAAGCAATCAAGTTGGGTAGTCAATCTTGTTCCAGTTTGGAAAAAGAATGGAGGAAAAAATTTTATGTGTTGATTTCAGAGATCTTAATAAATTTTAATTAAAAGATCATTACCCACTTCCAAATATGGATCATATTTTAAGAACAATTTCTGGGTCTGATTGACTATCTGTTCTAGACGGTTGTAGTCAATACAATCATATTCTAGTCCGAGAATAAGATAGGTACAAAATAGATTTTACCACCAAGTGGGGTACTTATGCTTACAAAATAATTCCTTTTGGCCTTTCAAATGCTGGTGCAACGTTTCAACGTGCAATGGACATGGATTTTTGTAGCTTGTTAAATAAATGCATCCTTATTTATTTAGATGATGTTACTATATTTTTAAAAAATTCAGATGAGAATTTAATACATCTAAGGTATATTTTTCATTTATGTAGACAGTTTGGAATATCTTTGAATCCCAAAAAGTCTATCTTTTTAGTACATCAAGGAAAATTACTTGGTCATATTGTTTCTAAGAAAGGTTTAGTAATCGATCCTTTCATAATCGAATTCATATTACAGCTATCATTGCCTCATCATAAGAAGGCATTACAAAGTTTTCTTGGAAAAATCAACTTTTTTAGAAGATTTGTTCTATATTTTGCAGCATTTTTTAACCCATTAACAACTATGTTAAAAAAAGAAAACTTTCTCTTGGAACAATGAAGAGAGAGAAGGGTTTGAAGCAATTAAAATAGCCATCTCTCAGGCTCCTACTCTTGCAAATAAAATTTTTGATAAATATTTTACAATGTATTCACTTGCAGGAGATGAAAAAATCTCAGGCATATTAACTTAGGTTAATGATGAAAATATTGATCAACCAATTGGTTTCTTTGGACAAAGCTTGCATGACTATGAAACAAGGTACACATTTCTTGGAAAATAAGTACTTTCAGTAGTCAGAGGACTAAATAATTTTAAGTAAATGATTTCAAACAACAAAATTCATGTTCTTGTATCTCATCCAAGTGTGAAATATTTCTTGTTAAATAAATAATTGAATGAGAAAAGAGTAGGTTGGATAACAAAGGTCATGGAATATGATGTTGATATCCGGGTGGCAAAGATAGTTTGAGGTAAAGGTTTGTGTGAACAACTAATTGTTGATATGGAAAAACAACAGGCTACAGAATCAAACGATTCAAAAAATCATGTTGAAATTACATATCAACAATCAGACGTCATGGTGCAGCTAGAAAATCAACAACCTGAACTTGCTCAAGAAGTCCAGGAATCAAGATGCATGACTGATTTAGTTAACTATCTATAACATGGTATTTATGCAGAAGGTATGGACAAGAATAAACAAAGGTATTTTAGGTTATAAGATGTACCTTATGCTTTTATGGATGGTGTGTTATTCAAAAAAGATACAAATAGAATCGTGTTGCAATGTGTTGATTATGATAGAATTTAACAATTATTTTCATAATTCCATGAAAGACCTATAGGAGGTCATTTTACATCACGTAACATGGCCTTAAAAATTATGAAATCTGGTTACTATTGGACCAGCATATTCAAATAATGTTTTGAATGGATCAAAAAGTGTAAAAATGTACATTCTTCATTGACAAAGAACGTTTAGCTTCGCTGCCTTTTAGCCTATTTCAATTGATCAACCTTTTATGTAGTGGGGTCTTGAATTTATTGGCATGATTAACCCAAATTTTTCATAAGGACCCAAGTGGATTTTGACTGCTACAGATTACTTTACACGTTGGACTAAAGTAATAGCCTTGAAAGATGCTAATGAAACTTTAATACTATCCTTTTATAAAGGTATAGTATTTAGATTTGGTGTTCTAGAAACTACCATTTTAGATAATGTTTTAGCATTTCTTGGTGCTAAGGTAATAGATTGGGTTATCAACCATGGAATTTATTTAACTCCATCATCTAATTATTACCTACAAGGTAATGGGTTAGCTGAGAGTACTAATAAGAATCTTTTAAGGATTACTATAAGAAAACTTAAAGATAACCATAGAGCTTGGAATCTAATAATGAATTCAACAATTTAGGTTGATACAGTTATTGATGCAAAATTATAGCACCCACCAAATGGACTCATATTTGAGTGGGGCATCCGATGTAATCTACATAACATCGGACCATCTCTCAAGTTATGGGCCTTACGAACCTAAGATGGTCCTTCGGAGAAGGATGACTTCCTCTTCCTAATCCTCTTCTAAAGAAGGAAATGCGACTATCTATTCCTAATTTAACTATGCCAAGGAGACAGGGAGGAACATATCATGAAAATAAAGAAATCCTACACTACATAGGTGATAGCAGCAACAAAAAGTGGGGTTGTTGATCACAAATCAAACTGCCTGAAATCAAGAGAGGAGAGCAATGGAGATGATGGACAAGATACTTCACAGACCAAAGATAAAGTTCACATAGAACACCATTTCATACCCATTAAACATGACTCTCAAAACCTACAATAGACATCAAAAATATGCACAGCATACCCTACAATTGCGCGAAGAAAGAAGAGACAATAAAATAAGGAAAAATGGGAAAAATGCATCACAAAACATATTTTATTGCTCCACGAATTCACACAATACACCATCAGTGGGAAAGAGGCAAGAAAATTCCATTACAAAGCCAAGAGAGGAGGCTTAAACTCTATAGTCAACCCTAGGGAAGAAAGAGAGAGGGAGGCAGGAGAGAAGATTGACCAACCTTTTGAAAAATGCCCCTCCTTTACAATATATAGGAAGAAAGAGAGAGAAAGGAGAAAAAAAATCAAATCCTACTTCAACCACCCCAAGATTGCATTGAATTCACCTACTCCTAACACCCCAAAATGCATTGAAAATGTCTACTCCAACCATGATGAGTTCTACTGTAAAACCCTTGCCTCCATGTGTTGTTCCTTCTTGGGAAAGAAAGCAGGCATGTACTTCATTATGGCAGTAGGTGAGTAACCTGACAACCTAAAAAATGGTGGACTATATTATTTCATTACTATGGTAGGTGAGTAGCAGATGTCGAGAGCTTTCAAAAAATTCCTCCTTTGCTCAAATCTAAGTTCCCAGTTCAAAGATATGGTTATCTGAAGGCTAGGGTTAGGTGTTTAATGCAGGCTCACAATATTTAAAAGAGTTTATCCGTGCAAGATCGACATGACAACCCTGTACATCTTAATATTTTTCCCCCTCCTTCCACTCTTGAAGTTGTTTCAATCAGACACTGGGCATCTTTCGCGGGCATGCTTCTTCATTCCCTCATATTTTGGCTTAGTCCCTTCTACTTGGCTGAACGTTATATTTGACCCTGGACATGTCGAGAGCCTGCACTTGTTTTGGACCTTCCTTTTGGGTCTTACCTTTCAAGTCACACCGATGAGGCACGTGGAGGCTTCCACTAGCTCGAGGGTTAGACTTTGCAACGGCTAGTTCTA
Organism: Taxus chinensis; assembly: GCA_019776745.2. Lineage (NCBI taxonomy): Eukaryota > Viridiplantae > Streptophyta > Pinopsida > Cupressales > Taxaceae > Taxus > Taxus chinensis. Next base: position 99,065,045 of record CM034152.1, on the reverse strand, counting down.
CCTTTTTAGGTTTTGACCACGTGGAGGGCTTGTGCTTGTTTAGGGACCTGCTTTTGGAGCATCATACCAAAATTACACCGATGAGACACGTGGAGGCTTCCGCGGGATCTTTTTTCTTCTTATCCGTTTCAATGGTTGGTTCTTCCTTTTTCAGTTCTAACCACGTGGAGGGCTTGCGCTCATTTTGGGACCTTCTTTTGGAGCATCGTACCAAAAATGTGCCGATGAGAAACGTGCAAGCTTTCCCAGGATCTTTTTTATACTCAGTCATTTCAACGGTTGATTCTTCCTTTTTCGGGTTTTGACCACATGAAGGGCCTGCGCTTGTTTGGGGACCTGATTTTTGAGCATCATACCAAAAGTGTGATGATGAGACACGTGGAGGCTTCTACAGACTCCTTTTGTTACTTATTCATTTCAACGGTCGGTTCTTCCTTTCTCACCTATTTAGGAGTAGCTTTATTGGACCCTAGATACATGGAGGGTATGCACACATTTGGTGGGGTCTATTTTTTGTCATACATTTGAAGGTGTACTGGGGAAGCACGTGGTACCTTCTGCGGACATGTTGTTGGTTTTACTTCAAGTCGACTCACTCTGGGCTTGATCTTGAAGTGCAAGGGTCGGGCACAAAGCACAGAAAGGAAACAAAGAGAAGGGACATATATAGGTGCGTGCATAGGGGAGGCATACCTAAAAAAGACATGGAAATAGGGCATGTGGGTGGCATAAAATGAAAGAGGGTGTGCGACAGAACATGGTGCAAATGAGCGTGCAAGATGAAGAACATGCACTTAGCCAATCTTAGGAAATTCTGAAGAGGGGCATGTGCGAAGGGCATGAAGGGACAGAAAAGAAAGCATGCATGGGAGAGAAAGAGAAGAAGGTACACATGTGGGAGGAAAATTTTAAAGGGGGGAAATGGGAGGGGGAGTAGGATGTGAAAGGAGTGTATGGAAGCGGCGCATGAATATTGAACTGAGGAAGGGCATGCAACGGTAGAAAGGATATAGGGCACACGACAGGATGCCCAAAAACTTGCCCAATTTGGAAGGAATATTTGGAAGAATTACGTGACATGAGGAGTGTGTGAAAGGAATAAAGCCTATAAAAATGGTGCCAAATGATTAATCTTGTAGGCGTATAACCTGAAAGTTAAAGCATAAAAGCAAGAGTGGAAGTAAACGTTATCTAAATAGCTGAGGGTTATTTGGATAACAATTTGGTGATTTTTGGGGCCATTTGTCCTGCTATATGAAGATACAAGTACTATTAGAAGTATCTATTGGGCATGGAGTCAAGAATTATAGCTTGATACTAATCTTTTTCTTGAAAATTCTCCTTGATTGCTTGCACTTGTTGATCCCAAACCTGCTCTGTTGCTTGCACTCTAAATTCTCATAAGAAATCTTGAAGGTGAGATTTCTGAGAGTAGAAAATTGTCTTGACCTAGAGCATTCACCTATCCCTGAAATGGACTGCTACAACATTCACCTTGGAGGCACATCGAACTATACAATGATGTAACCTTAGAGAAAAAAACACAACAACACCGCTATGTACAAAACTAAAAATCATACACACCCCAAGTGGGATATATAGAGTGTGTGAAAGCACTTCTTCTACTGAAAGCTAACCTACCTACTTTATGTTAACCAAAAGAAAAGGGAACTCTAACAAATCTTACAACTGGGAGGAAGAATTATCTTCCCTTTCTCAAAATAGTCAGCCATGTATCTTATTTGGCACTGAACATGGATTTTATTATGGGTGAGAAACTGACAAGAGGCGGATCCTCCACCCAAATAACCAAAGTATTAGCATCAATCAAAAATACCTCCTCAAATTGATTGGCATTGGACTCCTGAAGAGGTGTTGATGGTGACCCTTGGTTCTTTGTATATCATCATTATGCCATGTAGTGGGCATGACAAGTTTTTGGCTTCTCCCTCAGCTCTAGTGAAGCCAAGTATTTGATTGGGCACAGTCTCATCTGATGGGTGTTTTCCCATTCCTCTAAACGCCAACTCCAAGAATGGATTCTTCCCATGGACTTCCTTGGGTGAATGATGTGGAAGAGATGGTGACATCCTCTTTCCTTTTTCATTTCTCCTCCTGAGAAGAACATGGAAGATTATGATCCTCCAACCTTGGTTCCATAGGGCTGTTATAATGTGTAGGCTTCTGTACTTGAATGCTCTCCTACATGGGAGCAGACTCATGTGATTGGAAGGTAGATGATGGAGGAGAAAATGATGTGATCTCCATGGGCTCCTTACCATCAAAGAAATCCTCCAAGTTAGATAGATAAATTTCCTCCTTGTTGTCATGTTGCATGTGCTCAACCTCCTCCATGGTGTCCTCCTTGATCTGCAACTTTCTCATCCATGTTTCTCCTTCATCCTTCAAACATAAATTTTAAAATATTAAACTCTTCTTCGACATTAGAGCTCGAAGACAATGAAGTGGGAAGAAGAACTAAATGGAGGTTCTTATGTGGCCTACCCTGTACTTGGAAGCTTCTAAAATTGTATGGTTCTCCTCCATAGCTAGAATGCAATCCTCTTCTTCTGGATTTTGAATAGTTCCTTCTTCCCTCGCTTGGAATGATTGTGTAGATTGAATTGGATCAACATTCTCTTCAAATAAAGTGCCATCATGGACACTGCATTCAGATCATATGGACTGTTTATCTTCTTGTTCCACCACTGCTACAAAATCATCCTTATCCACCACTAGCTCTTCAACTTTGACATCTTCCATAGGCTTAACCAACAAGGGAATATTTTCAATTCTGAATCTAAGAGCCAAGCTCACCAAGCTTCTAATCATTTCTTATTTTCTTGGATCTTCCTGCTTATTGCTCCCCTTGACTAGATTTTTGAGTCTCTTCCTGCCATGAACTCAAGATAATTAGGAGGAGTGGTGGGTGGGGTCTCCATTAGTTTTTTGTTTATTTGTTGATGGAGGGTAAGGTATTGATTTTTTCTCTTGTGGAGGAGACTTGGATTTGGAAGGGAAAAGGGAAGAGGAAATGAGACGATATGGAAGATACAGAAGATGGAGAAGGGAATTAAACAATAGAAGCAGCAAATGAGAGAGCTTGGAAATATGACAGCTCCTATGGGATGGGTGCTGCTTTGGGAATGAGGAGAATAAAATATACTAGAAGATGGTGTAGGACTAACCCATTGACAAGGTTTCCTCACAACCAAGTTCATAGACCTCTGTTTTCCTCTGTCCGCTATGCAAGTTGAGGAAAAATTTCAACAATGATGTCAAAATTCTCCTGCAGGGCTATAGTGTCTTAGAAAAGAGCTTTCCCATGGACAAGGTTCCTTACAACCTATTAAGAAATGCCTTCATCTATGTGATGTAGCCCCAAGACTGACACCATGTTAGCCTCCATTATTTGAATCTTCCTCCAGCAGATTAGCTTTCTCAATATAACTGTTACCATCATATGCGTACCTTTGCTCTCCTGATATGTTTCCATAGCCAAATTGGTCTTTGGCACTGCTGCATTTGGGTAAGCATAATGGTTATGGAATCTGATCATAATGTTGATCTAGAGGAGTTCGATAAAGCACATTTGAGGTGGAATGCAGTGATGTTGCTGCAAGTGTGAGTTCCAAGTTGGGAATGAAGTCATGGTTACACAACTTCATGGAATGGAAAAAGATGAAAGATGTGGGAAGAAGAATGTGTGGAAATGGATAGAAGGAAAGTCTGTAACTCAGAGGATGGGTTATTGACTAGATGGAGTCACCAGATGTGCTTTGTATGTGCATGCAAAGGATAAATCTTAACAGGAACACACCACCCTACTAAGATGAAGTTTTAAGGTGCTTCACACCTATCCCACCAGGCATGCCATAAAATTGTTGAGTGCAGAATCACAACACCCCTGAATGTCTGCAACTCATTGGGTTCAGACTCTGAGTGTGATTACACAACATGGGTACAATCTCCAAGTTGTGGGACTTTCTACGTGAGATGGACCTCATAAAGAAATATGATTCTTCTCCCTAATCGTAATGATAAACTACTTTTAAAGAAGGAAATGTCGACTATCTACTCCTAATCTAACTAATGCCAAGGATACAGGGAGAGAGAGAGAACATGAAAGTAAAGAAATCCTACACTATAAAGGTGATAACACCAAGAAAAGGGGGATTGCTGATCACAAATTCCAACTGCCTAAAATTGAGATAGGTGAGAAATGGAGAGAATGGACAAGATGCATCACAGACAAAAGATTAAGTTTACACAGAACACCATTTCAAACCAGTTAAAAAAAATTCTCAAAGCATCTACAATAGACATCAGAAATATGCATAGTATACCCTGCAATGGTGAGAGGCAAGAAGAGAGAATAAAATAAGGAAGGATCGAAAAAATGCATCACAAAACATATTTTATTGCTCCATGAGTTCACATAGTACACCATCAATGTCCAAGAGACAATAAAATGCCATTACAAAGCCAAGGAGAGGAGGCTTAAAATCCACATTCAACCCCATGGAAGAAAGAGAGAGGGAGGAATGAGAGAAGAATGTATAAACCTTATGAAAAATTCCCCTTCTTTACAATATATAGGAAGAATGAGAGGGAAAGGAAAAAAAAATTTGAATCCTACTTTCAACCACCCTAAGATTGCATTGAATTCACCTACTCTAACCACCCTAAAATGCATTGAAATCACCTACTCCAACCATGATGAGTTCCAATGTAAAACCCATGCCTCCATGTTTTGTTCCTTGCTGGGAAAGAGAGGAGGCCCATACTTTATCATGGCAGTAGGTGAGTAATCCTAATAGCCATCCAATATGGTGATACTGTATTTTTTCATTATGGTGGTAAGTGAGTAGACACATGTCGAGAGCTTTCAAAAAATTCCTCCCTTGCTCAAATATGAGTTCCGTAGTTGAGAGATATGGCTCTCTAAAGGCCAGGGTCAGGATGTTTAACGTGGGCTCACAATATTTAAAAGATTCTATCTATGCAAGATCCATGTGGCAGCCCTGCGTGCATCTTAAGATTTCAGCCACGTCCTTTCTATTGTTGAAGTTACACCAATTGGACACTTGGCATCATCTGCGGGCCTGACTGCTTAGTTCCCTCATGTTATTGGCTTAAGTCCCTTCTATTTGGCGGAGCAACTACGTCGGAACCTAGACTTATGGAGAGACTTGCTGCTTGTTTGGGACCTACCTTTTGGGTCTTACCTTTGAATTTGTGACTAAACTGACATGTGGTGCCTTCTGCTGGATTTGATTATTTTGACTTTGGGAATTTTCAACAACCGGTTCTACCTTTCTCAGATTTTAGACACAGGTGAGATGACCTGTGTATCAGTTTGGGTTCTCTGACTTTTGGAGCACCATACCAAAAAGTGTGTTGATGAGATGCATGTGGCAGGCTTTCGCATGGCTCTTTTTTATACTTAGTCATTTCAATGATCGGTTCTACCTTTTCAGTGCTTCTAATCACATGTGGAGAGCCTGCACTTGTTTAGGGACCTACATTTTGGGGGCATCATACCTTTGAAGTTTTCGCAGAATTGAGACATGGTGATACTTCTGCTAGCTTCTGTTGCTTATGCTTCAGCCCATTTCCAATGGTCAATACAACTTTCTTTTTTGGCCTCTAACCACACGAAGGAGATCCTACACTTGTTTGGGGACCTGCCTTTTGGAGCATCATACCACTAAAGTGAGTCCACCAAGCTGACACATGGCAGGTTTCCACAAGATCTTTTTTATACTTAGTCATTTCAAAGGCCGTTCTGGATTTCTCACCTTTTTAGGAGAAGATTTTTTTGACCCTAGACATGTGGAGAGTCTTATGCACATTTGGGGGTCTCCATTTTTTTCGTACCTTATGAAAAGTGCACCCAAATGACATGCGTGGAACCTTTCATGGACATGTTGTTGCTTTTCTTAAGTCAACACACTTGGTCCTCGATTGAATATTGCCTACTAGATGGAAGTTGGAAAATGTGAAGGCGTGCACAATGCGAAGGAAGACAACAGAGAAGGTGCATGCATAGGTGTGTGCACACGAAAGAGGCATAGCGTTAGACAGGAAGGCATGAGAGGATACGTGTGCATAAGGTGACGAGAACATGGTACAAGATAAGTGTGTGCACAAGAGGAAGAGAAGAAAGGGGGAAAATGGGAAGGGGAGTAGAATGCGAAAGGAGAGTATGGAAGTGGGGCATGAATACCCAACTGTGGAAGGGAGTGCGATGGTAGTTCATTTTGGAAGGGTTGGACCTTCAGAAAGGTAGATTTTGGTGACATGATTTTGACTCCATGCCTAATGGACAAGAGCAAGGCACTGCTTTATAAGCTAGTAGTTCCCCTCAGGATCACCAAAAATGTTGATAATTTTTGCTCTTGTGCAAAAATGGGAAACTCAAAACTTCGTTACAAAAAGAATGAAGTGAGAGGAGAGATAAGGAAAGAAAGAATATGGAACATAAGAGAGGAAAAAAAGCCTAAATATTTTCCAACTAATTTCTTAAATGTGTAGGTACACGTTGCAGTTAAGAAGAAATAAAATCATATCTTACAGTCCACACTATTAGATAAAGATTGTAGAATTTAATAGCATCTATCTTATGATACATCATATTGGAATAAGTCACAAGTACATACTGGTATAGAGTAATAATGCAACTCAAAGGTGAAGCAAAATAATCATAAATTAAATGCTGAAGTTAACTGGAAAGATAAGATTACAGCTGAAACAAAATGAGAAAGAAATTTGAGGAAATTTTGACAGGGCTTCGCCATATAAAATGGAAATTTTACATCTTTCCATCATGCTATTTTAAACTAATACATGCTTTAAAAGCTATATGTAAATCAAATAGTAATGTAGAAATCAGATAACGCATGACATGATCAAAGATAAAATTTATCAGATTTCAGCCCCAACAAGAAGCCATGAAGTATCTAAATGAACTGTTACCATTCCATATTAAGTTGCAATTGCACACTTTCAGATTGCATTAGAACAGATACAAAAATGCTACAATACCAATGGATTACAGCTACGACAAGAAAAGTAGAGTTAGTTTTCTTAATATAAAGTCATAACAGCCATGAAATCAAAGAAAGATTCAAGATACAAGGTTGATACAAGGTTTACATGGTTGCAGAACAAGTAAAGCACCCAAGTAACAATTACAGAAGAGCATATCATAAAGCTTGTGTTTTACAATTAATCCATTCCAATCAAGTGCTGCTATTTAATTGATCATTTCCTACTTCAAGTCTTCATAAATTCAAGCTCAAAGAATTGTTAAGATACAACTCAATGGACAAAATACTTAATGTAGCAATGATGAGAGTGCCTTTTTAGTCTACAAGGTTTCTGCATAAAAATAATCAGGTATAAATGAATCAAAAAATGACAGAGTCATAGGTCTAAGATATGATAAAATGACATAGTTTTTATTGAAGGAAGGTATATTTGCAAGTATTCAACAAGTGAAGGTTAAAAAAGTAAATTTAAGAAATATTATTTCACATAGTCTTCATGCCTCTAAAATTTACCACCATGAAGTTATGAAAAGGATAGAGTTATGATTGCCATGAATATGCAACCTGCAATTACTACAATTGATGATTGAGAAAGCATACAACTGTAACACTATGAACTCAAAGAGCAGTGATTTTAAGTGATACAAAAGATATTACCACAAGGTAAGGTTGCAGGTATGGATTATGAATTCAATTTCAAATACAAAAAATGTTCATGAGAGAGAACTCTATTCATTTAAACAGGAAGGAAAACTATCAACTTATGTGCTCATAGCCAGGCATTTTTCAAATCCAAAGAAAAACAATATTCAAATCTTAGATCAAACTCAAAGATGGTGTTTTCAGAATAAGCTACAACAACTCGAGGCTAGAAAAATATATAAGGAAGAAAATATAAATTCAAAATTCAATGCATAGGCATATGGTGAGACCAAACAGATAAAAACTATGTATATCTTTGAACAGGGTCCTGTGTCACTAAGAAATCGAGCTTCAGAATCGAATAGAAAGAACACAAACCAAAAGCCACCAAATGTGGAGATTCAGAAATCAACATTTACAATGCCAGATAAAAGTCTCTACTTGAACTAAAGCATGATTTAACAAATACCCACACCTATACCTTGTGTTGAACATCATCAATTACTTCAAATTTGAATATTCAATACAAAAAGGAGTTTTCAATTTTTAAATTACAAAGTATATTTTGGCTCTAAATATGCACAGGAGGCAAAAAAGCCATTGAAATAAATAGACATAAATATAAAAAACCCCAATAATGGCATCAAGGAAAACGGGATTTTCTCCTCAAAAATTGTTTGAGCCAGATAAATTATGAATGAGTACACATAGTTCATAGAATATGCAAACATTCTCACAGCAGAACCAAAACTTGAGAAACTCAAGAAATTCTTCACGAGTTTCAGAGATCAAGACAATGAAGGTCTAGGGTCCTAGAGAATGAAGAACATAATGAAGAATGCTCCAAGATCATCCTTATAAGGAACCCAAAGGAGCTCAAAATAGGAAAAGTGAGCTACCAAAGTGGAAATCAGGAAATCTTGAGAACTCGCCAAAATGGCTAAGAAAATTTGCAATGGAAGGAGATCCAATGAAAAATAGTCAAGCCTAGATATGGAAATTACATATTTCAATACAAACCCATTTTGGAAATTCGATCTCAGAGAAAATATAAATCATAAAAGATGTTATACATATGAGTAATGGTAAGGATTTTCCAGTATAAAAATAACTGATACGAATAGCTATTAATCAGGTAAATGCATTCAAATTCATAGATCTTGAAGAAATTGACAAGAATATCACATTCCCATCAGGATGAGTGTTTTACGAGCCATAACAGAGTGATAACCCAACAGATTGAAAGAGATCCAAAATTATTCACAGATCAAGTTCATGGCCCATATCTAAGGAAAAAGAGAGTGCAAGATCGAAATATCAAGTCATGGCCGATCCGTTTGAAGTCTTTTAGCAAGTACAAAGAAGATGGAATGTAAAGCATAATCAAGAATATCCAGGGTTTCCAGAAAAGACTCAAGGATTGACCAAGAACAAACTTCAAATTAGAGACACATGCATACCCAGGCCCAGTAATAATAAACCCTCGGAAATAATCAAATTTGGAGCCAAAACCCAAACTCCATAACTAGAAAAACAACACTCAAAGGATTGAAATAATAGACCCCAAAAAGGAACAATATGAAAATATAGCTCAAGAAAGGAGAAATACCCACATGAAAATGGGTATTCAAACTTTGAAAGTTCCAAAATAAAGGAATAATTACAAGAAACTCAATACCAGTAGTGTCCAAGCCTTAAACATAACTCCAAGATTAGAAGATCCAACTATGGTTGCTATACAGATCAAAGGTTACTTAAGTAAATGAAGACCTTCCTTCTAGATCGCATAGCTATAGAAGCTCGAAAACCATTACAGTTTCAACATGGTGTAGGAAAGTGAAGCAGAGATTACAAGGAGAAAAATCCAAGATCGTTTTCTTCAATATCAATTGCAATCCTTAGACGCCACACTCAAAATGACGATATGTAGACAGGTCAAGACCCATCACAAACCCAAAGCTTAAAATTCCATTCATGGTGGTGTAGCAGAAATTGACCATAGTTTCCTTATCTCACTTCGAGCTGCAAGAGAAATACAAAAAGATAGGTTTTTGACCCTTTTGCCTCTATTAACTCATTCAGTGAATTAATTAACTCAATATGGGTTAAAGTACAAACATGGCGAATACAGGGAAAAACCCTAATTAGGGTTGAATAATCTAACACCAAAAAATGTAAGGGTCAAAGCAACGTGGAGGAGGGTACACAATTCCCATTTAAATGATTATGTTCAACCAAAACCATACAAATATCATATGTAATGATCAACCCAAAAGGTATGGTTGACCACATAGAGGTTTATGCTTGTTAATAAATGTTTTACTTTCTGAACCATGGAGCTATATACATGCCAATAATCCAAAAGGGGGTTGAATAATCAAATAGTGATTATTATTCAAACCATGGTCTAAGAGACCCATGTATTAAGTCAAAGGTGTCGAATGTGATCAAAATAAGGTTGATAACGAAGCAAAGCAATGCTTAATGATTTTTAAATCATATTATATGCCACAGTAAAAGAAGACAATGCATGGAAAGAGGTCAACATCAGTATGTCACAAGGATCATGAAAGAGACACTTTTAGAACTTACCTTAATTTTTACAAATGACCTTATTATCTGCAAAAAGGAGGAACTATTATGCACATTCCTATAGGTGGTCCCCACATTGAAGATGATTTATTTTACTAAGTGTTAGGAGATCAAAGGAATTATTTTTACACAAAGATATTATTTTCAATGTGCATCCAAAGGGACATAACTAAATATTGTCAAATTTATCATTGCAAATGGGTCAAAACTACAGATGTCACATCAATAGCAAGAAGACAAATTTTCATGCACATTGGAGAAGACTTGCTCACTAAGAAAGGTTTATTATTAGCATTATTCACCCAACATTATTAAAAATATAACAGTCAACTATAGTAGACTGAGTTGTAATCAAGGCTATTAGTGCCTTTTTGTATTAGCATGATTATTTTATTCCTTTAGGGTATTTATTAATAAATAAATGGTAAAAATATGATGCTTGGGCAAGTACAGTTTTAGTCTATTTTTAGGAATGGTGGAATGAATAATTTTTTCTATATATTGTGTGAAATTGCAAGCACAAATGGGGGAAATTTTAGACATAAGAGTGCTGAAGCAGATTTTGCTAGTTTTTCCCTCTGACTGAGAAGTATGTTCTACCTTTCCAATTATTTGCAATCTTGTGTATGTTCTATTAGTCTTTGTGAATGTTGAATTCCCTGATCAATCCTATTACCCTATTGCAAATTTAGTAATTTATGCATGATATTAATGTGCATGTATAAATTAACAGTATTGTTATGATACTTTCCCTCAATACATCAAAGTGTTCGCCTTAATATTTTGTAGAAAAATGTTGGCCTGTGCATCAAAAATTCATTCTCATATCAATTGTGCATGTGCTCAATCAAAACCCTCATAAAATTTTGGTGTATCACCCTAGTTTTAAATTCATTTATAGTCATCTCTTACCTTTAAAACCCCAAAAAAATTAGTTTAGGATACATCAATAAGGAACTAGCCTTGATACAAGAGACTCACCTCAAAATAGGTATACCCATAGACCTGAGGTGTTTCCATTGTATCTATGAAAGAGAGAGATGATTTTTGCAAGCTTAGAACACCTGCACCCATCTCTCTAAAGGGTGCACTTTTGAGAGATAACAACCCCTTTTACCCTTGAATTTTAAATGTGGGATATTTAACTGTAGTGGAATTTATTTATTTATTGAAATAACACTTAGGGAGAAATTAACCATGTTTGGTCTAATTAAGTTTGTTAAAGTATAGTGTGGGTTTTAATATTTTTCTATAATGGGGAAGGTTTTATTAATAAATATAACTGACTTAGAAACTTTAATGAGACAACTATATTTCGAAGCCTGTTTGCGGGCACATTTTGCAAAAAAAATATTTCATAATTTTATAGCTTGTCTTAGGTTGTCTCGAGTTTCATGCAGGTACATTTTAGTGGCTGTTACACTTGATATCAGATATGTGGGTTCAAATATTGGACCCTTGGGCACACACAAAAACACAAGACATGAATATTAAACCTAGAAAACAACTTTGTCTGGGAATTGTATATTTTAGTAAACATAGAAAACTAGAATAAAACCTAGAATAATGAAACAACTTTCACCTTGATCTGTGTAGGAGGCATGTACTAGACGAGGGATCCTTACACATAGATCTAGACTTGCCACATCTAGATCAGGCTGTAGAGGTCATTCTACCTCAAATTTTACAGAAGCTTCAGGGCATCAATGTTGCTATATGCGGAGGGTCCTTAGGAGGACAATCAACCAGACATGATAGGGATCCATCCATTAAGGATCGTTCATCTCTTCGACATAATGAGGAGCATAGGACAGAGAACTTCTGCGTGGACTCAGCTAGGGAAAATTCACTGCAAAGGGGACTAGGAGACAAGATTTTTGGACATAGGCATAGGTATTGGAGCCCAAGACCTAGAGAAGAGCATGCACAGAGGCCTAGGGATTTCCAGTCAAAAAATGCACACCATATCAAAGAGATCCTGAAACTATGACCATCTCACTATTCTAGAGATACAAGTGGGTTTCAGGAAGATGCCTCATTGGTGAGCTTGAGCGGGTGCTTCAAGATCTCCCCTTGTACTAGCAACACAAAAGATCATGTTGCGATCCATATTCTGAGGGATGGAGTAGGTGTCTGGTGGAGGAACGAGGAGTAGAATATACATATTGATTCATAGACTATTACCTAGGAGCTCTTTGAGGAGTGGTTTAGGAGAAGGTACTTATCTCAGAGATTCATTTAGCAGAGGATAGATGAGTTCCAAAATATATGTTAGGCATCTATGACTGTAGTTGAATATGAGAGTCAATTTCTGGAACTACTCTAGTATGTCGACTATATGTAAGATGAGCATGTTCGGATTCACTTGTTCATGAGGGACCAAAATTTAGATTTGGGAGATGCAGTGCCTATCCATTTCCCGTAGACCTTAGCAAAGGCCATTGAGAAGGCCTACATAGTAGAGGATTCTCGGGGAAAGATACAGTAGGCCAGGGACAGAGTTCAAAGCCGCATCTAGTAGATGCAGGATAGTAGGTTGAGGGGGTCAACTCGTCCTCTTGGTGGATATGGTTCTCCATAGTCATCAATGAGGCCACCACATCATCCACCTCAGCAGTAGTAATAGCAAACTCATCCACCTTTCAAACCTACTCAGAGATTTGATGTTCAGATTGGACAAAGTATGGGGCCTCCTCCTAGGGGTCCCATTAGGAAACATGGTGCACTGAGAGCTCAGTCAGCAGGAGCTTGTCAGTAGAGACCTAAGCATTCAATAGCCAGATCATCATGATCCACAACATAGACCTCTAGAGTACTGGCTAGAGTTACATCTCATTGGAGAGGACCAGGTAATTTTTATGGTTTTGGTGTTGTCAGACATCACTGGAGAGAGTTCCCACAGAACCCTAGTAACAAGGGTAAGAAATAGATTTCAGAGCCTATTGTTGGTGATATGGGGCGCAACCATCAAATCTATATAGTTGTTGAGAACTGCTAGGATGAGCACCAGATTACCGTGCTAGAGAATACAGGTAACATTGGTGGTATTCTTACCTCCATTTTGTTTGATTCTGGTTCATACAATTATTTTATTGCACTATCTTTCGTATAGCATTGTACGCTATTGGTAGTTAGGCAAGGTCTTAGTTGGGACGCTGAGATGGCTTATGGAGCCAAAATTTCTGTAGAGTCCTTAGTTAAGGAGTGTGTAGTGGATTTGGTACCTCTCACCACTACCTCGAATCTTCATAACCTTTCGTTGGGTTTGTATGGAGTAATCTTGGGCATGGATTCGTTTTCTACACATAGAGCTAGAGTAGATTATTACCATAAGACTATATCATGTATAGATGATCTAGGAGTTGAGTCAGTGATAGCAGGGGTTAGGAGGCCCGTTTCCATCCATACCATCTCCATTATGTAGCTTAAGTGGTGTGTGCGATAGGGTTGCCAAATGTATTTTGTTATAGTTATTGACAGATCAAAGGATGAGTCTAGTGGGCCATATCTTGATGACCATCACATCTTGAGATAGTTTTCTGATGTATTTCTAGGGGAGCAATGGGGGTTACCACCCCCAAGTGAGATGGATTTTCACATAGATTTGGTTCCAAGTGCAGATCCTATCTCACGAGAAACTTATCAAATGACTACCCCTGAGCTCTGTCAAACAAAGTTACTTCTTGAGGGCTTTCTAGAGAAATGTCTAATCTGTCCTAGTGTGTCCCCTTGGGGTGCACTGATGATTTTTTTAAAGAAGAAGAACATATCCCTATGGTTGTGTATTGATTATTACTAGCTGAACAAAGTAACGATTAAGAATCATTACCCCCTTCCGCGCATTGATGATTTATTTGATCTGATGAAGGGGTCCATAGTTTCCTCCAACATAGATCTTAGGTCAAGATATCATCAGTTGAGGATCACGAAGGAAGATATTCATAAGACCACCTTTCGTATAGGATATGGCCACTACGAGTTCACAGTAGTGCCTTTTGGTCTAGCGAATGCCCCCCGCAGTGTTTATGAGCTTGATGAATGGGATGTTTAGGAAATTTTTGGATCGCTTCATTCACATTTTCGTTGATGACATTCTGATTTACTCACATACACGTGAGGAGCATGAGTAACACCTTCACCAGGTTCTTTAGTGTCTTCATGAGTAGAATCTTTATGGGAACCTGGAGAAGTGTGTGTTCTTTCAGACAGAGGTGCAGTATTTAGGCCACATCATTTATTGGGAAGGTATCACAGTCGATCTGTCCAAGATTAGAGATATTATGGATTGGCCATTAACCACTAGTGTGATTGACGTGTGTAGCTTCATGGGATTGGTAGGATATTATAGGATATTTTTATAGGAACTTCTCTCGGGATGTGCACCCCATCACTTCCTTTTAGTAGAAAGGGAAGAAGTTCGTATGGTCAGATAGATGTGAGAAAAAATTCAGGACACTAAAGGAATGCCTCACGACAACACCTATTCTTGTAGTGCCAGATCCTTAGGGAAATTTCTTGATTTGTACAAATGCTTCTTTGGTAGGACTTGGAGGTGTTTTTGATGCAGGAGAGCAGAGTAGTTTCTTTTGAGTTTCGAAAACTCAAGGATTATGAGCTCAATTATTTGGCTCATGACCTTAAGCTTGCAGTAGATTTTCATGCCTCAGTGTAGTTGAGACACTTCCTTCTTGGTTGGAGATTTACACTCAGGATTGATCACTTAAGTATTCACCACCTCTTCGTGTAGCCCAATCTAAACACTCGTCAACGGCATTGGATGGAATTTCTCGGTGAGTACGACATGGAGATAGAGCATGTGAAGGGGAAGGAGAACATGTTTGGAGATTCCCTGAGTAGGTAGAGACATGTTATGGCCACTTCAGTGGGTACATATTTGCGGAGTAGGATTCTATAGCACCTTCCTCACGATAGCTTCTACATTTCATCCATAGTAGAGATCGAGTCTCAAAGACCCCTCGAAGGGATATTTGATGGATTTTAATTAGAGGTAGATTATCTTCTCTAACACAGAGGTTGGATATACGTGCCTAGAGATGGAGGGTTGAGACAGGCCATTTTGATAGAGGCTCATCATGCACCTTATTCATCCCATCCCAAGGTGAAGAAGATGCAAACCACCTTGATATAGTTGTACCATTGGAGGGGACTTTAGAGAGACATGGCTTAGTTTGTGTAACGTTGTTTAGAGTATCAGAAGGTGAAGGCTGATCATCAGACTTCCAACTGGCCTTCTCTTTCCCTCACGTTATACGATAGTGGAAAGTGGGAAACCATTTCCATGGACTTCATTATTGGGTTACCGACATCAAGATACCACCATGATGCCATCATGGTCATAGTGGATACATAGATGAAATTGGATCATTTTCCTCTAGTGAAGATTGCCTACACAGCTAGTGCAGTAGCATGGGTATATCTTGATGAGATTTTTAGATTACAACGATATTCCGCAAAAGATCATTTGGGACTATAATCCTTTGTACACTTCTCACTTCTGGACTACCACACATTATGCTCTTGGGAAAAACATAAATTTAAGCACAACCTATCACCCTGAGACAGATGGATAGACTGAGCGAGTGAATCAGATCTTGGAGGACATGCTTTAGATGTACTTCATGGATCATCAGTAAAGATGGAAGGAGTATTTGTACTTAGTGGAGTTTTCTTACAGTAATAGTTTTCATATTTTGATAGGCATGGCTCATTTTTAGGCATTATATGGTAGAGAGTGGAGGAAACCTCTGACTTAGGATGGGTTAGAGGACAACTTTCTCTTGGACTATCTTTACTATAGGACATGGAGTAATAGGTTGTTATAATCAGGCATAGATTATAGGAGGCTCAGTATATGTAGAAAAAGTATGCGGATCAGCATACGACAGATCATAATTTTTAAGTGGGCATCAAGGTGTTCCTTCATGTCAGATCACATAGGAGCCCTATCTGTTAAAGAAAATTTTCTAAGCTTTCTCCTAGGTTTATGGTTCCATTTTAGGTCTTAGAGCATATCATTCCTTTGGCCTATCATCTAGCTTTTCCACCCAGCTTTACTCACATCCACGATGTATTCCATGTTTATGTACTTAGGAGATATATTGCAGATCCTTCTCATGTGCTATATTAGACCTCATTGTAGGTACAAGATCAGGGGTAGGTGATGGTGGATCCCATCTGTATTCTAGAACGTAGGACCCTAGTGTTATCAAAAATTCACCCCCCAGGGTAATTTTGGATAACATGCATCAGAATATTCAAGGTCCTAGGGGCAAATTGATTGTTTCAGAGTAAAAATCAAGTTTCTAGGGTCCCTTCAGGAAATTTTCTAACTCTCCTGTCTAGGTTGAAAAGAGCAAGCTCTGAGAAAACGTAGAAAAAAGTTGCAGAAAGCAAGTAGGTTGATCCAGAAAAATTTGTGAAAATCAGCTAAGTCCTAGTCCTAGAAGCATTTGGGACAAGTGGGACAAAAAGGCGCGGATCGGCCGAAATGAGCACAGGAAGCCCTGGAAGCAGGTGGCCCTGGAAGCAATTGGGACATCTGGGACAAAAGTACGCGGCGGGCACGAAAAGCTGATCTGGCCAAAAGAGAGGAAAAATTGGCTAACTGCTGACAGTCGCATTTGGGACAAGTGGGACAAAAAGACGCGAACCGGCCGAACCGGGAGAAATGAGTCAAGGCAGCCCCCGGAACAATCTGGGACGCGCGGGCCAAAAGTACGCGAACCGGCCGAAATGAGAACTTTTGTCCCGGAACAGTTGGGACAAAAGGGCGCGAACCGGCTGGTTCGGCCGAAATGGGAAATTTCAGCACCGAAACCAAATGGGACAAAGGGACGCGCGGGACGCGAAAAGCCGAAATGGCCAAAGGCAGGGAAGAAAAGTCAACGTTTGGTCCGGAAACTTCAAACGGCCATAACTTTTGACTCCGAGCTCCGATTTTCATATAATTGGACTTTCTGGAACGAGCACGATAGATATATTTAATGAGGATAGATATATTTAAATAAAGAAACATATTCGGCTCCAGTCGGTCAATGCTCTTTCCCCGTCAAATGACAAAAAAACGCCTGCCAGGCCCAAAATAGCTGCCCGCACTCAGAAGGCCATAACTTTTGCATTTCTCAACGAATCGAACAAAATTGGTACCGTTGGAATCGTGGTTCTGAGCCCGATGCACAGAACTCAAGAAATTCTAGATTTGATCAGAAATTGATTGAGTGTTTTAGGAAACGTGGCCGGGTTCAGAACAATGTTTTATTTGGTAGCTGGGAGTGCAATTAAGAGGCATGGTCATCATTATTTCTCTGCTGTAGCACATGGGACAGTATGGGGAGCCTTTTGCAAGTAATGTATAACCATTCCACTCAATTTAATGCCTCTTACAGGTGGTTGAAGGACAGATTTCGGGATTCCATTTTTCCTTCTCTTTTCCTTCTCATTTTTCTATAAATTGGAGTGTTGGGCTCATTGTAAAAGGAGAGTTTTTGGGTAACAAATCTCTGTCAAAATTGCTTTGTGAAGCCAGTGTGTTGCAGCCCTTGTAGTGGACTCCTTGCATGGTGATCCTCAGGCCCTTATCTTGTAATAGACTGAATGTGCATACCAGGAAGCAATAAAATACAAGTTTGTGGATGTATCTTCCCCTGCTGTGTTTTCTTGTATTCTTCTTGCCCCTTTTATCTTTCTACAAGAATATTGTGCCTATTATTATGTTCTTGCAGGAATTCATTATCATTGTGTGTGCTTGAAATATTAAATACCTGTGAATGCATTTGCTAGGATTATGGAGAACTGTCAACTTCTAGAGTTCAGTGGGATAGGTATGATGAGACTATTATCCTGCTAGAGTATGGGAGGATGTTACAACGCTACAAGTCCAATTTCCACACCTATTCTAGTGACTTCCAGGAGGAATTTGAGTCTAAGCAGAGGGGGATGTAGTGCCCACTTCCCTTCAACACCTATTGCTTCTGATTTTGATACTGTTGACTATATTAGATGATTGAGGTACTTGGACTATGGTTGGATTTTGATTCATAGTAGTATGTGTGTGGATTATTATAGATATGTTATATTAATGATGATGGATTATCAACATGGTTATATATTTTGACATTCATGTTTTTTGTCATATTGAGTAGGCCTTATCAGTTGAACTAATCTTGTGATCCTATTGATATTGATGAAATTTACAACTGAGATGTTGTTAAAAATTAAAAATAGTAAAGTTACTTGTCTAGTTTATAATTTAATTTAATTTATATATGGATGATTGTTGATTTATATTATATATTTTATCTTAGATGTTTTGATGTGGGCATAAGGCCGAAGGAGGTATTGTATGTTTTGCAAGTAAAACATAACACAACAACCAATGGGGGATTGGAGACCAACCACATCAAAAAACTTGACGAATTGAACAAGGGTCACCATGGCAACGTGTGTAGCATTGTTTGTCTCTTTTTTATTATTAGGAGCTCCCCATGCATGGGAATTACCTCCAATTTTGACCAAGGGGTTTGTGTGTTCTTTTATTTTGTTTCCTTTATTTAATTTTAGTATGTGATTTTATAGTGATTTATTTTCCCTTCTATTAATAAATTAATTTGTGTATAGATTAGTAAATTGTTCATGTTGCTAAACTAATCATGTGTGGGACAAAAGAATTCATTTTTTATATTAGATGGCTCTTTGGTTTATGTGTTTTAAGTTGAGTGCTTGAGATCTTGAGTGTTTTGCACTCCAAATCTCCTTAAAAATTCGGATTTGGCATTAAGGGCCAATTTTGGAGTCTTGTGGGACAAGTTAAACTTATCTCACATCTCTTAAATTACTATACCAACCCTACCTATGGGTTGAGGGGTAAAAAATAGACCCCATTACATGTTTTGGGAAGACATATTATACGTTTTTATTGCACTTTCTTACATGTTATTATTTTTAGTCCTTAAGGGTATGGGTTTTAAATGGTGTGTGTAAGAGGTTTTTCATACCTCTCAACCACCCATTTAATTTCCTTGGAGTATAGGTATGACTTGAGTGAGGTGGATTCAAGAAAAAAGGATGTGACATCCTACTTGGAGCCACATCATCTTTCTCGTCCTCTTTTCTATTAATTGTCTATTTTTTGAGGAATTTGGGGTTACTCACTTAGTTATGGAGCTCTCTTTTTGGATGCTTTCTTGTGAAAGTTTGAAGAGTGCTTGCAAAATTTCTTGTGTTGAAATTTTGGGATTAGATTTGAAAGAGGAGCTTTACCATGGCAAGGTAGGATCTTTCTATTTTATTTTTCTCCTTGTTTCTTGCATGTTATGTGATTGTGTGAAATTTTGTTCTTGTTTGAAGTGTTGGGTAGTATGTTGACCTTAGGTTGTGCTGATATTTGGATATGGGGATGAAATTTTTTGGGAGGCATAAGAGATTCTTGTTGGGCTTAGGAGGGAGTGGGTTTTTGATGTTCCACGTTATTTTATTCTATTATGTTATGTATTGTGGGATTTGTTGACAATTTTTACACTTTTACAAAAATGGGCAACTCAAAACTTCATCATTACGTTGAAAAAGTATTAGGTGAAGTATACCTAAGCTAAGGAAGTTATTTTGTTATTTGTTACTACTAAATTAGTTCCAAGATTAAATGAAATATGTAGTTATGTGTGCTTTTTGAAAACAAAATAGATCTCATAGTCTACAATTTCATGTCATCCTGAGCATAAGAACACAAAGACCCAAAGGAAAACTTTGTTGTCTTGATGAAGATGAAAAATTCCAAATTAGGTGAAGTGCTGAGTTTTGAAGCAATACACAGAAATGTAGATTACAAAAAATCAGAGTTCATTACTGAATGTTACAAGTTCTCATCAATGTTCTTTCCTTCATGATTAAGACATTCCATTATGTTACTGAGTTGTTTAGTTCATTATACAATCCATATAAAAATGCTAGAATGCACAAGGAAATACACAACTCATTTTCAAAATTCAATGTTTTATTCACAAAGAGAGTCAAATGTTTCCCACACAAGCCGTGGGATGTAACTGAAAAGTAAATTACATCTACTGAAAAGAAAGGTACACATGCATGAAAGAGAAAGCAAAGGAGTATGAGTGAACCCATCATTTCCTTGGGGTTTCTATTCTTTGATTGAAACATCTTCATCTCCACCTTTCATTCTCCTTCATCTTCATTGTAGAAGCCTTTGTGCCTGAAAAATAAGAAAAGAATTAACTGTTAGTTATGAGCTTAGGTATCAATTCATATTCCTACAATATCCTACTTCGTTCATATGAATCTTCTCCTAATAGGAGATGTATTCTACTTGGAGAATAAACTGCATTCATGTTTTATTCACTTAGGAAGAAGAAAGAGAAAAGAAATAAGAAAACATGGACATAAGAGAGGCCAAAAACCCTAATTATTTTCTAACTTTTTTCCTAAGTGTGCAGGTTTAGGTTGCAGCCAAAGAGAAAAATAGACAAGTCATAAGTGCATGAAATAAAAGGAAGAATATAACTCATAATTCCAATAAACTATTTTGAAATGGAAGAAGTTACAGTGTGGAAGAGAGACTAGCAATAGAAGCACATGATTCAGTTTGCAACAGAAAGAAAAATTAGAATTTGAAAGTTGATGTTTGGCTAAAAGAGAATGTCACATTTGAAAGGAATGAAGATAGGTTTCTGAAGAAAAAAAAAATACTTTTCAATTTCTATGGGCAGATAAATTTCAGTTGTTGCGGTAAATATAAAATTAAAGCTAGTTGCTCTAGGTGAAGCTCAAGTACAGCATTGAAACACAAAATAAAATGGAACTACATTTTGACAGAACTTGAATTATCCAAATGAACAGGAGTTATAAACAAAGTTTCAAAAATTATATGTTATGCATAGTTTCTGAAAATAGTACATTATTTTCAAAAATTCAAGAATATTGTTACAGTTAAGCATTCAATAGATATGATTTTTAGAAAACAATTGCACTCATCTCATGGAGAATTTCAAGGTTCAAGTGATCTTAGTTTGAAAATAATTAAAGCGAGTATTCTCAAAGGAAGCTATAGGATTTCAAAGAATCGGGTTGATCCTGAAACAATGAATTGTAACAGATGGATTCTCCAGAATAAAAAATGAGCCAAAGATTTCAGAGTGGACCTAAAGTAATGTATAGAACTATATTTTCAGAAAATCATAACCATCTTCTAAAATATTCTCAACAAATGATGAGGTAACATTTGTCCAAAAGTTAAAGCACAAAGATCTCATACAGAGAAGAGGCTGAAGTATGAATATCCATAAAGATGAAAGTAATCTATGTCCACCATAGTGAAACAAAGGAAATTAAAAAGTAAATCAGAGTTTCATAATAGAAAACACATAAAAACAGAGTCTTTCCAAAGCTCATTTTAGCAATGGACGAAAAACACAGATACCCAGAACTCAGAAAATACGGATCTATAATTCATAATGCAGATTAGGCCAAAGAACACACTCACCATAGATAATCAAATGGTCACAACTTTTTAAAAAAAAGATGATGAAGTGAGAGGTCCACAGGACCACATGATGTTTCAAAATCCGGAGTCAATCAGGAGAAACAAATCACAGAACACACAAATATTTCCAAAAAAAAAGTTTAGTGATACATCTAAAGAAGAAAAGAAAACATAAGGGTATGTATGCAAGAGAAATTATCTCACCTATAAATGACTATGGTGGCCAATCTACTGGGAGATCTCAAAGAACAAATAAGAATCGAGCTTCAGAAACTCGCTATGGAGGCCATTGCAAGAAACCATTTCTTAGAGCTATCTTAGATTCCAAATCAAAAGAAAGAAATGGCACTTATATCAAATTTTCAACCAACAAAGAAAAATCAGATCTCGTAGACTTCACCACAAAATACCAAACAGAACAAACCGAGTTCAAAGTAGCAACCATGGTAGAAAGGAAAATGGATTTACAAGAAAAGCTCGAAAATGACCAAAGCACGACCACTACACAGAAACCGTGAAACCTGATATGACAGAGAGTATTTTGCAGAGAAGAAGCTCAAAAGTATAGTGAAAGCCAACCTTGACAAAATAGAATAATGGCATCGGAAGAAGATTTTTCCAGGACTTTACCCATACAACTGAAAAATCCAAATGAATTTGCTTCAGGGTCAAGTTCCCTTTACCATCCAAACACAAGAAGTGGGTTAACTTTAACTCAACCACATTCAGATATTAACGACATCAAGGTTCCAAGGACACAAGATCAACATCCTCAAATCAAGCTTCGTGATCAATGGAAACCACTTGGGTAAGGTACCACCATCAACATTAAATGTTAGTAAAAAATCCTAACCGTGGATCAAAGATCGATGGCATCGTAACAAAGGTACAAAATTCAACGGCCTAAAATTGGCCCCAACATTCAAGGTAAACTACGAGGGTTATAATTAACGTCACCAAAGTTGATGCCACTGACCAATTCACTAAGGGGTGAGTCACTGTGGAAGGGGACAGCCCACGTGTCCTCCGAATTAATCCTTGCAAATGATTTTCAACGTCTTAACCCAAGTGCATGTTTCAAATAATTTTAAAGGGGCGACTAAATCATATGTCATGATCACCAAAAAGGTGAATATTATAATATGCTCGAGACCAACATAAAAAAAGATGGTCAAGCATGGTGGGTTGTTGCCCCTCATGATTTTTTTAAAGAAAACATAGTATATGCCAAGTCCACAAAAATTGACCAAGCCCAATTGTTATCACCAAATCACAGCACCCCTGGAGATATACTTGTGCGTATCTTGAACTCACAGTGTGATTGGATAACATGGGTACTATCTCCAAGTTGTGGGACTTGCTACTTGAGATAGACCTCCAGAGAAAGCTAGTTCTTGCTCCTAAACTACTTGCCACAATCTACTCTAATACAGGATAAGCTAACTATTCTAATCTAAATTTCCAAGGGACCAGGGAGAGAGAATGCATAAAATAAAATCCTACACTAAAGAGGTGATACACTAGAAAAGGAGGGTGTGAGAGTAGTCTCCAAATGTGTGAAATACAGAAGCAAAGTGCACACTAGAAGAGGTGATGACAGTTCTCCATAATCTAACAAAATACATTCACTACAATATTCCAAGCACACACAATGATAATGAATTCCTGCAAGAACATAATAATAGACACAATATTCTTGTAGAAAGATAAAAGGGGCAAGAAGAATGCAGAAAACAAAGCAGGGGAAGATACATCCACAAACTTGTATTTTATTGCTTCATGATATGCACGGTTCGATCTATTAAAAGATAAGGGCCTGGATCACCATGCAAGGAGTCCACTACAAGGGCCTGCAACACACTGGCTTCACAAAGAAATTTTGGTAGAGCTTTGCTACCCAAAAACTCTCCCCTTTACAATGAGCCCAACACTCTAATTTATAGAAAAATGAGAAGGGAAAGAGAAGGGAAAATGGAAATCCCGAAATCTATCCTTCAACCACCTGTAAGAGGCATTAAATTGAGTGAAATGGTTATACATTACTTGAAAAAGGCTCCCCATACTGTCCCATGTGCTGCAACAGAGAAAGAATGATGACCATGCCTCTTAATTGCACTCCCAGCTACCAAATAAAACACTGTTCTGAACCTGGCCACGTTTTCTTTAAAATATCAATCAATTTATAACCAAATCTAGAATTTATTTATTTCTGTGCACCGGTCTCAGAACCATGATTCCAATGGTACCAATTTTGTGCGATTTCATTGAGAAATGCAAAAGTTATGGCCTCCTGAGTGCGGGCAGCTATTTTGGGTCTAGCAGGCGTTTTCTGTCATTTGACGGGAATGAGCATTGACTGACTGGAGCTGAATATGTTTATTTTATTTAAATATATCTACCCTCATCAAAATAATATTTGTGGCATAGAGGACGTCGTGCTCGTTCCAGAAAGTCCAATTTTGTGAAAATCGGAGCTCGGAGTCAAAAGTTATGGCCATTTGAAGTTTTCAGACCAAACGTTGACTTTTCTTCCTCTCCTTTGGCCGCTTCAGCTTTTCACGTCCCACATGTCCCTTTGTCCTGAATGTCCCAATTCTGAAGTTCCTCATTTCACCCGGTTTGGCCGGTTCACGTACTTTTGTCCCGCGCGTCCCAGACTGTTTCGGGCTACCTTGACTCATTTCACCTAGTTCGGCCGGTTCGCGTACTTTTGTCCCGCGCGTCCCAGACTGTTTCATTTAACAGTTAGTCAATTTTTTCAACTTTTTCGGCCAGTTCAGATTTTTGCGTCCCGCATGTCCCTTGTGCCTGGATGTCCCAAATGCTGCGCAGACCGCCTGGCGGCCTTTCGGCCGGTTCGCGCCCAGATGTCCCAACTGTCCCAAGGACCGCCTGGACTAGGACTTAGCCATCTTTCGTGATTTTTCCTAGCCCGAGCTTGTTTTTTATGCAATTTTTTTACATTTTCTCAGAACTTGCTCTCTTCTACTTGGACAAGGGAGTTAGAAAAATATGAGGGGACCCTAGAAACATGACCTTTCACCCTGAATCAATATAACTGCTTGGGACTAAAGAATTTGATGCATGTTATCAAAATTACCTTGGGGTGAATTTTGGATAACACCAATGAAGATTTCAACCACATGTGCTCCCCAGAGGAGGAATTATTTCAACATATATGGAGTTGTATTTTGCATGCCTTCATAATAGGACAAAATAGAGAAGATGACATAGTTTCATGTTCATGGAAAGAGACTTGCATAGTAAGCAACCTTATTTTTAGAAAATTATTCATCCTTCTCTTCTTAAAATAGAAAACTCAACTTTAGTTTGACTGTATTGTAATTAAGGCCAATAATGCCTATTTGTAATTGCATGCACTATTTTTATTCCTTTGTCTATTATTAAATAAAGGATAAAAATAAGATGCATGGGCGAGTACAAGACTTAGGCTATTTTTAGGAAGAGGGTGAAATTTATTTTTTCTATATATTGTGTGCCTTTACAAAGCACAAGAGGAGAACTACATGAGGACTTTTGGATATATGAGTATTGATGCAAATTTTTTCAATTTTTCCCTTTGAGTGTGAAGTATTCCATGCCTTTCTAAGTTATTTTGTAGTCTTTTGTATTTTGATATTAATCTTCTAAATGCAATTTCCCTGATCAATCACTTTACTCTGCTACAAATTCAGTCTTTTCTGCTTAATTTTAATGTGCATGTTAACTTATTAGTACTATTATGATTCTCCCTCAGTATAATCAAGTGTTTTTTCCTTAGACATTCTGCAGGAAAACTATTGGTTCGTGTATCAAGAATCCTTCCCAAATCAGTTGTGCATATACTCAATCAAATCTCTCATACAAATTTGGTGTATCACCTTAGTTTCAATCATTTTACAGTCATCTTTTACTCTCAAACTCCCAGAAATCAGTTTAGGATACACTAATAAGGAACCGTCCTTGATACCTGAAGAATCACCTCAAAATAGGTATACCCACAGACCTGAGGTGTTTCCATTGTATCTACAAAAGAGAGAGATCATTTGTGCAAGCCTAGAAAACCTGTAGCCATCTCTCTACAGGGTGCACTTTCAAGAGATAACATGAGCCATAAGAGAGAGGGAGGCATAAGAGACTTGGGATTGAATGTGTGATGGCGGGATTTAGAGGTTGGCATCCAAACCCTTGGGAGGCACAAGGGCACCCTCATTTTTCCTATCTCTTTTTGGCTATTTTAGAAGCCTTTGTTTGGGAATTCTTTGAGGCTATAAATAAGTATTTTGTGGTTATTTTTCTTATGTGATTTTTTGTTTGAAAGTGAGTGTTTAAGTATTGTTTTAGTTTCCATGTGTTGAAACATCTCTTATTGCCTTATGGTTGGGCTCGTGGGCCAATGAGAAGAATTGCATTTTCTTCTCATTGAAATTTTGGTTGGGTGGAGAGTGTCGCCTCCCCTCGATTTTTGGTTGTTGTGGTCAAGTGAGGAGAAGATGGAGCTTGGTTGAAGATTTGATTTTCAGAGCTATATTTGAAGACAAATTGTATCTCATTTTAGCTTTTCCTTCTTGTAAAAAATTTCCACTTTAAGTGGAAGATATTGTATTAATATTTATGAAGAGAAAAATTATATTGATTTTTGGATATCAAATTTGTAATGTATGTGGAAATGAAAGTCACTTTTAGTGAAGCAAGTTGATGTAATAAAAATGTGATTGGAAAAAAGCTTGTTCTCTTTTAGTGGAATGGTAACCTTCCTTAAGTGTGTTGGTTTTGTTCTAAATAAATTATTGGAAATATTGTTGAAACTCTCTTGTGGAATGTCAGAAAATTGCATCAAGAAATAGTTACTTTTGTTGTATTCCATGAAATTTATAAAGTAGTGAAAAAATTTATATTTGTTCATTCTCTTATAGTGGTTGAATAAATTTTCAACTTTATTTAAATGAATGGAAAGAACTCATATTTACTTGTCTTTACTTGGTTAATAAAAATAGAGTAATTCTTAACAGTAGTAGAGAAAATAAATTTCTTCAATTACAACTTAGACCTTATCCTTACTAGAGCATGGAAATTTACTATTAAGTCACTACAAACTTATATATAAACTCAATGCAAATCAATATAATAACCAGTGAAATTGGGCTTGATTTTTTAAACCTCTCATCAAACTAGTTCTTTTGCATCCTATACAAATTACTATCCCACTTTTAAAAGAAATCTCTAGTGCAAGATTAAGAAGTTAAAAATATCAATATCACTACTTCCTAATAATAGTATTCACATTCAAATATTATTATTATTAAAATTAATTAATAATTTAAGTATTATTAATTTTAAATATATATATATATATTTGTAACTTTATTATATTTAATATATCAAAGTGTATATATAAATAAATATAAAAGAAATTACATTGAGCAAATATTAACTAAGTATAATGACAATATTAAACAAAGAAATTAAAGTTTGAAAGCCATAAAGGCTACGGCAAGGGGAAGAATAAGGTAAGGGGTTGGGGAGGACCCTCTCCCCAAACCAAAACTATGGTATTTTAATATATATATATATATATATATATATATATGTATGTATATATGTATGTATGTATGTATGTATGTATGTATGTATTTGTGTTTTTATATAATCTCATACCCAAAATGATAATATATATCAAACTTAACAAAATCACAAAATGGCACAAACCCATTTGCCTACTTGAGAAAATAATATTGAAATGAAATAAATAAATAAATTTAAAAGCTTAATGAAGGTTTAAACAAATAAGAAAATAATGGAGCTTATATGCCTCCCCAAAAGCTTAAGAGGGCCTCAAATGGCTTCCCCATCCTCCTCCCACAACTTGTAAAACAAAAGAGAAATAATAAGCCTAAAGAAAGAGAGAAAGTAGTTTTCTTAAGCATACTTTAGGGTTAATTTTTTTCCCCTCATCTAAGGGCCCTAAATGAATCCATCCGTGGGATGAGATTCATCCCTACAAAAAATAGGTGGGGAGTGGGTGAGTGGAATTTGAATTTAAATTGAAATTGAAAAATTTTAATTCCAAAATACATGGGTTGAATTTTTAAGAGGTCACTTTATGGGGTAGGGGTATGTTTCTTATTCTAACCCCATGTCAAATGGGGACCTTGTTAATTTTTTAACCTTGTGGAAATAAATAACTTTAGTATTTATTTATATTGGCTGCTTTTACCCTTGAAATATAAGTGTGGGATATTTAACTATAATGGAATTAATTTTTTAATTAAACTAACACTTAGGGAGAATTTAACCATGCTTGGTCTAATTAAGTTCATTAAATTATAATGTGGGTTTTAATATTTTTGTATAATGGGGAAGATTTTATTAATAAATAAAAGTAAATTAGAAATATTAATGGGATGACTATATTTCGAAGTCTGTTTGCAGGCACGTTTTTTTAAAAAAATAGTCCATAATTTTTTAGGTTGTCCTAGGTTGTTCTCAGGTTTAGTCCGGGCAGATTTTGGCGGGAGTTACACTTATATTCAGAGTAAGAGAGAGTAGACCTTTGTTTCAGTTGTACTAAAGAACATTGTTAATAATCAAAAAAATTCTCAAATTGGTATAACGCACCATGACCTTATAGAGAGAACTGTTTCCACGAAAACAAACATTGTTAAGAGGGCCATAATTCCGTTTCGGAAAAGTGCAATCCTTCTTGTTTGTTTTTTATAGCTTGTTGTGGAATTTCCCGCCAAGCACTATGCTTAAAATATTGTACTTAGAGAAGTTATAGACATTTAGAAATAATGAATAAAGTATGTCCGATATACATATATTTCACATTGTCTTATATAACAAAAATGATAAGCTATCACTAACTCTATTAATGTGATATGTTTCTCAAATAATCTCCTGTAAATACCAAACATTAGATCTTTCGACCAGTATCCTTTAAGCATTTTCATTAGTCTTGTTACAGGCATCTAATCCTCACTACTACAGCATGACCAATAGACACATAAATCACATAGTCTTATAAATTTTTTTTTTCCAAACTATTGCAAACTCTCTTTGAAATACCAAACATTACATCTTAATTCCCTCTACATTTTATCATTGAATAGGTGTAAATAGATTTTAAAATATTTTAGGAGGTTCATTTATATGTTCACTAGAAGTCTATCTAAAACTAAAGTGTGTATTTGTTAAGGTTCCTATCATGCCATCTATATAATGTTACAACTTGTTTGAATCATATGTAATACTTTAAAAAGGTGAAAATGGTTTTATAAATTTCAATTAATCATAATTCGATTTGAGACTTTTAGAAAAAAATTGTTATTATTGATTAGATCCACAAAATATGAATTACTATAACCAGTTGAATGATACGTAAGATGTCCTATCCAAGCCTAGCAATTGCTAACCATTAAGTTAATTACACTATTATGATACATAGTAAAGAACTATAGAGGCTGGTTTCTGTTAGGGTAGTATTTAAATTTCTTAATATACAATGCAAGAAAAAAACTTAAAAGTTCAAAAATGACCTACTTATTAATTTATTTTACTCTAAATATAGGTAGAATGTATTCCATTCTTCATGCTCCATTCAGAATAATTCCATTCATCGCAAGTGATATTTTTTGGAAAAAAAGAGATGATGAATGGTTTGTGGAAAGTAATTCCCCTAAAAACTACCACATTGACCTCTCGTTGTTTTTGGTTATAGATGAAAATCACAAGGAAGTAGGTATTTTCTATCATTAGAAGCTATAGATTTGGGGACATTGCATGTCCAGGTGGAAATCTTTGACTTTAAAAATACTAAGTGTCTTATTTTGGATATAGAGTTGGATGTTTCTTTGTTTAAGAAATGGGAAATGCATGCCTCAATAAAAATCATACCATATTCCTATCCAAAGTATGATTGGAATTTGGGGATTATATCATATTTTGATAAAACTAGTTGTTCAAATGCAGAAGACATTCAAAATGGTAATTAACAGTATTTAGAAAATCATATAGAAACAAGAAAGCATCATCTGTTTTTCATCTCTTTCATAGAAAAGGTTTTCTTTCACCTCCAAAATATTCCAAGTTATTTAATATGATGAGGAAAAAATATTTGACTAAATTGAAGATAAACCCATATAAATCGAAATTGCATGGGTTGAAAAGGAATACTAAATCAACTGATTCTTTTGAGGCTAGTGTAATAGAAGAAACATTTGATTCTTACAGTAAAATAAAAATGAGACAACAAAAAGAGAGAAAATGTTCTACATTGTTTGAGAAATAAACATTTGGGTAATATTGTATTGACATCCTAGAGTGAATCCAATGTAATCAAAAAATTTAAATTGCATGAATCCCACTACCGCTAGTTGTCTGTATTGTTGCATGAAGAGAGAAATGGAAAAAGAAAATATGATTTCCATATAGGGGAAAAAATGGAAAAATGGAAAAAATATCATGAGGTAGAAGAAGTAATGCCCATCACAACTCAGCCAATATTAGACAACTATGTGATGTCACTGGGAGGAAATATACTAGCAAGGATGAAAGTCACAAACAATTATACTTTTAAATCTACATATCCATTCCAACTTCCATCAAATTTATCAGTTATTCCTTAGACTAATCCTTTCAATGTTGAATGTGTGATCATTGATTTTTACAATTTGGCCATCTATATTTCTTATAATGTCATAATAAGGCTTCTAACAATTATCAGAAAAAATGTTCTGTATTTTATTATTATCGTTCTAATACCAATTGGTTATCCAAAAATGTTAAGCGATATAGTACAAAGATACATGGAAAAGGTTAAAGACATTGGAGTATCAATTTTTGATGGATGTTACAGACTCTACAATACCAATGGGATATTCAAAAATTTGTGTCTTATGTACACAATATCTTGTGTGTACAACTGCTATAATATTGATGGTTATAGAGAAGAGGTCACTATGGATTGGATGGAGAAAGTGATACAAAAATTGGTAACTATAAGAAAAATTGGCCTACAAGGAAACATCCATCCTTTTATTTGTGAAATATCATATGAGTTCTAGGCAAAAAATATCACTCGATGTTGTTGCAAAATTTCTCTAGTACTAGTGCTTTATAGAGGCAGTGTCACACTCTTTGCATTGGTGGATTCTGAACTATCTATTATTTTTATTGTTGAAACACATAGTCAAGAAATTTTTCTCAAACATTATTATTCTCATATGAAGAAATGTTCGTCTCTGAAAACAACTTCAACAAGTGATTTTGTTTAATGTCTTTTAGCCTAAATATGTTATTTATACAATTATTGTTTATGCAAAAAACCAAAAATCTATAAAAGATGTTGTACAACCATTTCCCCATGACACAACACAATCAATTAAATATGGTGATTTACTTTCAATCATTTTATAAATATGTTTAATGATCTTTATCTTCAATTTCCATGGTTTTCAATTTTCTTAACAAACTTATTTTTTTTACAAATTAGGTGACATATGTGGAGAACGTGGGCACATCGGCCATGAATACACCATCATATCTACGTATGTTAATCATGTGAATTTACAAACAAATCTTTTAATAAGACCCACAAATTTATAAAATCGTAATGATTATGCAGACAACCAAGAACCAGACAATGTAACTATGGAGGGCATGAAGGTATCGATATGAATAAACACTCAAAAGCTGGTATGATATCCATGTGTATTTTACAAAAGAAAAAATACCCACAAATTTATCGGAAACGGTAACTAACGGACATTAGTTTATATACTTGGAATAGAGTCAAATAAAATGTTTTAAAAAATTCATTTATAAGCTATGATAACAATTTAAAATGAAGTATATAGAACTTATCATATTCTACGAATCCATGTTCAATACAGTAATGGTTTGACTAAAAAACCTTACATTCATCAATATCTCGCTCATTTACAAGTGAATATTGTCTAGAATGTTTCACTGATTCACTACTACATACTGACTACTTACATACTGATTCAACATCATCATAAACAGAACTACATATGGCTTTCTCTAGCTCATACATATGTAAAGAACACTTGGTCTTCCTCATTAAAGGTTTTCCAACTAAGTGTAGTTCAACCAAAGATGACATAGGTTAGCGGTCAAAAATTCTCATCAATAGTTGAGGTGTGTTTTCCGCCAAAGGGTGGTTCGACGAATATAAGTGTGGCTTAATGACCACTAAATTTGAATTATAAGATAGAGAATAATTGATATTGTACTTACCATATCACCACATAAACCATTATTTTTTATCCATTTAATATTTCATTTTCCACAACGTGAAATCGATTATGAATTTATTAATGATAATTTCAAATACATTATGCTGACATTTTCAATAGCAAGAAATAGATTATTAATTGATTATTTATTTGAAATAGATCTTACATCAATGGATCCAATAGTGTGGAAAGGAAGTGTAATCAAGCCACAATCTCAATCGGTAATTGTTAGTCATAAGTGAAAATGTTGTTTATTTTGATTTTTGTAATTGATATGTGTCTGACGAGAATAAAATTTGTTTACATCCCTACAAGTAGTAATAAGAGTTATTTACTTATTTTGGATATGGAGGACTTGTTATACGGGATAAAAAAACATACAATATGAATATGTCATTCATGTTTGGTATGAAAGCTATCAACCTACAAGATGGCCTATTAGAATTTACAAAATTATTATCACCATACTGTGAATTGGGATTCTGGTCGAACAATCTCATTTCTGCTAATGTTAAAAAGATATCAACGGGATTCAATCAAAAAATATAAATGGTATTGAATCCAAGACTCATTTGGCTAAAGGAACATTGGAATATAGTTGGAGGAATAACAATAAGAGACCTAAAAAAGGTTTAAAGTAGAAATGATTTTTCATATAGTTCTAAAAACACTTTGTGTATTACATTAGGTGCAAAGGGAAACCGTCCTGAAAATTTTATGGTGGGGATGTAAATTCTATGCAAATATTGTAAAAAAGATAAATGGTTGATGGCCGATTTGAACAAAAGAAGATTACAAATAGTGTCTCAAGGATTGAATGTGGTAGAGGGCATCAAATTCTTAGAGAAAGAAAATATTAAATAACTATTTACCTTTTCAGAATGTTGTTATGATGGTATTGTTTAACATTGTCAATAGTATATACATACATATGTTATTATGAAAGTACTATGTAACTCTATTATATTATGGTGATATTGTCAAAATATAAGTTGGGAGGATTTATATTTTCACTGATTATAAGAAGACAATATGATTGAATAACTTTTGTGGTGAATTATGAGAAAAACATTCCCTTGAAAATTGTAAAATAGTATTTTTTATAGTGTTCATAAAATAAATATAAAATTATATTATATATACTTAATTATTTTTAATATCTTTTAAAATAATTAATATATAAATAAATCTCTACAAAAATTGACACTCACATCTATAATATACAAGTCATATGTGATAGTTAATTTAAAGATTTGCAAATATTTTGAGGATTAAAACAACAAAGAAATGTCTAAATGGGCATCAAATTTAACACCACGTTGTGGCCTTTGTTAGAACCATTGAAGGACAACAAAAGATGTTCGTTATCCTGTATAAAATAGAAACATGTTATGTACATAAAATGTCATAAATAATGCCTAGCGTCCACTAGACTATATAAAATAGAAACATCTTTTGTATATAACAAATCATAAATAGTTCTTAGCGGCCACTATCCCGTTTAAAACAAAAATGTTATCTTTATATAACAAAGCATAAATAATGGCTGGAAATTGCTAGTCATTTTTAAACAGAAACATGTTATGTACATAACAAATCATAAATAATGTGTAACGGCTTCTAGCCCATATAAAACATATACACGCTATGTTTAGTCCAAAGCATAGACAATGCCTAGTAGATGCTAACCCGTATAATGGATTCCAATATTTGAATTTTTGGATTCCAATATATGGGACTTTGAAATGTAATAAATTACGATATATGTAATTTTGGATTTTTTGGCATGAAAATCTGTCACTTGGGTAGATTTATGGATAGACGAGCCAATAGTGTGCGGGGCATAGCCCCTCTTTGAGTCAGCAAAGCGAAACTGGTTTATTGCTATTCTACCAGCAGGAATCTGTGCAAGTCTCACAATATTCTGCCTTCGGGGGTTTGGGATTTTATCCCAGTAGGGTTATTTCTGACTGCGGAAAGAAAGGAATGGAAGAGAGGATGAGGAAAGATCAGATCCGAAGAAAGAAAAGAAATGAATTCCAAAGTAGAAAGGTTAGAGGGTTTATGTTTTGGGATTGGTAGCAAAACAGAGCCAAACCTACTTACATAAACGAACAAAGCAATACTGATGAATAAATGACAATAAAACAGAAGTAGATCCAACAGAATAAACACATAGATCTGACGTAAGAAAGATCTAATGCAAATAACACATGTATTCAACACAAAGTCTAAATATTGTATTAATATTTCCTTCTGTTACAAAAAGTTCAAAGTCTTTTCTTCTCACTTCTATTTTTCATCTGAAAAGTATCCACCACCCAAATACAACAAGTATTTGAGTATTTATAAGAAGAAGAATAAGAAGGAAGGCAAAAAGGAACCAACCACCTATTTACAGAATATCTACAAAAATATCTCAAAGTCATGTTGACTTTTAACAACTTGATGGCTGACATCATCCCATGGTGCAACATGGATGATGTGATCATTTGTGCCAACATACTTTAGAAATTTACAAAATGAAATTCGAAGAAGAGAGATTATTCATCGTCGTCGTCCTGCGGTTGAAAGGGGATATCCTTCTTTTGCTGCTCAGGTGACGAGATGTGAAATTGGGCACGGTATTCCATAGACTTACTGATCATGGGCTCTATTTGATCATGGGAAGGATCCTTGTGTCACTCGTTGATTACCTCGCAAGTCTCCCGCTCGTCTATGAGCTTCTTTGGGAGTTTGGAATATTCTTTCTCTTCTTCTATTAGGAATCCGATGAAGTTCCGACAGGCCAGAAAGTTATTGATGGACTCCATGTCAAAAGTGCCCTCTGGCCCCAGCCCTTGTGAAATGATCTCCTTGAAAATCTGAATGGTTTCATCAACCTTCCTTAAGGTGAAAGAAGGAGTAAGCAACCCTGGGGACATGTTGAGAATGATCTGTTCCATTTGGTGCATTGCATCTAGGGCTTCTTCTTTTACCTTATCGATCTTTTCAAGGACCAATTCTAGTTGATCCATCTGGTAATCCAGAGTGGAAAGGACTTTATTGAGGGCCCTAGCGTGACCAAAAATGCCGAACTTGACCAGATCTTCGACTAAACAGTCGAACATTCATTGAAAAGTCTCATGCTGCAGCCTAGCATGGTCCAACTCTTCTGATATGGGTCCCGCTAATGCCTGGAGCTCTTTATTCACCTTGTTGATGTTCAGATACAAATCGGTGAACTTGGCGATCACTCGTTCACTGTCCTTGAGGATCTGGCTCCTCCAAGCGGAAACTGCCATGCCCTACTCGCCGATCTTTACATATTCATCAATTTTATCCTGACTCAGAGGCTTAGGAGTTTTGGTGGCAGTTATGGGAGGTGCACTGCCCATCTTTTGTAGGGCGTGGAGCAGATGTCTATTTTTCTCTTTCAGCAACCTTTTCTCTTCTTTTGCCTCTTGAAGTTTCTTGCAGAGGGCGTCGACTACAGATAGGGCCTCTCCCTGAAGGCTTTCAGAAGACATCCCCATTGTGACTTGAGTCACTGTGTAATCTATCGAGGACAGATCCTTTTTATCCTTAAGAGGATTGGGGTACGTGATCTCCATTACCCTCTCTCCCGAAGCACTCTGAGAGAAGCGTGTGATGGGCTTCTGCTTCTTTACCCCTTTTGATGGGATCACGGAGAAGTCCATCGGTGCGATGGGAACTTTTATTTTCTGCTGACTCAGGTGCTGGGAGATCCAAGCTGGACTTATGGGAGAAGGGCCAGAAAAAGAGAAGGGGGCAGCTGCAGTAGTAGAAGGGAAAAACGTGGAGACACTTGGAGGTGGCATCGAGAGGGAGGCCGAGGAAGTGCTCACGAGAGGAAGAGATACTGCAGGAGAGGAAGACATAGGAAGAGAGGGGAACTCAGAGATGAGGGAAGAAATGGAGGGGGACAGGTCCGCAAGAGAAGAGAAGATGGATGAAGAAGCAGGAGGAACAGTAGAAGAAGGGGGAGAGGACACGACCAAAGGAATGGTCGCTTGAGTCACCTGAGGAGGGGAAGGAGGGGAAGGAGAAGGAACAGAAGGGACCTCAGTTGTTATAGCCATGGCCACATCCTGAGTGGATATGCCTATTGGAACATCTTCCGCCGCTTCTTCCTCTGAGATTTTCGGGATTTCAACCCGTTCTTGTGAAGCGGAAGGAGGACTTTCTGGAGCTTCCTCTTGGGTGGAACTGGATTCACCCTCTTTACCTTTACCTTTGCCTTTTGGCTACTATTTTGATCGAGGAGGTGCGTTACCCAATGGAGAGGTTGTGAAATCGACTCCGAGGTAGATGAGCCCGTTCATTTGGCACCAATGTTCTTGTTCTACGCAGAGTTTCCTTGACCCTTTCCTCAATTGTCTGAGGTGCTTTAGTTCTATCAATTACCACAAAAGGCCAATCGTCCCCACCTGTGTCAAGATACACTTGATCCACTTCCTCCTCAGTAGTTTGGTAGCCTTTGGGGATGATGGCCACCCCATACTAGATGATTTCTGCTAAGGCCAAACGAGAATGGTCCTTCCTCCTGAGCTCCACCTCATGATATATATCGATGTAGATATCTTCGATCTGAGGGATATGGATCAGATCAAGCTTGGCCCTAGGCAGAAAATTTCTCAGGTCGAAGGTGGGCCTTGCTGGGAAATTATGTTTCAGATTCAGCAGCTCCAGCTCTGCAAACATGTCTTTTGCCTTGTGGTGAGTGAGACATGTATACCTACCCACTGTGAGGGGGAAAGGAGTTCCACCCTTCTTTCTCTTAAGGCATTTCTCATCGTAGGTGATTAGCTTCCTTGACAGCTCCAACAGGATCAATTTTGGACCAGAATACCTTGGTAGTTTAGTTGGTTCCCCCAACAAATTAGCCACCCTTAAATAAGTGAATGTGGGGAATTGAGTGAATAGGGCCCCCCATTTCTCCATGGCTGCCATGATGCTCTTGATCGTGTGACCATGAGTCATATTCAGCCTCAAGAGGTAGATGATGCCATAGAAGAAGGCATCATTGATCTTTGTAAATTGGGGGATGTTATTTTCCAGCTTCAGTTCTGGATAATATTCATAGATTTTAACCTGGGGCCAAACCCCGCACCGCATCAGAGCTGGGTAGTCCCTTTCTGAAGCTGCAGCGTAAACAACATAGGAATTCATGTAGAACTTCCCTGTTGTGGCAAGTTGTTGTAGCTGCTCTGATAGTTGTGCTGATTATGATTTCTACCCACTCAAAGCGTTGATCGGGCACATTTTTGTTCATTGTTTCCAAGTACCGCAGCATCCATTTGTGAAAATAATGGGCATCAGGAAGCCCAAAGACTCTGCTCAGGAATGTAATGGTGTCACTGAGTTCCTCTGAGAAGTCACTGTGATGAATGACCTGTGGCCACCGAGTCACCACCTTTTTATTTTTCAGATACACCTCGTTCATCAGCTGCATGCACTGATCTTCATTTTCGTCCCAGGCCTTAATGCAGTCTTCCCGGCTTATGGCCACAAAGTGCCGATGGTGAGGGATGCCGAGCATTATTTCAAAGTGGCGGGCAGTGAGGTTGATTACGACCTCACCCTTCTCATTTACGACACATCTTGTGTCCTTATTGTAGCACCATCATAAATTCGTTATTCACGGCACTTACTGGGATTCCTCCAGCAAAGTGCAGCGCACTGCCTATCAATTTGTCCATCCATGGACTTCTTGTGACCTTCTGAGTTCTGACCCAGAACTCCTCCATATCAATATGACCCAGTTCTGAGTCTCTGATGTCCAGGTCACACTCGGCCTGGGACTCAGGGCATTCTGACCCTCTGATACTTATACTTCATTTCTTCTTCTGTGAGCTTGGCCTTGCCTTTGGATTTGGTAGGTTTCTTGCTTGATGTTGACATACGTTCTTCTGAACTTAGTTGCTGATCTGCAACAATAAGAAGTGAAACCCAATTGAAGAAAGCCATGTCAGCTGTTTGATTTTCCATTGAAATGTTGACAGAAGAAAGAGTTAGCAATTTAAAGGCCTCAGGGCACAGGGCGCATGAATACTGCAGGTTGCAGGGTTAAATAGTAAGGCGCACAGGAAAGGGATGCTGCAGGGGAGAAATCAGTGCCAAAGGGCACATGGCGCATGGATACTGCAGATTACATTCTTTGTTTTTGTAAGCACAAGTGCGCCTGCACCATATGTATGCATTTTATAAAGGGCGCATGGATTCTTTATGTTACATGGGAACAGGATGCGCCCGTGGCGCATGGAATTTTTATGTTGCATAGAACTCTGGTGTGCCAAAGGCACATATAAGGTTTGTGTAACATATGCATTTAGTGCACTAAAGAGAGCTTGGCACGGTGCATGGAAGTTATGCATAACATGATGTTGTTGTAATGAGGGATGCACCTGTGCCGTTTAAAGCTTTACACTTGGCGCAGGTTTGACTGGTGTTGCATAGACGCAAGGTGTGCCAAAGGGCACAGGTTTTAACAATGCAACAAATGAGTTTGGCGCGCCATGAGGGGGCGCGAGGAAAGCGTTTACAACAAACTAAGGAAGTGCGCCTTGAGGGCACAACTTTTCATGATGTAGCAGGTAGGGAATGTGTGCCATTGGCGCGGCTGCTCTTGATGTAACAGGGGTGACAGATGTGCCAAAGGAGAAGAGAAGAAAAATATAGTTTCTTAAGCTTTGATTCTCTCTGTGAGGGGTCTCATTCTTTCAAACTTCTTCTTGAGAGTGTTTTGGGTGATAAAGAGGCTTTGCACAGAGAGTTTTAGGCAATCATTTCAGGACAGAGTTCTCCCCTACCAGCAGATCTGGAAAGAGGGGGAAGAACATGGGGGAGAATGGAAAAGACAACAAGGAAGGGGGGGGGGAAATTCATGATTCACAGTCCTTCCAATCAAACCATACCAACAAGCAGCTAAAAACCACAAACACAAAAATGCACAACAGAAAGAGGACCTCTTACCAGGATAAATAGTGGAGAAGTGTGCAAACGGGTCCACGAAAAGATTCGAAAGCGACAGGGCTGGTGCGTTGACAGGTACAGAGAAAAATAATCACGTGATTGTGTTTGGTGACAATGACAGCGTAGACGCACCTATTTATAGGTGAGGTAGCAATAAATGTGCCACCAAATTTTCAAGTGGCACACCAAAAGAGCCATCGACACAAGAAAACATGCGCCCTTTGGCACACCAAAATGTTTGCCAACACAGAAAATATGCGCGCCTTTGGCGCACCGAAAGGGGTGTCGACAGAGGAATATGTGCGCCCTTGGCGCACCAAAAAGTGGCGCAACAAATGTTCTGTTGACAGGAAGGCACATGCACCTTGGCGCATGCAAGGAAGACTCAACATAGTGAGGCACACCAAAACGCCTGTTGACACGAGAAAGCATGCACCAAAGGATTTAAAGGGGGTGCATCAAAAGTTTATGTTACATAGTCATTATGTGCGCCCAACCAAAAAAGACCAAAAATGGCTAAGTTTGGAAAACTAGATTTCCCAGGAAGGGATTTTGCAATGTTCCAAACGCAAGGGATCCCTGACGAGGGACCGGAACAAAATTTTGGCAAGGTTATCAGTAAAATTTCCCTTGCCAATTTTACGGGATAACAGCTGGCTCTTTCTGGGGACTGTCTCTGAGCGAACCTCAGGGGTAGAGAATCCCAGATCTCATGTGCCTATCCATTGGGTAACAGAGTCAAAAACAAGGGCAACCGGAGGGCAAACAAAAGGGAACACACAACAAATGGAAAGCAAACACACGACAAAAACAAAATGTACAAAGAAGAGAGCAAGCTCTACTTCCTGAATATTTTCAGATGTTGCCCGCTATAGGGAAGCGGGAGTTCGGTTCCATCCAGATATGAGAGATAGAAACTATTCTCTCCATTGAGCTGCTTGATCTTGAAGGGCCCTCTCCACAGGGAATCAAACTTTCCGTGCATGCCTTTTGGCTCTCTTCGCTTGTCCCACAGAAGGACGAGGTCTCCCACCTGAAAATTTCTTTGCTTAGCTTTCTTATCGAATAGTCTCTTGACTTGATTCTGATGCTCGGTGATCTTGTCGACCACTCTTACTCTCTTCTCTTCGAGCTCCGCTAGATACATGATCCTCTTTTCAAGGGAACTTTGAAAAGTTTCATCTTTGATTTCCCGTGCCAAACGTAGAGTAGGGAGCTCAGCGGAAATGGGAAGCTCGGCATCGGTGCCATATAACACTTGAAAAGGTGACATGCCGAGAGATCTCTTGGGAGTAATGCGATCTGCCCACAAAGCATCGTATAAGGACTTGTGCCACATTCGTTGATTCTCATCCACCAACTTTCGTATGATGGTCACCAAGTTTTTGTTACTGGATTCTGCTTGACCATTTCCCTGAGGGTAATAATCTGAAGCGTGAGCCAAAGTTATTCCGTATTCGTAGCAAAAACTAATAACTTCCCGTGAAGAGAAGTTAGAAGCAT
Source organism: Taxus chinensis (assembly GCA_019776745.2). Lineage (NCBI taxonomy): Eukaryota > Viridiplantae > Streptophyta > Pinopsida > Cupressales > Taxaceae > Taxus > Taxus chinensis. The sequence continues at coordinate 99,024,510 of CM034152.1, read as the reverse complement.
TATCAGCAACAATTTTGTTTGGAACGCCAAATCTGACAATGATATTTTCTTTGATGAAACTGCAAACAACTTCAGAAGTGGCATGTTTGACAGGTATGGCTTCCACCCACTTGGTGAAGTAATCCGTTGCTGTTAGGACATAACTATGTCCGGAACTCGATTGGGGGTTGAGTGCACCGATAAAATCAATTCCCCACTGCCTGAATGGTTCGTTGACAATGACCGGCCTGAGGGGGAAAAGTAGCCAACTTGGGCTTGCCGACGAACTGCTGGCAAGGTTCACACTTTGCCACCCAGGTGGCTGCATATCTTGGAAAAGTGTCGGCCAATAGTACCTGGCCCGGATGATCTTGTGTGCTGTCACAGAAGAGGAGAAATGGCCTCCATAGGCTGAATTATGAAAACTTTCAAGTAACTTCACCTGCTGTGGCTTGTCGACACACCGCAAGAAGACACCATCTATCCCGCGTTTGTATAAACCGTCATCCCAGATGACATATTTGGCTGCTCTGAGCTTTATAGTGCGCTTCTCCTTCGTAGTTAGGTGAGCCGGGCATTCACCGTAGGTGAGGAAGAAAGCAATATCGGAATACCACTCATCGCTGGTTGCTACAAATAGGACTAGAGGCAGTGAATCAGGTTTTTCCAGCCGGTCTTGCGCTTCATTGGTACAATCATCCTTTTCTCCAGAAACTTCCGACCCTTGGTTTTCGGCCATAAGTTGACACAAGCCTTTGCCTCTTACCAACTTGGTTGGTTTTATATCTAAATCATACTCCTGGACCTTTGCAATCCAATTTCCGCGCAAGCTTCCTAACTCCTGTTGAGTTAAGATTGACTTGACCGCCATGTCAAGGACCAGCACCACTGTATGAGAATTTAAAATGTAATACCTGAAGTTTTTGACTGCTTTGACGACGGCGAAGGCATGTTTTTCCAATTGAGACATTTTTAATTCGTGAGGCTTGAGGGGAGAGCTCATGAACGCAATCGGAGATTCAACATCCTTAGAATTCTTTTGCATCAAGATGGCAGACACAGTATGCTCAGATGCATAGCTATACATGATAAAATCCTTGGAGAAATCAGGACATACCAGGACTGGTGCGTGAGCGACGGAAGCTTTTATTTCTTCAAACGACCTTTTTCCTTCCTCGCTCCACCGGAAATTCGGTGATCCTTTCATCATGTCCAATATATGACGAGTCTTTTCAGCAAAGTCAGGAACAAAGCGCCTAAGAAAATTCACCTTTCCAAAGAAAGAGTGAACGCCGGTCTTACTTGTAGGCAGAGTAAGGCTCTGAATAGCCTTAACTCTTTCGGTATCTATCTTCGTTCCTTCTTTGCTAACAACATGCCCTAGCAACTTTCCTTCTGTGACTCCAAAAACAGACTTTTTCGGGTTCAGGGAAATCCCATGCTCTCGGCATCTGGCCAATACTTGCTCCAGGTGATCACAATGATCACTTCGTTGTTTAGAGAACACAGTTAAGTCATCTAGATAAACCACAATGACCTTCCCCATCATACCTTTGAATGCCAGGTCCATAGCCCGCTGAAAAGTGGCGCCAGCATTGGTTAGGCCAAAAGGCATCCTGCTGTAGGCAAACGTACCCCAGGGAGTAGTGAATGCTGTTTTAAATTGATCTTCAGGCGAGACTTCAATCTGATTGTAGCCCAAAAAAACCATCAAGCATGGACAACATTTTTGATCCAGTTACCGCTTGCAGAACTTGATCCATTATAGGGAGTGGGTAGTTGTCTTTTAAGGAAGCCTGATTCAAGTTTTGAAAATCTACGCATATGCGTATTTCACCTTTTTTCTTGCGTACTGGCATAATGTTTGCTACCCAAGTACTGTGATGGATAGGAAAAATGATTCTCGCATCCATCATTTTCTGAATTTCAGCTTAGATAGTACCTGAGATCTTAGGGTTATAATGCCTCTACTTTTGGCGAAAGGCTTTAACATCTTCTTTCAACGGGATGTCATGTTGGACGTCCTTTGGCTTAAAAGACTTTAGATCAACATAGGACCATGCCAATACATCCATGTATTTCTTCAGCAGTTTGACAAACTTCTGCTTCTCTTCAGGCATGCAACATTTTCCAATGTTCACGAATTGCGGATGCTCTACTGAACCTAAATTGATCGGTTTGGTTTCTGGGGAGGAACCCGTACCATCTCGCCTTTTCTTTTTTACAAAACGGTCATGCCTATCGAATAACCGTTCTAAGGAAACCAGGCCCTTTGGAATTTTATTTCCCTTAAGTTGACATATGCCATCGTTCCCTTCAGATTCATCCTTTTGATCGGTGACTGATTCGCGGCACATAGAAGTGGATCCTTCAAAATGTAATTCCTTGAAATTTTCCACCTTCTCTAGAAAGGAAATGAGTTGATTGTCATCGTTGAATACTTGCCAATACTGAGAATTGTTTGGCACACTTGGGCGGAAAACCATCTCAATGGCGTATTTTTCCATTTTCAAACCTGGGTGCGGGAGCATGAGGGATGCCGAAATGGCCAATGAATCAGCCATGTCATTCTGAGCTCTTAGAATGGATTCTATTGAAAAAGCGTCGAATTCTTCAATGCTGTCCCACACCACATTTCGGTAGTGCCTGAGCCTCTCATTCTTCACTCGATATATCCTTTTAACTTGATTCATGACTAGCTCTGCATCACCTTGTACTTTCAAATTTTTTATCCCTCTCTCTCTTTCGGCCTGCATGTCGAGTAACAAAGATTCATACTCAGCAGTGTTATTTGTGTTGAAAAACTGCAACTTAAAAGAGAGAGGAATACTTTCTTCCTCGGGAGATATTAGCACGGCTCCGGTGCCACATACACTAGTTGCGCAGCTGCCATCAAATTGCAAGGTCCAGAACTTGTTAAGATCTTCTTCTTGGACGAGAACAACCATTTTGTCAGACTCGGTAGACAAGAAATAGTTCGCCATCCCTGATGATTAGAAAATAATTTGAGCTTTGGGGTCCTCAGAGTTAGTAACCAAGTACTTCTTTTGTGATTCTAGCTCCAAAGTCTGTATTACACCTTTGACGGGGATCTTTACCTTGGACCAGTCCATATGAATCTCTCCACTAACCTCACTACAAAAAATTCTTCCCAACAGTATTACATAGGCTTCTGGGATGTCGGCAACGAGGATGGTCATCTTTACTCTTTTCTCTGGGAACACCGCAAATGCAAACTACGCGTCTTTGATTTAACCAATCAACGAAACTTTTTTGGTTTCCAAGGAATAACATCTGCCAAAAGGCTTGGTAAGGGTGAGGCCCAAAGCTATGAGCAACTTTGGCCAGCATGACGTTGTTAGAAGCCCCGGAATGAATTATGCAGTTACTTAACTTGTGGCTGTTGATTAGAAGGGAGAGGTAGAAGGGCTCTATCTTGCCTGATGCAGATGTTGAGGCAAAATTTATGCGGGATGCAGGAGGAGTGGAAAGGATTCCTTTCGGGGAAACCTGGGGAGTTATGACAGCTTGACTTTGAATATACTTAGTCAATCTTATCAGCTGTTTGGGGTTTGACTGAAGATACTTAGCTTCAGACATTTGGATCTTAGTCTTTTTAGCATGATCTATGATATCAAATGTGGCTAAAAGTTGTGTTGGTGAAGGAATGAGTCCCTCACTTCGCGATGATAGGGTAGGATTACTAGTCTTGATAGGAATATGAGAGGGCTGGTTTGGAGGAGATATAGGAGCAAAAGCTCTCTTTGAAAAAGACTTATTGACAGGCTGAGTGGGTAGGGGATTACCTCGCTTTGTAATGGTTGGGTGTGTGGATGACACAGTCTTCTCTTTCTGTATATTGGCAGCAACCTCAACTTCTTTTCCTTGCGAGCGGGGTGAAAACAGTGTATGACTGTCCGCTTGCATATCCCTGGGTACCTTCTTCATCATCAGATTCCTCCTCATCAAATTCCATATACCCGATAGTAGAGTCACCTAGTCGGCTCACTGACATCTTGATCATCTTCACCTTGGGACAAAGGTTCTTCATAATTTTGTTCCTCTTCTTCTTTAATTTCAACTAGAGCATTGACCGGAGGAGCCTCAAGTGCTAACTGCGGAGTAGTTGCGGGAAACCGTGGCCTATGTGGGATGCTGTTAGGAGTGAAGTTTCTTCACAGAACATCCCAGTACGAGGAACTGGGGGAAGCTTTGGATAACTGCTTCTTTAATGCGATCAAGTCATTTACCATTTTTTGAAATGCTGGATCGGATGAAGTGGTGGGAGAAGGGCTCAAAGCTTTGGGCTTGGATGGTTCCCTTTTTAATTCGCTGGATATGAGAAAGTTGTCTTCAATCCGTATGGCAATATCTTGGGCAATAGGCAAGGTAGTTATTTGTTCATGTAGAAGTAAAAAACTTATTTTTGAGCTCATTGCATTCACAAAGAAACACTTTTGATTTTCTAGTGTTGGCAACATGGTAGCAGGCATACGGTTGATTAATGCATTGAACCTGGTGATAAAATCACGCATGGTCTCATTGGCATCCTTCTTCAGGTGAGTGATTTGTGATAATAATGCAAATGCATCTTCTGAAGGCTTGTACCTGTCTTTAAAAGCATCCCGCAAGGTGGCCCAACTGGTAATAGATCCGGCCGGTAAATGTAGAAAAAATTCTGCTGTGGGCGCTTGTAAGGTCTCCAAAAAGAGGCAAACTGACACATCTTCGTGGGTCACATTGAGGATACTGCATGACATGATGAATGCAGATATGTGTGAATCCATGCTTTGGTTTCCGCTCCCATCGAATTTGGGAAAATTCTTTCGGTTTCTGTGAGGGAGCGCGTGAACTGGATGTGGTAATGCGAGAGGGCCCATAGCATTTCCCCATGGCACTGCCATTTGAAAGGCTGGAAAAAGAACACAGGCTGGAAGTGTGGTTCTGCTGAGTAATAAAGCACTGCAAAGGGATGTGGATGTTCCTTGTGAAAACTAGTTCTTTCGTGGAGGTGAGGTACCTCTGACTGACCGATCAGCTGAACTTAATGATGAAAAGCGCACTGGTGTTATACTGAAGTTGTGCCTTTGAAGCAGATCAAAAGTAGGATCGACTTCTCCATGAGCTCTCCTACTATGAGTAAATGGTTCACCCGCTAGTGTACCTTCCAGATATGCGATGTTGTGGAGCTGATTTAAAATTTCCTTTTGGTCGTACTTGCTGATTTCCTGGTTTTTCGACAAAAACCAGCAGCATGTACTTTTCTGAATATTTAAATTTTATCCCTCTTTTCAAAATCGATTGCGGTTTAATGAAAAAGAACAATGAGGATAAAATGACAGTAAAGCTTAGTAAGCTGATTTTCAGATCTAAAGTTAACTTTTTCAAAGAGTTTTAAAATTTCGGTAAATAGTCAAAAACTTAAATCTACGGAAAAATACATATTTTTATAAAAACTTAGCGAAGTAAAGGTATCCAACTAGGCCAGATCTATGGATCTCAGAAGAAAATTTTCGATTTAGAGCGCTTTTGCAAAAAATTTGGATTTTAAACAAAAAGTTAAAGTTTGCAAACAGGTAGTGATTTTTCAAATTTTTATTGATTTTCTATCATACCACCATCACAGATAAGATAGATCTGTTCGGTCCCCAGTAGAGTCACCAAAAACTGTTGGTGTGAAAATCTGTCACTTGCACAGATTTATGGATAGACAAGCCAACAGTGTGCAGGGCATAGCCCCTCTTTGAGTCAGCAAAGCGAAACTGGTTTATTGCTATTCTACCAGCAGGAATCTATGCAAGTCTCACAATATTCTGCCTTCGGGGGTTTGTGATCTCATCCCAGTAGGGTTATTTCCGACTGCAGAAAGAAAGGAATGGAAGAGAGGATGAACAAAGATCAGATCCGAATAAAGAAAAGAAATGAATTCCAAAGCAGAAAGGTCAGACGGTTTATGTTTTGGGATTGGTAGTAAACAGAGCCAAACCTACTTGCATAAACGAACAAAGCAATACTGATGAATAAATGACAATAAAATAGAAGTAGATCCAACAGAATAAACACACAGATCTAACGTAAGAAAGATCTAATGCAAATAACACATGTATTCAGCAAAAATTCTAAATATTGTATTAATATTTCCTTCTGTTACAAAAAGCTCAAAGTATTTTCTTCTCACTTATATTTTTTATCTTAAAAGTATCCACCACCCAAATACAACAAGTATTTTTGTATTTATAAGAAGAAGAAGAAGGAAGGTAAAAAGGAACCAACCACCTATTTACAGAATATCTACAAAAATATCTCAAAGTCATGTTGACTTTTGACAACTTGATGGATGACATCATGCCATGGTGCAACATGGATGATGTTATCATTTGTGCCAACATACTTTAGATATTTACAAAAAGAAATTCGAAGAAGAGAGATTATTCATCGTTGTCGTCCCGTGGCTGAAAGGGGATATCCTGCTTTTGCTGCTCAGGTGACGAGATGTGAAATTGGGCACGGTATTCCATAAACTTGTTGATCCTGGGCTCTAGTTGATGCTGGGAAGGATCCTTGTGTCGCTCGTTGATCACCTCGCAAGTCTGCCCCTCATCTATGAGCTTCTCTAGGAGTTTATAATATTCTTTCTCTGCTTCTATTAGGAATCCAATGAAGTCCCGAAAGGCCAGTAGGTTATTGATGGACTCCGTGTCAAAAGTGACCTCTGGCCCTAACCCTTGCGAAATGATCTCCTTGAAAATATGAATGGTTTCATCAACCTTCCTTAAGGCGAAAGAAGGAGTAAGCAACCCTGGGGACATTGTTATCCAAAATTCACCCCCCAGGGTAAATTTAATAACATGCATTAATTTCTCAAGTCCCAGGCAAATAGATTGAGTTAGGGAAAAAAATCATGTTTCTAGGGTCCCCTTATATTTTTTCTAACTCCCATGTCCAAGAAGAAGAGAGCAAGTTCTAAGGAAAGGTGAAAAAATTGCAAAAAACAGGTTCGGGCCAGAAAAAATCATGAAAAATGGCTAAGTCCTAGTCCTCACAACGGTCGGAACATGAGGGACATTTGGGCGCGAACTGGCCAAAAGGCCGCCAGGTAGTCTGCACAGCATTTGGGACAAGTGGGACATCGGGACGCGCAGGACGTGGAAATCTGAACTGGCCGAAAAGTGGAAAAAATTGACTATCTGTTGAAATAGGCAGTCTGGGACATCTGGGCAGTTAGTATGCGGAGGACGCGAGTAGGCCGAAAAGACTTAAGGCAGCTGAGAACAGTTGGGCCGAAGGTAGGTGAAGTATGCGAACTGGCCGGATTGGCCGAAATGAGAACTTTCACACCAGGACAGTTGGGACAAAAGTACGTGAACCGGCCGAACCGGGTGAATCGGAAGAATTTGTCCCAAGCAGTCCGGGACAAAGCGGGACAAGAGTACGCGGCAGACACAAACCGGCCGGATCGGCTGAAACAGAGGACTTTCATATTGGGACATCCGGGCCAAAGGGACACGTGGGACACAGAAAGCCGAAGTGGTCAACAGCAAGGAAGAAAAGTCAACGTTTGGTCTGAAAACTTCAAACGGCCATAACTTTTGACTCCGAGCTCCAATTTTCATAAAATTGGACTTTCTGGAATGAGCACGATGTCCTCTATGCCAATTATATTTAAAAAAGATAAATATATTCAGCTCCAGTTAGTTAATGCTCATTCCCGTCAAATGACAGAAAATGCCTGTCAGGCCCAAAATAGCTGCCCGCACTCAGAAGGCCATAACTTTTGCATTTCTCAACGAAATCGTTCAAAATTGGTACTGCTGGAATCGTGGTTCCAACCTCGATTCAAAAAAATCAAGAAATTATAGATTTGATCAGAAATTGATTGATATTTTTATTAAAACGTGGCCGGGTTCAGAACAGTGTTTTATTTGGTAGCTGGGAGTGCAATTAAGAGGTATGGTCATCATTCTTTCTCTGCTGCAGCACATGGGACAGTATGGGGAGCCTTTTGCAAGTAATGTATAATAATATTACTCCATTTAATGCCTCTTATAGGTGGTTGAAGGACATATTTCGGGATTTCCATTTTCCCTTCTCTTTCCCTTCTCAGTTTTCTATAAACTGGAGTGTTGGGCTCATTGTAAAGGAGAGAGTTTTTGGGTAGCAAAGCTCTGCCAAAATTGCTTTGTGAAGCTAGTGTGTTGCAGGCCCTTGTAGTGGACTCCTTGCATGGTGATCTAGGCCCTTATCTTGTAATAGACTGAACTGTGCATATCATGAAGCAATAAAATATCAGTTTGTGGATGTATCTTCCCCTGCTGTGTTTTCTTGCATTCTTCTTGCCCCTTTAATCTTTCTACAAGAATATTGTGTCTATTATTATGTTCTTGCAAGGATCCATTATCATTGTGTATGCTTGGAATATTATTGTGAATGCATTTTTGTTAGATTGTGGAGAACTGTCATCACCTTTTCTAGTGTGTACTTTGCTTCTGTATTTCACACATTTGGAGACTACTCTCACACCCTCCTTTTCTGGTGTATCACCGCTTTAGTGTAGGCTTTCATTTTATGCATTCTCTCTCTCTCGTCCCTTAGAAATTTAGATTAGAATAGTTAGCTTATCCTGCATTAGAGTAGATTGTGGCAGGTAGATTAGGAGCAACAACCAGCTTTCTCTGGAGGTCTATCTCAAGTAGCAAGTCCCACAACTTGGAGATAGTACCCATGTTATCCAATCACACCGTGATTTCAAGTATATGCACTTGTATAAACACAAGGGTGCTGTGATTCGTTGATAATAGACATGTTGAGAACGATCTGTTCCATTTGGTGTATTGCATCCAGGGCTTCTTCTTTTACCTTATCGATCTTTTCAAGGATGAATTCTAGTTGATCCATCCAGTAATCAAGAGTGGAAAGGAATTTATTGAGGGCCCTGGGGTGACCAAAAACGCCGAACTTGACCAGATCTTTGACCGAACAGTCGAACATTCATTGAAATGTCTCATGCTACAGCCTAGCATGGTCCAGCGCTTCTAATATGGGTCCCGCTAACGCGTGGAGCTCTTTATTCACCTTGTTGATGTTCAGATACAAATAGGTGAACTTGGCGATCACTCGTTCACTGTCCTTGAGGATCTGGCTCCTCCAAGCAGAAACTGCCATGACCTGCTCGCCGATCTTTGCATATTTATCAATTTTATCCTGACTCTGAGGCTCAGGAGTTTTGGCGGCAGTTGTGGGAGGTGCACTACCCATCTTCTGTAGGGCGTGGAGCAGATGTCTATTTTTCTCTTTCAGAAACCTTTTCTCTTCTTTTTCCTCTTGAATTTTCTTGCAGAGGGCGTCGACTGCAGATAGGGCCTCTCCCTAAAGGCTTTTAGAAGACATCCCCATTGTGACTTGAGTCACTGTGTAATCTATCGAGGACAGATCCTTTTTATCCTTCAAAGCATTGGGGTACGTGATCTCCATTACCCTCTCTCCTGAAGCACTCTGAGAGAAGCGTGTGATGGGATTCTGCTTCTTTACCCCTTTTGACGGGGTCACGGATAAGTCCATTAGTGCGATGGGAACTTTTTTGTTCTGCTGACTCAGGTGCTGGGAGATCCAAGCTGGACTTATGGGAGAAGGGCCAGAAATAGAGAAGGGGGCAGTTGCAGTAGTAGAAGGGAGAAACATGGAGACACTTGGAGGTGGCATCGAGAGGGAGGCTGAGGAAGCGCTCATGGGAGGAAGAGATACTGTAGGAGAGGAAGACATAGGTGTTATCCAAAATTCACCCCCCAGGGTAAATTTTGATAACATGCATTAAATTCTCAAGTCCCAGGCAAATAGATTGAGTCAGGGAAAAAAGTCATGTTTCTAGGGTCCCCTCAGATTCTTTCTAACTCCCCTGTCCAAGAAGAAGAGAGAAAGTTCTGAGAAAAGGTGAAAAAATTACAGAAAACAAGCTCGGGCCAGGAAAAAATCATGAAAAATGGCTAAGTCCTAGTCCTTGCAATAGTCGGGACATGAGGGACATCTGGGCATGAACCGGCCGAAAGGCCGCTAGGCGGTCTGCGTAGTATTTTGGACAGTTGGGATGTCGGGACGCGGAAATCTGAACTAGCCGAAAAGTGGAAAAAATTGACTAACTATTGAAACAGGAATTTTGGGACATCTGGAAAGTTAGTACGCAGAGGATGTGAGTCAGCCAAAAATTCTTAAGGCAGTCTGGAATAGTTGGGCCGAAGGTACGCGAAGTACGCGAACCGGCCGAATCGAAAGAATTTGTCCCAGACAGTCCGGAAGCAAGAGGGACAAGAGTACACGGTAGATGCGAACCGGCCGAACCGAGTGAATCAGAGGACTTTCATACTGGGACAATTGGGATGAAATTACGCGTGGGACGCGGAAAGCCGAAGCGGCCGACAACAAGGAAGAAAAGTCAACGTTTGGTCTGGAAACTTCAAACGGCCATAACTTTTGACTCCGAGCTCCGATTTTCACAAAATTGGACTTTCTGGAACGAGCACGATGTCCTCTACACCAAAAAAACATATATATTTTTAATGAGGGTAGATATATTTAAATAAGAGAAATATATTCGGCTCTAGTCAGTTAATGCTCATTCCCATCAAATGATAGAAAACACCTGCCAGACCCAAAATAGCTGCCCAGACTCAAAAGGCCATAACTTTTATATTTCTCAACGAAATCGCACAAAGTTGGTACCGTTGGAATTGTGGCTCCAATCCCAACATACATAAATCAATAAATTCTAGATTTGATGAGATATTGATCAATTTTTTTAACAAAATGTGGCCGGGTTCATAACAGTGTTTTATTTGGTAGCTGGGAGTGTAATTAAGAGGCATGGTCATCATTCTTTCTCTGCTGCAGCACATGGGACAGTATGGGGAGCCTTTTGCAAGTAATATATAATCATTTCAATCAATTTAATGCCTCTTATAGGTGGTTTAAGGATAGATTTCGGGATTTCCATTTTCCCTTCTCTTTTCCTTCTCATTTTTCTATAAATTGGAGTGTTGGGCTCATTGTAAAGGAGAGAGTTTTTGGGTAGCAAAGCTCTGCCAAAATTGCTTTGTGAAGCTAGTGTGTTGTAGGCCCTTGTATTGTACTCCTTGCATGGTGATCCAGGCCCTTATCTTGTAATAGACTGAACTGTGCATATCATGAAGCAATAAAATATCAGTTTGTGGATGTATCTTCCCCTGCTGTGTTTTCTTGCATTCTTCTTGCCCCTTTAATCTTTCTACAAGAATATTGTGTCTATTATTATGTTCTTGTAGGGATCCATTATCATTGTGTATGCTTGGAATATTGTTGTGAATGCATTGCTAGATTATGGAGAACTGTCATCACCTCTTCTAGTGTGTACTTTGCTTCTGTATTTCACACATTTGGAGACTACTCTCACACCCCCCTTTTCTGGTGTATCACCACTTTAGTGTAGGCTTTCATTTTATGCATTCTCTCTCCCTGGTCCCTTGAAAATTTAGATTAGAACAGTTAGCTTATCCTGCATTAGAGTAGATTGTGGCAGGTAGTTTAGGAGCAAGAACCAGCTTTCTCTGGGGGTCTATCTCAAGTAGCAAGTCCCACAACTTGGAGATAGTACCCATGTTATCCAATCACACCGTGAGTTCAAGTATATACACTTGTATAAACACAAGGGTGCTTTGATTCGGTGATAACAATAGGAAGAGAGGGGAACTCAGAGATGAGGGAAGAAATGGAGGGGGACAGGTCCGCAAGAGAAGAGAAGATGGATGAAGAAGCAGGAGGAACAGTAGAAGAAGGGGGAGAGGATACGACCAAAGGAATGGTCACTTGAGTCACCTGAGGAGGGGAAGTAAGGGAAGGAGAAGGAACATAAGGGACCTCAGTTGTTATAGCCGTGGCCACATCCTGAGTGGATATGCCTATTGGAACATCTTCCGCCGCTTCTTCCTCTAACCTTTTCAGGATTTCAACCCATTCTTGTGAAACGAGAGGACTTTCTGGAGCTTCCTCTTGGGTGGAACTGGATTCTCCCTCTTTACCTTTACCTTTGCCTTTTGGCTACTATTTTGATCGAGGAGGTGCGTTACCCAATGGAGAGGTTGTGACATCGACTCCGAGGTAGATGAGCCCGTTCATTCGGAACCAATGTTATGTTCTACGTAGAGTTTCCTTGACCCTTTCCTCAATTGTCTGAGACGCTTTAGTTCTATCAATTACCGCAAAAGGCCAATCATCCCCACCTGTGTCAAGATACACTTGATCCACTTCCTCCTCAGTAGTTTGGTAGCCTTTGGGGACGATGGCCACCCCGTATTGGATGATTTCTGCTAAGGCCAAGTGAAAATGGTCCTTCCTCATGAGCTCCACCTCATGATATATATCGATGTAGATATCTTCGATCTGAGGGATATGGATCGGATCAAGCTTGGCCCTAGGCAGATAATATCTCGGGTCGAAGGAGGGCCTTGCTGGGAAATTATGTTTAAGATTCAGCAGCTCCAGCTCTGCAAACATGTCTTTTGCCTTGTGGTAAGTGAGACATGTATACCTACCCACTGTGAGGGGGAAAGGAGTTCCACCCTTCTTTCTCTTAAGGCATTTCCCATGGTAGGTGATTAGCTGCCTCGATAGCTCCAATAGGATCAATTTGGGACCAGCATACCTTGGTAGTTTAGTTGGTTCCCCCAAGAAATTAGCCGCCCTTAAATAAGTGAATGTGGGGAATTGAGTGAACAAGGCCCCCCATTTCTCTGTGGCTGCCACGATGCTCTTGATCATGCGACCATGAGTCATATTCGGCCTGAAGAGGTAGATGATGCCGTAGAAGAAGGCATCGTTGATCTTTGCAAATTGGGGGATGCTATTTTCCAGCTTCAGTTCTGGATAATATTCATAGATTTTAACCTGGGGCCAAACCCCACACCGCATCAGAGCTGGGTAGTCCCTTTCTGAAGCTGCAGCGTAAACAACATAGGAATTCATGTAGAACTTCCCTATTGTGGCAAGTTGTTGTAGCTACTCTGATATTATGCTGCTTATGATTTCTGCCCACTCAAAGCGTTGATCGGGCACACTTTTGTTCATTGTTTCCAAGTACCGCATCATCCATTTGTGAAAATAATGGGCGTTAGGAAGCCCAAAGACTCTGCTCAGGAATGTAATTTGGTGTCTCTGAGTTCCTCTGAGAAGTCAATACGATGAATGACCTGTGGCCATTGAGTCACCACCTTTTTATTTTTCAGATACACCTCGTTCATCAGCTGCATGCACTGATCTTCATTGTCGTCCCAGGCCTTAATGCAATCTTCCCGGCTTACGGCCACAAAGTGCCGATGGTGAGGGATGCCGAGCATTATTTCAAAGTGGCGGGTAGTGAGGTTGATTATGACCTCACCCTTATCATTTACGACACATCTTTTGTCCTTATTATAGTACTGGGAAACCACCATCATAAATTTGTTATTCACAACACTTACTAGGATTCCTCCAGCAAAGTGCAGCACACTACCTATCAATTTGTCCATCCATGGACTTCTTGTGACCTTCTAAGTTCTGACCCAGAACTCCTCCATATCAATATGACCCAGTTTTGAGTCTCTGATGTCCAGGTCACACTCGGCCTAGGACTCGGGAATTCTGACCCTCTCATACTTATACTTCATTTCTTCTTCTGTGAGCTTCGCCTTGCCTTTGGATTTGGTAGGTTTCTTGCTTGATGTTAACATACATTCTTCTAAACTTAGTTGCTAATCTGCAACAATAAGAAGTGAAACCCAATTGAAGAAAGCCGTGTCAGCTATTTGATTTTCCATTAAAATGTTGACAGAAGAAAGAATTAGCAATTTAAAGGCCTCAGGGTGCAGGGCGCATGAATACTGCATGTTGTAGGGTTAAATAGTAAGGCGCACGGGAAAGGGATGCTGCAGGGGAGAAATCAGTGCCAAAGGGTGCATGGTTCATGGATAATGCAGATTACATTCTTTTTTGTTATAAGCACAAGTGTGCCTGTGCCATATGTATGCATTTTATAAAGGGCGCATGGATTCTTTATGTTACACAAGAACAGGATGCGCCCGTGGCGCATGGAATTTTTATGTTGCATGGAACTCTGGTGTGTTAGAGGTGAATATAAGGTTTGTGTAACATATGCTTTTATTGCGCTAAAGAGAGCTTGGCGCGGCGCATGGAAGTTATGCATAACATGATGTTATTACAATGAGGGATGTGCCTGCGCCGTTTAAAGCTTTGCACTTGGCACAGGTTTGACTGGTGTTGCACAGACGCAGGGTGCGCCAAAGGGCACAGGTTTTAACAATGCAACAAATGAGTTTTGCACGCCATGAGGGGGCGCGAGGAAATCGTTTGCAACAAACTAAGGAAGTGCACCTTGAGGGCACATCTTTTCATGATGTAGCAGGCAGGGAATGTGCGCCATTGGCGCGGCTGCTCTTGATGTAACAGGGGTGACAGATGCGCCAAAGGAGAAGAGAAAAAAAATACAGTTTCTTAAGCTTTGATTCTCTCTATGAGGGGTCTCATTATTTCAAACTTCTTCTTGAGAGTGTTTTCGGTGATAAAGAGGCTTTGCACAGAGAGTTTTAGGTAATCATTTCAAGACAGAGTTCTCCCCTGCCAGTAGATCTGGAAAGAAGGGGAAGAACATGGGGGAGAATGGAAAAGACAGCAAGGAAGGGGGGGGGAAATTCATGATTCATAGTCCTTCTAATCAAACCATACCAACAAGCAGCCAAAAACCACAAATGCAAGAATGCACAACAGAAAGAGGACCTCTTACCAGGATAAATAGTGGAGAAGTGTGCAAATGGGTCCACGAAAAGATTCGAAAGCGACAGGGCCGGTGTGCTGACAGGTATAGAGAAAAATAATCATGTGATTGTATTTGGTGACAATGACAGCGCAGACGCACCTATTTATAGGTGATGTAGCAATAAATGCGCCACCAAATTTTCAAGTGGCGCACCAAAAGAGCCATCGACACAAGAAAACATGCGCCCTTTGGCGCACCAAAACATTTACCAACACAGAAAATATATGCGCCTTTGGCACACTGAAAAGGGTGTCGACAGAGGAATATGTGCACCCTTGGCGCACCAAAAAGTGGCGCAACAAATGTTCTGTTGATAGGAAGGCACATGCGCCTTGGCGCATGCATGGAAGACTCAACATAGTGAGGCACACCAAAACGCCTATTGACACGAGAAAGCATGCGCCAAAGGATTTAAAGGGGGCACATCAAAAGTTTATGTTACATAGTCATTATGTGTGCCTAACCAAAAAAGACCAAAAATGGCTAAGTTCGGAAAACTAGATTTCCCGAGAAGGGATTTTGCAACGTTTCGAACGCAAGGGATCCCTGACGAGGGACTGGAACAAAACTTTGGCAAGATTATTAGTAAAATTTCCCTTGGCAATTTTACGAGATAACAGGATTCCAATATATGTGATTTTGGATTGCAATATATGCAATATTGGAATGCAATATGTGTAATTTTGGAGTCCAGATAATTCCAATATTTAACCTTTTCGAATCCAAAAAATGTAGTTTTGAATTCCGATATTGGCTATATTTTTTCATACTTAGAATGGAATAAGTCTTGATTTAGTCAAATAAGCATTAAGAGACCTCGTGTCTTGATTCATCATAGGGCTAAAATTATCTATTTTCCCATCATTTGAGGTGTTGTTCCTGACAAAGTTTGAAACTACCTCCCAGTCCATACACTACAAGGAACTAAGTCTTTTGTGACAATTTTTCAACAATATATTTGTGGTTATAAGGTATTACAAAAATTTATAATGTGTAATTCAAATTGTTGTGCATCTACATTTTTACATATTGTTGTAGTTTATCCACAATTCATTGTAATATAGATAATCTACAATTTTTTAAAATATGTAGCTTACCTATAGTTTTGTTAATGTAGATTGTCCACATTGTTATATATTTTTAACATTCCCGCATTTTTAATTTTTTGTTAGTGTTCCACAAAATCACAAAAATGTAGTTTTACTATAATTTTTTCTTTGAAAATATTCCATAATTTAGATTTCTCATCAATATAATTTTTGGTGTAATTTTAACATTTTTTCTACAATCATCATTACCACATTAAACCTGTAGGTGGAAACTTCAATTTGGTTTCCACAGTAATGAATTATATAAATATCTTTTCAAAAAACATAGAAATGTAACTTATTAATATACACACTAATGCATATGTTATATATATTGAATTTAAATAATTTAATAGAAGCATAATTTATTTTTCATATATACTATTTAAGAATTTAAATAAATTTATATATCTTTTTAATGTATTTTTGGATAAAAAAATAATTTAACTACAAAATAAAATAATAAGTATGATATCAAAAACTATTCAAATACTCACTTAACAAAGATTATAGGTGAATACAACATATTTTCTCTTTATTATAAAAATTGTACATCTCATAATTCTTTTACACGTTCCCAAGAAACTCATTTTGACACTCTTCTAGACCTAAAGCTAACTCTTCCAGCTAGATCATATCCATGACTACTATAATCCCTAAAGAAACAAAGAAAATAGATGAAAATGCTTATGTATCATGATGATTTAAGATGTCTAGGATTACTTAGAAAAATTATGGAACAATTTTTTTTGTTTAAAAGTGTCTACCACCAAGTTACAAGACAACAAATGTCACAACCTAGGATTAGTTAGAAAAATTATGGAATAATTTTTTTTTTGTTTAAAAGTTTCTACCACCAAGTTACAAGACAACATATGTCACAAACAAGTTTAAAGGAAAAATATAGTTAAAAGCTTATATTTTTCCCAGTACAACAATTATTAAAATTCTCAAGGCCAAAACTTAGGGTTAAAGTAACCATTTAGATTAAGAGGGTAAATGCTCACTATACCACTCTCTACTAGCTTTAAAGATTCAAATTGTTTTTTCTCAAAATTAAAGCACTCAAAACTTCTCAAAAACATTCCCATTAGATAGGAAATATCCTTACCTTTCCAGTGATATAAATAAGTCCTCCTAAATCCTCATATTTCTCAAGTTATGGGCCGAAGGACCTTAGAGGAAGCATTTTCCCAAGATTCAGGCCTATGGGCCTGGGGAAGAAAAGTTTCCCCAACTCAGGTCTGCGGACCGACCGGGTGGGAAAGAAAATTTTTCCCATGCGCGGGCTGGAAGAGTGGGGAAGAACTTTAGCAATTTTTTCCTTTTAGGACAAAAGTGTGATTTGCCTTCGCCCACCTGCCAGCCTGAAAAGACACGTGTCAGCATTTCCAAACTTTGGCAGAAATTCAGGCTGCCAGAGAAATTTAAGACTTTTATCCGTTTTTCCAAAAAATTGCTAAGGGATCAAAATGATTCATGCCTCCTCCGACGCCCAAGGCACCACGTGTCAAGCTATGATTGGCTTTGGGTCTATGGGCCGGTGGTAGAAGTTAGAAATTTTTTCCCAAAAAATTCCAAAGCGCTAAGTTAAAAAGGGGATGTGCTCCTCTGCCGAAGCCTTGTGAGACAACATGGTAGCACCTGATTGGCTATGGGTCGGTTGGGAGGCAGAGGAATCTTAGAAATTTTTATCAAATTATTTTAAATGTTAAGTTAACTGTTGCGGGCCCGCGCAGCTATGAAAAATAACCAAAAAGGTAAAATCAGGGCGGCGGGTCCGTGAGGGAAATTTTTCCAAAATGTCTTTTGTTGAAATTAGGTGATATTTGAAAAAAGAAAGGCTTGCAGTTTAGCGGAGGAGTGGGGAATTTTGTTCCGTTTGCGTTTTCGGCCAAAAAGTATAAAATAAAAATTCAGGGCCGTGGTTCCGCTAACGAAATTTTTCCCAATCTTTTTTTTGACAGTTAGGAATTATTTTTGATTCCAAATGAAGAAAAATTTTAGAAGGCCATAACTTTTTATTTGGAGAGCATTTTTTAGAAAATGAGGACTTTTTGGAAAGATGTCAATGTCCTCTTTGCCCATAAATCATTAATTTTTCATTTTGTTAATGTTTTAAGAGGTCAATTTCATGAAAACGATCTACAGGGTTTTAAAAGGCAAGCTGGTAAATTTTAACTTATGAAATTTTAATCAATTTATCTTCTTCCTCTCTCAACATGTCAATTAGACATGGATAATTATTCTTAGATGGATTTAGAATGGATTTAGAAGTTAAATTTGTTTGATTGAGTTCCAATTTGAAAATTGACAACTTTGACTGTAAAATGATAGCAAAACAATTTGAGCCCGATTTTGCTAAGTTTTATAAGAAATTTATTAATTATTAATGTCTAGATGAATTTGTTTACATGTTATTATGTCAAATTTAATGTTTCATTTCTTATTTCTTTGTTTCATGTTCGATCTGTGCATTTTTGGATTAAATATTTACATGTTTGAAAACATAAAATAGAGATCGATTTTGAATAGATCTATTTTCCATTTTTTATCTTCTAAATATTAGAATACATTCCAATTAAAATCTAATACATCAAGTTGATTCAAATCAAAGTATTCAAAGACAAAGCACAACTCTGATTTCCAAGTTCACTCATTTCAAAAGACAGAGTATTACATTTTCTTCATACGCTTTTTTTTCTTTCAAACGGATATTTCAAATACATTTAAATGATCAGATTCAATACACATATGCAATTTGAGAAAGGTAATACAATCATTTATTGATTCCTAAAGACAACTTACAACTTCTTTCTTTCATTCTTCAAATTCATCATATAGAATACAATTCTTTCTTTCAAAAAAAGAAATAAAGTATAATTCTTTCACATTTCAATTTATAACCTTCATAATCATTACAAAAAAAATTTCCATTACAAAATATACAATTTCATCCACTTCAAGTGAGAAAGGTTACAATAAGATTTGTCTCAACAAGGGACTATCAAACTGTCTTTTTCCATTGCTCTAGAATAGCAACATGCATATTTATGATTCTTCCAAATTTTGATCACAACTAGAGCAGGGGAAAGGCAATGCTCTCCACCCAACCAAGACATCTAATGAAAAGGGGAAGACCATCCTTCTTCATTGGCCCCCGAACCCCAACCATGAAGCAATAGAAGATGTGATTCAACTCATGGCAATAAAGGCTTCCACAACACACAAGAAACAATTTCATAGATAAAACACAGTCCAAAATAGAATGTATTTTACAACTACAATAAATCATGAAAAATAATGCTAAGGCTTCAACAAGCAAGCTAAAGGAGCAATAACCTATGGAGGATGCTACATATACCTCCCAAACGGGAAATGGGTATCACCACCTAATTTCAAACCGCTAAAATATAGTATATCAAAGCCCTGACATGCCCTTATGCCTCCCCCAATTACCCCTTATTCCTCATATTTCCTTATGCCTCCCCAATCTCTTATGGCGCCCCATTACGAGTAAATAAATGCAAGCTATTTCTATGTAAGGTGGAACCCAAATCCCAACTCCCCCCACACTTATACCTCCCTAAAAAACTTGTGCCTCTCATAAAATAAACCCCAAAGTCTTCTCCTACACCATTTCTAGGCCATCTACCCAACATCTCACAAACATGTCAAAACACTCACAACAATAACAATTTCATAAACAAAAAAAGAAGCATTACAAGAGCCAAACTCCTATCTCTCCATGATGGAGTTGTTCCAAGTTTAAAAATAGCAAGCTTTATCCCAATGCAATCAATCCAAATCAACCAAGAACAAGCATGCAATAATATTCCAAAAAACTTCTCCAAAGCAAGAGCTCTAAAACAACAAAAGAATTCGCCCCAAAAGGAGTTTCCAAAGGTAAAGCCAGCAAAAACAATGGCAAGCAACTCAAATTTTATAGAAGAGGGAAGAGAAGAGGATGAGGTGGATCCATGTAGGATGTTACATCACACATCCTCAACCCCAACCTAAAATTCAACATCAATCCCTAAGACACAATAAATAAGTAGGTGAATAATATGATAGTCTTACTTACACACTCAAATCAAGTCCATATCCCAAAGGACTGAAATTAATTTTAAGCAAGAAGTGTGACTAAAACATTCAGCTAGGCTTACAAAAATGCATAATGAAAGCTAGATTTAAACTCTCCAACCATGGGTAAGGTTGGTATGCAAATTTAAGAGGTATGGAACAAGTTTAACTTGTCCCACAAGCCTCCAAAGTTAGTTTCCAAGGACAATTTCAAATTCCAAAGAAGATGACGTGTTTCATACTTCAAATTTTAGTTACATATCTCTTACAAAAATCTTACAACATTTAATACAAGAGTCAACCACTCCAATAATTACTTTCTTATGTCCCAATTTGATTAATTTTAACAATGTGATTACTCACATTATATACAATAATTTATTTAAATAAAAGGGCTAAACACATCACTTACTAAACACATACAAACATCAATAAAAAGGAACCTAATAAATACATACACATAACCCTTTGTCACGTTTAAAGGTTATTCCCCCTATGAGAAACCCTAACAAAACAACCACACACAAACAATACAAGTTGCCATGGTGACCTTGTTGAATTCATCTAGAATTCCTATGTGGTTGGTCTCCAATCCCCCAATGTTTGTTGTGATATTTTAACCTGCAAAAAAAAAAAACCTCCTTAGGCCTCGTGGCCATATAAGAACATTTAAAATAATATAAATAAAATTCTAAAATAATCTAAATATAGGAATTACAACAATATCCAAGCAACTGACAAGATCATTTGCAGTTTTACTCAACAACTATATCATCATCAAATAATTTTCATTTCTAGGTCTACTCACAATATCCAAATATCACATGTCTGAACAAAATTCATAATATAACCATGTCATTCAACATATCATCATCATTATATAAAAATGTCTCTGATAATCATCATGCATCATAACTAAATCAAGGTCAACAAAGATCCATGATCTAACATCTAACATCATACTATAATAAGGTCCATAATCGTGTCCATAATATGATCAGCAGTATCATGATCAGTATGAAAAGGTGTCAAAAGAAAGTGGGCACTACAAGTTAATATTTTAATTAAATATTTATTATTTATAAACTAAATAAACAACACAAAAATAAAAATAAAAAGATAATATAATTATTTGATTTTGTTCGTTATTATTTTCTAATTTTTTTAAAAACTACTATTTTTGATAAATTGTTTTAAATTAGTCTAATTTAAAGTATGTTATAAATAAAAGCACATTTACTATTATAAATATTAAAATATATATACTTAAAATATTTTTACTGATGTGTTATTTTCATGAAATTTTTTAAATATTGTAATTTAAATAAGTATTTATTATATGTTGTTAGGTGATATAATTATTTTACACAATTATAATTAAATTTTACTCACAAGGAAATATTTGGTAGTACCCTTTCAAAATATTGATTATATAATTTTAACACTCTAATGTTTTTAATAATATTTTTCATTTATGTTATAGTAAATATATTATTTTATACAATTGTATTTCAACACTATTTTAAGTTTAATTTTATATAAGTTTCATAAAATATGTCATAATAAATTTTTTGATAATATGGTATTTTCAAATTATTTAATATCAAATTTCAATAATTGCATAATTTTATATTGTATTTTAAAAATATTTCATAAGTGTAATGTGTAGATCGAATTTTAATATAAATTTTTTTAATTTTTTTTTTTTAAAAATTGTAGATTTTCTACAAAGAAGGGTTGGGTATGTGAGTTCTCTACAAAATATTAACATTACATGTAAATTTTGGAACATCCACAATCCTGAAAATGAATAAATCAATTTTTCATAAAGATACTACAAATATTCTACAATTCTTCCAAATTTTGGCAATTTTGTGGAATAATTGTGATTAAAAGAAACCTTATTTGTTTTAGTGATAGTACACCCATCAACACTAGCCATCTCATTAATGTTTGTTTGGTAATGAATCTATAATATTTTTGAGATTTCTAGAGTTACATTACTAGCAATCGCATGTGTTTCATGAGATGTGAACGCCGAACGATATATGTTATTTGATTTAGAGGTATAGTTATTACTTTTGTACTTGATGTTGATAAGGGGTTCGATTGATGTTGTAATTGTAGAAATACAGTTGATCCACTTAATTTGAAAGTTGTTTCTACAATTCAAACTTTTTATAAATTCATACATGATTACATGTGATACCGTTTTCGATAGTTAATTAGTTTTATAGTTGGTGTTTTGTTGGAGAAACATTTATTATGCAAATGATAATGGGTGTGATTGATAGTTATAGTGTAGGACTTTAGTTGAAACATTACATTGAAATGTTGTATGTGTACATTTAATTATGTTACAGACTCGTACATTTAAAGTTACATATCATATTTGAAAACATAAAATAAATGAAGGTATACATACACATAATGAGACATGTATACATTTTTAGTTTTTATATCATGAATGGTAGCCTTTAGTGGGTAGTTTTAGTTTCAATAAACATGATTACATTTGATACCCCTTGAATGACTGTATTGTTTTGGATAGAAGAAGTGTTGAGTATAGTAGTAGTGGAGGTCCTATTAAAGCAGAGGGTAGTATTTACGATGGGTTGAGTGATAGTAGTCTTGCTTCCTCCTTTCTTCTTGCTCCGAGTGCTGGTACGTGTGCCATATTTGAGTATCTCTCGAATGAAAAAGAAGGTGAAATGCAGAAATTTGCAAACGAGGGAACTCTAGAGAAAGCTGTGAAAGTCAGACCCTGCCTTTCAGTGGTTCCAATGTCGACGGTTGTTCTGTGCAAAGTAAGTCACTGCGACTTGTGGATAGTTAATCCCCAAGCCATTTTAATCAGCAATTTTCATCGATTCCATCTTAAAGTAGGTTTTATGGGAATATGTAATGGATTGGAGGGATCCGAACATGGGCCATTGTATCTATCAAATTTTACAACAAATAAAGGTAATGTTGGTGGTTGCATTGATGTGTCATAGACAATGTCGATGATTGTTCTTGCAGTATCATTCACAAGGCCTGCATCAACCCATAGATTTGCAATAAGCATGATTTTTGGGTCCTTACTTAGATTTGTTGGTTGGCAATTCTTTAGTAGTTGTATTTGATGGCAAGATTGGAATGTCAGGGGATCGTAGGTTGTTGATCATTGTAAGTTGAAAGATATTAGAGATTTAATTATCTTTGTCGGATATATACTCCCACAATAAATACATGGAATAGTTGGAACGAGTTACAATTTATTTCAAAAACACTTATAAACTAACCACTACAAGCTATTTTTTAAAATCAAATTTCTTGCTTTTTGCTTGTGTAATTTTCTTTGCACGTTTCTTGTAGTTTTGTCCAGTTGCAAATGCCTCAATTGGAATTCCCATTCTCCTCAATTTGTGGGATGGTTCATATTTCAGTGTATCTTCGTTTGAATCATAAATCAAGCAGAAGCCTCATGAATGATATCAAATCATTTTGATTTTGGAGAGAAAAATTGGGGATGTTGGCATCAGGTGGAGGCGACCTCTGATCATTTCGGCTATCACTGTTTTAGGTGGTTTCGGTTGCTTACAATGCAAAACATTAACAACACATTGAATACTCTTAAACTCTTCCTCCCTCTGCAAGCAAGGCATAGTCAATGTCATTCCCGTTGTGGGGAGGGGAATTGTCTTTCTAGTCTACATCATATTAAAATGGAAAGGGAAAATAAGTAGGTTAGTCTACCAAGATGTTCTTAGGTATGAAGGGTAGCTTTAAAAGCCATGTCGCTGATCAGTCTAACGTCTAACTTGGGACGCTTTGAAATGGCCTCATTGGGGAACAAGCCCCTCAGCACATAATGAATCCTATCATTGACAAAGGCACATGCCCCCACATGTCACTTCGGAAAAAGGATTGGAGTCTAAATATAAATGTAACAATCAAAATAAAATAACATGAAAGCACTCTACAATTATTTTTTAAACCATAGCATGCAATAAACAAAACAAATAAATAAATACTTGAATCAATATTAAAACCCACCTCAAGTTTGTTTAGAAATGACGCTCTCTTCTTTACCGTGGGAGAATGAGAATCACAAATACCCTACAAAAAATTGAAAAAAGAAGTTCATAAAACTAAATATATCTACATTTACTCAATTAGTTACAACAAAACCAACAAGATTATAAAGAGTTATTAAAAACTGTATATTAGTAGAGGCCATGTTAGTGCTTTGTAAATGATGAGGGAATTGCAAAAATTAAGGTAATACTTCAGACATATATTCTTGTTGTATGATTTGTATCAAGCCTGGATATTTTTAAAATGATGTTCACTCTGCAATGAAAATTTTCACACCATTTAAGCATCACTCTGCTTTTAAAGGAAACTCCTGTATGGGGAGGTTGGATGTTATCCCCATCTAGGTTAGGGAATCTAGTAGTTGGACTCATGATCTTGAAATATACATTGGACAATAAAGCTCCTATATCTATCTAAAAAAACAATAAAGCTCATATAAAGGGAAAAACATATAATTGGCTACTTGAAACCCACTTTTAACATTTATTCTAAAGTGCTGATAACACAGTGAGCTCCGTCACAAGAGTTGTGCATTGGAAATTTCAAACACTTATGTGAGGAAGTAAAGTAAGAACCAAAGTAATGTAGAAGTGAACGCCATTAATATCTTATATTTGAATAGAATGAAAACACGAATACAATAACACCATGATGGTATTTTTTCACCTGAGACATTTGATACAAAATTGCAATGAAGAGAAGAGTAGAAATACAAAATGATGGCAGTTTTTTGTCTTAAAACTCTAACTTTAAAATCTGATGGAAGATTTTCATCCAGGGTAAGGGTTTCTATACTGCTTCACCCAATACAAGAAAATTAGAAATGTTGGAATGGATAATCTAAACACAAAAGATATAAGATTTACATAGAAGTCCATCAAAAATTGCTTCAAACAAATATGTTTTTTTTGCATTTTAATTGTCATCATTTTCCTACATCAGTTTAATGTCAACATTTTGAGAAGAACGCCAAACAAAAAAACATGTCATTGTACCCATTCAAACAATACAAATGTGGACGAAAACTTTGATTTGTGTCATCAAGACTTTGACATGTAAGTGCATTACTCATGAAATTAGAATAAATTCATAATGCTAATATCAATGGCTATGCAAGTAGTAGCTAATATCAAAGCCCTATGGATAAAGAAAATTACCTTGTGGAGGATTATTTCGTTATCTCCATAGCACCATATTGGGAGTAGACTCCATTACAAAAAAAAACTACATCTGATAATGGTAGACTCTATTGACTATTGTATAAGAGAAAAACTACATATCATGGTCCGTCTCTTTATATGCTATTTAGTAGTAGCTCTTATATCTATCTTAGAAAACAATAAAGCTCATATGAAGGGAAAAACATATAATTGGCTACCTGAAACCCACTTTTAACATTTACTCTAAAGTGCATTGATAAAACAATGAGCTCAGTCACAAGAGTTATGCAATGGAAATTTCGAACACTTATGTGAGGAAGTAAAGTAAGAACCAAAGTAATGTAAAAGTGAAGGCCATTAATATCTTATATTTGAATAGAATGAAAACACGAATACAATAACACCGTGATGGTAGTTTTTCACCCGAGACATTTGATACACAATTGCAATGAAGAGAAGAGTACAAATACAAAATGATGGCAGTTTTTTGCCTTAAAACTCTAACTTTAAAATATGATGTAAGATTTTCATCCAAGGTAAGGGTGCCTATACTGAAGATTGAGAAACAGGGACGGACGCCTGATCAATTTTATTAATCTCAATCAATCAACCATTACAGAGAATGGGCTGCAATATTTATAGATATTGCACAGCCAAATACAAACAAAAGATTAAGTTGCACAGGTGAACCAAATTCCTAAATATACAGGCTTCCAATAACATCCGGGAAGCACAAATGAATAAATACAAATATATTGTTCAAAACAATATAACAACATGAATAAAAGACAAATATGGTTTATGAACCATATAAAAAAATAACCATTATTATTTAATTAATAAAATTAATTAAATAATTAAACTATGCATAATTAAATATTAGGATAATAATATTTTATCCTAACATTCCCCCCCTTAATTGTGCATTTTCTGAAGAGATGAGGAGAGGAACTCTCTGAACAACTCGAACTTGTCACGTGCAAGTGACTTTGTCAAAATATCTACTCATTGTTCAGTAGTTGGACAAAATTGAAGCTGGATGTTGTGCTTCAACACATGTTCGTGTATGAAATGAACCTCAACCTCAATGTGCTTTGTTCTCCTCGTGAAAAACTGGATTGCGAACAAGTTTGAGAACACCTTCATTGTCAACATACATGGTGGTCGGTTTGTCCTATGGTATTCCAAGTCCTTCCTGTATGCGACATAGCCAAATCGCTTCACAGACAAATTCTCCTGCAGAACGATACTCAGCTTCTGTGGAAGAGCGATAAACAAAGTGTTGTTTCTTACTTCCCCATGATATTGGTCCATATCCCATAAATAATTACAAATCTAGAAGTTGATTTTCTATCATCAATGTTACTTGCATGATCTGAAGCCGAATATCCAGTCAAGAAGGAAGTTTTTGTTCTTCTTGTATTCTAGACCAAGATCAACTGATCCTTTGAGATATCTCAAAATGCACTTTGTTGCTTTCCAATGACAAACTTTGGGTTCTTGCGTGAACCTGGATAGATAGCTCACTGCAAAGCTGATATCTAGTCTAGTGTAGGTTAGGTCAGGTGTAGCAATTGGTGTGTAATCCATCATCCTAAACTTCTCGAGCGTTGTCTTGGTATATTTCATCTGAGAAACAAATATGTGATTCTCTTTCTGCCATACTTCTAGTCTAAGACAGTAGTGCATAAGCCCGAGATCTTTCATGTCGAATGATCGCTTAATATCTTTCTTCATTTCATCAATCATCTTCACTGAACTACCAGTGATGACTAGATCATCGACATAAAACTACAACAATCACCATCTCCCCCCTTGATTTTTACAGTAGAGATTGGGATCGTATGGATTTTTGATGAATCCATGTTGAACGAGATGCTCATCAATCTTGATGTACCATACCCGGGGTTCCTGTTTGAGACCATACATAGATTTCCTGAGTCTACATACCTTTTCTTCTTGACCAAGTACAACATATCCCTTAGGTTGAGTCATGTAGACTTCTTCTTATAAATCTCCATTCAGGAAGGCACTTTTTATGTCCATTTGGTGAACTTTCCATCCAAACTATGTAGCTAGAACAAAGATCATCCTGATCGTTTTGATCTTAGCTGTGGGAGAAAATGTCTCCTCATATTCAATGCCTTCTTTTTTTGCATACCCCTTTGCTACAAGTCTTGCTTTGCACTTGTCCACTGTCCCATCTGCTTTGTACTTAGTTTTGAATATCCATTCTGCATCCAATGGGTTTCTTCCCTGGTGGAAGATCAACAAGCTGCCAAGTGTTATTCTTCATCACTCTGATTGATATTCAAAGTCCATGGCATCTTTCCAAGCTTTTGACTGTAGGGCTTCCTGGACTATAGAGGGCTCATCTGATTCAATAACTCTACTCATCAAAGAAAAGTTAACTTCTTCTCTTGCTTTACTATGAGTCTGTGGTCCAGGGGTGGATGTATCCGGTAGAACATCCATTCTTGCATCTCGTAACGTACTAGTACACCACTTGGGCATACGCTGAGCTATTCCCGTGGGTCGTGGTTCTATCATATCACCACCATCATCCCCATCATCACTTTCATTATCTGAGGGAACATTAGCTTCAATTTTTACAACGGGTGTAAAATCTGCATCATGTGAGTCTGGAGGAGGAGTCTCTACTTCCTTCTTCTCGAAAAACTCAACATCTCTGCTTGTGTAGACTTTTTTGGTCTTAGGATCCATCAATCTATACCCAAGAGTCTCTTCACTGTATCCAATGAAGATGAGATTTTGTGACTTCATGTCCAATTTCTTTCTGTTCTGTTTAGGTATGTGCATGCTTGCTTTACACCCCGAATACTCTAGAGGGTGTGCAATGGATGGTTTCCTTTTTGACCATGCTTCTTGTGGTGTGATTCCATCAAGAGCAGTTGTGGGCGCTTTGTTCAACAAATACACTGTTGTTTTTTCTGCTTCTACCCAAAATGCCTTTGTAAGTCCGAAATCATTGATCATGCATCGCACCATTTCCATGATAGTACGATTTCTTCTCTCGACAAAACCATTTTGCTGCGGTGTGTGAGGAGGAGGCATTTGTCAACGAATCTTGTGAGTTTGTAGGTAGTCTCTAAACTCATCACTGGTGAATTCCCCCCGTCAATCTGAGTGGAGAGTTCTGATGTGATGACCAGTTTCTTTCTCAACTGTAACTTTGAACTTTTTGAAATGTTTCAAAGGCTTCACTTTTCTTGTGAAGACAAAAAAATATACATTTTCCATGGATAGTCGTCAACACAAAGCATGAAGTACTGGAACCCATAATGACTTGGCTGTAGTGGAACGCAAAGATCGGTATGAACCAGGTCAAGTTTACCATGAGCTCGGAATGTACTCCTTTGGAATGAAACTTTGTGTTGTTTTCCTGCTAAGTAGTGAGGACACTTGTCTGTATCCTTTTGAAGAGATGGTAGCCCATGTACCATATTACACCGGTGAAGTGTTTCGAGATATTTGAAACTTACATGACCAAATCTCCAATGCCACAACTGGGCTAAGGTGGAGTGTTTAGCCACAAGTGCTTGATCATCTTTGTGAATGAAATCAAGTTGAAACATATGTCCCACATTTGAGGCTTTTGCAATTATTTTCGAGCCTCTGGATTTATCTCGAATCAAACACATTTTCTTGCCGGATTGACTATCAAAGTCAATTTTTAGGTTGTGATCTAGGAGTTGACTGACTGAAAGAATATTCCTTGTCAACCCATGGACATATAGAAAATTTGATAGTCTGCATTTACATGAACCAAGGGGTAGAGAAATGTTTCCAATCCCTTGAACTGTATATGAAGAATCATCTCCCAATGAAACATGATTTTTCGATGGCGTGTCCATCATTGAAATAAACCAGTCTCTGTGGCCAGTCATGTGTCAAGTGGCTCCCAAATCAACATACCAGACATCACTAGATGATGTGGATGGTTCACTTGATTGAGCAGTGAACAAGAAGTCTTCATTGTCTGACTGTTCTTGTTGGTCAGCAATATTACCTTGCTGGTGGGGTCTTCTTTTCCAGTTCCAATTTTTCTACCCATGATAGTTGTTAGAATTTCCCTTGTAAGATTGTTGTTGTTGTGGTCCAGAGTTTCTTGATGAACCTTTCTTATAAGTGTTATACCAACAATCTTTTAAGTCATGTCCTCTTTTGCAAATTGGACATTGCTTCTTCTGTTGATTGTCCCCATGATACTGATTCTGATGTTGGGACTTCTGATAGGATTTAGGTTTTTCTTTACCTTTTCCTTTCCATTTTTGATGTGAAGACAGTGCCTGCTCCTCTTCATCATCCTTATTATGCATTGCTTCCTCTTGTTGCAGTAGGTTTACCAGCTTATCAAAACTAATTGTCGTATCTGACAAGTTTAGAGTTATGACAAAAATGCTGGTAAGAAGAAGGGAGAGCTCTCAGAACAATGGGAATGAGAGATTCATCTTTGAATTATTCTCCTAGGGCTAGAAGTGAAGCCCTCAACTTTGCAACATCTTCTTAAGAAAGCTTCAATTTTCTCATTCTGCTTGAACTTCAATGTAATGTAACCTGACTCTGCAAATTTAGTATGACATTCTTGTTCTTGGCCTCATATATTGTGCTCAGTTTATCCCACGCTTCTTTTGCTGTTGTGGCATCTCGAATGTGGGCTTGCACATCGTCAGACACTCTAAACAAGATAATGAATTTTGCTTTTTAATCTGCTCTAGTCAAACTATCGTTGTTGTGTTGCATCAGTTGGTGATCTGGTTAGAGTGCCGAGTCACAACAGGCCAGATTTCTTAAAACTCAAGTTGTGTCTTTATTTTTGTCTTCCATGCAGCATCGTTGTTTCCTCTGAGTAATTGTGAATCTGGAAGAAAAAAATTGGGGCATTGGTGCCCATTTTGTAGAGATCACTGACAAGGTTTGGCTCTTATCACTCCAGGTATTAGGTCTCCTAATCTATATACCGTCAGTTCGATATACCAAACCTTTCTATATACGCACCCTTCCGATATACCCATCGGTACGTGGAAGAAGCTCACCCTTTCTATATACCCAGTGGTATGTGAAAGAGGCATTAACGTACATGAAAGAATTCAATACGTGGTACCAAGATAGTACTGATGGGCTCTGTGTGATTATTGACACCGGCTCAAAGAAATATCCTCATACGCGCACGTAACTTCACTATATACTCGGATAGTTTCACAGTCTGGATTTATGTCTTGCAATCGTTCACAGACGGATGGGATGGTTCATAGTGTGTGCACTGTGACCTTATTACTCCCCGTCGATTTATAGGGACAATGCTAAGACGACGTTGTTGCAGCTATATTAGGCGCTAAGTGCAGTAGTAGTTGCAACGGCTTTACCCGTAAGCGCTTCCAAGAGGCACCGTATATACCGAACGCTGCGAATGAGATCTAGGATCTCGTGAGTGTTACAGAACCAATTTTTTTATTGTTTTTTATTACAATTCTGCCAGTTTCTGAGCAGTTACAAAGTTTTGCAGTTGACTATGGCAACCTATAAATTAGTACAATATGCAGCAGTATACAATTTACATTCAAAAAATTGGACAATTTGAATGGCAGACAAAAAAAATTTGTTTCGCGGGCCCTGGTGGCCTCATGAGCCCAATACGACCCAAAATGCTAAAAATTGCAAAAAAGAAGCTGAAGATGTAATTTTTAGATGGGTCTCCCTTTGCAAAAAATGTCTGAAATGAAAAAACAAACCAGATGGGAGAAAAGAAAAAATTTACCCTAGCTTAGGGGTTTCTCCACTAAATTTAGTTAGTTATAACTAAATTAAAAAAAATACTAAATTTAGCAATTCCACCAAAAAATCTGCCAAATTTCAAAAAATGAGATTTTGAGTGTTGGGGCAGGATTCGACCCCCACACCTCTCACTCCCAAGGCGCATTCACTAACCAACTTGGCCTCTTATGGCACTTGTGCTATGAAATGAAGTAACTTGTATTTAATTAAAGGGAAAATCGACTTACTTTTTAAAACTGTGACGTGGCAGAGGAGAGAGTCCACGTGGCGCTGGTGTGGCACGAGTTTGTCGGTGGTTTTAGGGTTTCCTCTGCTCACAAGTCGGATCTGAATGCCTTTTAATCTCCTTCTTATTGTTTTTGTTTGCCTTTGTTTTGTTTCTTGCTTTGGCCGCTTCTTCCACCGTTTGTTTTGGCCGATTCTTCCTTGCTTTGCCTGCTTCTTTTTTTTTGTTTTCTTTGATCTTGATCACTATTTGTTTTGTGTGCAAGATTCTTGGAGTCTATTGCAGGTCCGGCGTGAGGAGGACACAGAGCTTTGGAAGGCGCCGCTTTTTTAATACAATGATTGTTGGCCACTATTTATTTATTTTTAATTTATTTCTCTCCTTGCAATTTTTTTTATTCATTCACTGTTTGCTTTGTTTGCAGGTGCTGCATGGAGGCTCAATATTTTAAAATGTAATGTAGCCAAATTAAGAACAACCAAATAAACTGCAATAAAATGAGCTCCAAAAGAAAATAGATCTCCTTCTTCGTCCCCAAATAATGAATTACAATGTTTCATAAATAGGAAAATAACTCCCAACTTGAGTTGCCAAGTAAACTCTAGCTAACTCTGACTAAATCTACTCTAGGTGGCAGAAATTACTATTTTTAGCAGTTTACTAGAACCTGCTATTCTTAGTAAGTTTGCATGCTTATTCCTACGGGCACAAAAATATCCACACATATTCTACATCCCTAAGTTATAGGAATTGCCAAATTTTTACTCATAATGCAACTAATAGACTAAAATTAACTAATGCCCAAAAAATAGGAAAAAACTGAACTACAACTTAAATCCTAATTTTTGGCCTCAAGATGGCAGATTTAGGGCCCAAAAATTTGCCAAAAACTTACCCCAATTAGTAGGGCTGGTTTCTTCTACGTTCGTCTCATCGAAACAAGTGGTTTAAAAAAAAAAGGACTCAAATGGACACCCGAAGCTCAAGTTACAACCTTGTCAAGTTCCTGCTAATTTAGGCTCATCATTCTCACCTACTTGAAAAAAAACGCAGCTTCTTGCAAGTTGTCTTCTTCAAACTACTTCCATTTATCTACATCTAACTTCTTAATCTCCCACTCTGTGACCCAAGTATTGTCCTCTTGTTCCAGTCCTTTCGAATGTACCGAATATTTGTTGTATTTCCCATGTCGCGTGGTCCATTGTTTTCTTATCTAGAATCTGATCCACTTCTTCTTTCTTCTTCACCGGAACCTGCTGCCTCCAATCTAATACTTCATCAATAACATCCCCTTCTACACCATCCCCATGAAAATAATACAAATTTGAAACATTAAACACTGGAAAAATATCAAAAATTCCCTGGCAATTCTACCTCATAAGCATTATCGTTTATTTTTTTCACAATTTTGTAGGGACCAATATTCTTGTACTTCAGCTTGTTATAGGTTCCTCTTGTAAACCTTTCCTTCCACAGATATAACATAGCCAAATCACCAACTATAAATACCTTTCTTTGTCTATGCACATCTGCTATTTCCTTATACTTATCATTACTATTATGCAGCTTCATCCACACTTCTTCCTGCAATTGTTCTATATGTTCGACAAATGTTTATGCATCATCAACTGAATTTTCCATCAACTAGTAGCTTATAACCAAATCTAACACACCATTTGGATTACTCCCATACACAATTGAAAATGGAGACTTTCCTATGGATTTTTTTATGGAACTGTTATATGCAAACTCAACTTTTGGTAATGATAAGTCCCATTGTTTCGGATTTTCCCCAATGATGCACCTTAACAGGTTTCCCAAACTTTGATTTACCACCTTTGTTTTCCCATCATTCTGAGGATGATAGGCACTGCTGAACTGTAGTTGATTTCCTAATTTCTTCCATAAAGTCTACCAGAAGTGACTTAAGAACCTTGTGTCTCTATTTGAAGTAATGGTTTTTGGAACACCATGCAAGATGAACAACTTCTCTGAAAACAAATCTGCTACACCTGTTGCATCACTTGTTTTCTTGTAGACAGTAAAATGAACCATCTTAGAAAACCTATCAACAACCACAAAAATTAAGTCATTACCTTGTTATTTTTTTTGGTAATCCCAAAATAAAGTCCACACTCAGATATTTCCATGACCCTTTAGGAACATGCAACGGCATATACAACCCTGTATTATGTGCATGGCCTTTCGAGACTTGGAAAATTCGACATCTCTCCACATATCTTACAACATCATCTCTTTTCAGCTTTGGCCAATAGTATTTTTTTGCTACCAAGGCTATCATCTTATCTTTACCAAAATGCCCAGCCAACCCCCTCTTGTATACCCAACTAGAATACATAGTTGGCATCCCTTGAAGAGGTAGCCATCCTTTAAAATATACTCATCTAGGACATATCCTGCATTGTCTGACAATGGACTCATTAGTCTTTCAACAATATCCTTGAAATTAGGATCAGAAGAATACAAACCCTTTATTGCTTCAAAACCCACCACCTCATTTTCCATAGTGGTAAACAAAGTCACACGCCTACTCAATGCATCTGCAACTTGATTCTATTTTCCAGATTTATGTTTTAGAGAAAAAATATAACCCTTGTAAAAATGATACCCACTTTACATGCCTACTATTCAACGTTTTTTTGGGTATTCACATACTTTTAGGGCTATGTGGTCTATAAATAACACAAACTCCTTAGGTACCTAGTAATTCCTCCAATGCCTTAATGCTTGTACAATTACATAAATTTCCACATCATAACTAAAGTAGTTCTTTCTTACCTCATTTAGTTTCTCACTAAAGAAAGCTATTGTCTTTCCTCCTTGACTTAGAATAGCTCTAATACCCACATGTGAGGCATCACAATCAACCTCAAACACTTTATCAAAATATGGTAGTGCCAAAATGGGTGCCTCTGTCACCTTCTTCTTCAAGAATTGAAAACTATCCTCAGCTACCTTTATCCACAAAAACTCCCTTCCTTTCGTGAAATTTGTTATAGGTGCTACAATACTGCTGAAATTTTTAATAATTTTTTTGTAAAATGTTGCTAGACCATGAAAGATTCTTACCTCTATTATAATCTATGGAGTAGGCCATTCAATAATTGCCTTTATCTTTTCTAAGTCCATCTATACCCCATCTGCTGAAATAATAAAGCCCAATAATACCAAACTCTCTTGCATGAATGTGCACTTATTCATATTTGCATAGGGTTTATCTTTCCTTAACACTTCAAATACCAACCTTAGATGCCTCAAATGTTCTTCTTTAGTTTTACTAAAGATCAATATATCATAAAAATAAACCACAAAAAACTTATCATTAAACTACCGTAGCAAGGTGTTCATCAATATCATAAAAGTACTAGGTGCATTGGATAACCCAAATGGCATTACCAACCACTCATATAATCCATTTCCTATCTTGAATGTTATTTTCCACTCATATCCTTCGCTGATCTAAATCTGATGATAACCACTTCGAAGATCAATCTTGGCGAAATACTTAGAGCCAACAAGCACATCCATCATATCATCAAGGAGAGGTATTGGGAACCGATAATTGATTGTAATTTTATTGATTCATTTACTATCCATGCACATTCTCCATGTTCCATCCTTCTTTCGTGTTAATAAAGCTGATGTTGCACATGGACTCATGCTCTCAATTATGACCCCCTTTCGCATGAGATCTATCACTTTCCTATTTAACTCTGCATGCAATGTCGGGCTCATCCTATAAGCCGCTTGATTTGGGAGTGAAGACCCTGGAATCAAATCAATATGGTGTTGAAAATATTTTTTGGGGGTGGGGTAATCCATCTGGTAGCTCATAAGGAATAATATTTGACAATTCTTCTGTTAATTTTGTTGTTTCTATTGGTATTTGAGCACCTACAGGTTTATCCTTATTTGTAACTAGTGCATGAAAAAATCGGTTGCCTTTGCCTCCTTCATAAATTCCTTTACAGAAAGCATATTTTCAGCCTTCCCCTCTTCTTTAAGAGGTAGAAAAACTATTTTTGTGCCATCCTTCCAGAAAGTATAAGTAATCTTTCTCCCATCATGAATAAATTTTCTATCAAATTGCCATGGTCCTTACTAGTAGCACCATGACATACATCCATAGGAATAACATCACACCAAATCTCATCCTTATAACTATTCCTAATAGATAATATTATTAAACATCTATTATCAATAGTAACTTCATTACCCTTTTTAAACCATGCAATACGATAAGGGTTAGGATTCTTCTTACAATGCAGACCCAATTTATCGACCATCTCATTTGAAACCATGTTCTCACAACTACCACCATCAATAATAACATTACATACCTTTCCTCTTGAATTGCATCTTGTTCTAAAAATATTTGTACACATCCATGCATCCCTTTTGACCTCCTTTCTTGAAGCAATCATCGTCCTCTTGATCATCAAAGTTTCTCCAACATCTGGTGGAATTTCTAGGTCCTGTTCATCTTCTACTTGTTCAGCTTCAACAAGATTTACTCTTGGAGAATATCCTTTCCTTTTGTCATGTGTATAAGTATGTGGGAATTCAAAATCCCAATGCCCTTCTTCACCACATCTGTAACAAACAAATGGTCTTCATGGAGCCTCCCATCCTCTATCGCCAGCATTTCCTCTGCCCCTAGAAAACTCCTCTGCCTCTTTGTTGATTCTAGAAATCTTGTCTCATATCCTCTTACTTTTGCAATCCATGAGATGATTCTCCCCTACCTTGGCTGAAACTAGCTCATCCCTGAAAGCAAGATGATGCCCCCCTATTCATTCTAGGTGATCTCCTAAAACTTTAAACAATTTTTTTTTTCCCTCATCCTTTAAGGCTAATTGATAGGCATCCTCCATGCTTTTAATCCTATGCATAGTTATCTCATCTTGAATAGAAAATTTGAATCCATTAACATGCCTTGCAACCATTTTTTCCTCAGTTTCTTTATGCTCCACATGAATGGACAACTTGTAGAACTCATCTGTATATTCTTGCACTGTTTGTGAGTTCTGTCTGAGATTCTGAAACCTCCTGTAAAGGGTTTGTGCATAATCCACAGGGAGAAATTTATCTTTTAGATTCTTCTCCATCTTAATCCACATCCTAATTATTTATTTCCCATTTCTTGACCACTCTTTTTGTAGGTGATCCCACCATAACATAGCACGACCTTTTAATTTTGTGCATGCAAATTTTACCTTCTTTTCTTCTGACATAGCCTTCCACTCAAAATATTTCCCCATGCTAGTCAACCAGTCTATCAGCTCCTCTAGTTTCATACTACCACCATACTCTTAAACATCAACTCTTATCCCATCATTCTTTCCTTGTAATGCTCGAAGCATCATTTCCTTCAAAAGCTAATGGTGGTGCTTGCATTTCCTCCTCTTCACAAACTTCTTCTTCATCTATGTCATCTCCACCTTGATTTCCCCTTTGGTTATCATTGCAGCAAGCACAAAAAATTGTCTCTATAGATCTTGCATATTTCTATTCATCTGGGGAATACCGCCTCCTCTTCCTCTTCCTGCCATTTTTAAAAAAATGCTTTGAACCAGCTCTGATTAGTAGATAATGTAGCCAAATTATGAACAAACCAGATATACTACAAATAATACGAAA
Organism: Taxus chinensis; assembly: GCA_019776745.2. Classification (NCBI taxonomy): domain Eukaryota; kingdom Viridiplantae; phylum Streptophyta; class Pinopsida; order Cupressales; family Taxaceae; genus Taxus; species Taxus chinensis. The sequence goes on along the minus strand of CM034152.1, from coordinate 98,987,604 downwards.
TCCAAAAGAAAAATATATCTCCTTATTTGTTATCGAATAATGAATTACAATGTTTCCTAAATAGGAAAACAACTCCCAACTCGAGTTTCCAAGTAAACTCTAGCTAACTCTGACTAAATCTACTCTAGGTGGCGAAAATTACTATTTTTTAGCAGTTTACTAGAATCTGCTCTTCTTAGTAAGTTTGCATGCTTATTCCTACGGGAACATAAATTTCTATGCATCTTCTACATCCCTAAATTAGAGGAATTTCCAACTTTCTAACACATAATGCAACTAATAGACTAAAATTAACTAATGCCCAAAAAAAGGAAAAAACCGAACTATAACTTACAACCTAATTTTTGGCCTCAATATGGCAGATTTAGGGCCTGAAAATGTGTCCAAAACATGCCCCAACCAGTAGTTCAGGTTGCTGCTGCATTCACCTCATCAAAACACGTGGTTTAAAAAAAAAAAAACGGACTCAAACGGACACCCGGAGCTCAAGTTATGACCTTGTCAAGTTCCTGCTAATTCAGGCGCATCAAAATGACTCTCTCATCCCTACACCAGCGGGAGTCGAACCTGGGTGTCTTGCCCATCCTCACATCTTGGCAGGTGCCGGTTTCTATGAAGGCTCAGCTTTGAAAGGCACCTCCTTTTTAATACTTCTTCCACCCTTTTCTGTGAGGTCTCATTTTGCTGTACAGGCTTAACAAAGTTCACATCTTGATGGGGAGTTGTTCCTCCAAATTTGATTCACCTTGCTTAGAAGTCAATGCACCATGAGCATAGCTCGGTCCTTGTCAATGCAAGACTTTGCTCAGCCAGATGTGACCTGCAGCAAATTTTGCCTGGTGCTGAGTGCACCAGTGCAAAAAAAAATTGTCTTCCAAACACCTCAAACTGAACAGGAGGTTGTGGGTTTGCATGGGGTTCTGGGAAGCTGCAGGAGGCAGCACTGGCTCTCCTTCTATTGCAGATTTCTTCTCCATGAATTCTCCTTCTTCTGCAACCTTCTCCAACCTTGCCAGGAGCTTCAATTCGCTCTGGTACCAAATGAAGATTGAGAAACAGGGACGGAAGCTTGATCAATTTTATTAATCTTAATGAATCAACCATTACAGAGAATGGGCTGCAATATTTATAGATATTGCATAGCCAAATACAAACAAAAGATTAAGTTGCACAGGTGAACCAAATTCCTAAATATACAGGCTTCTAATAACATCCGGGAAGCACAAATGAATAAATAAAATATATTGTTCAAAACAATATAATAGCATGAATAAAAGACAAATATGGTTTATGAACCATATAACAAAATAACCATTATTATTTAATTAATAAAATTAATTAAATAATTAAACTATGCATAATTAAATATTAGGATAATAATATTTTATCCTAACATATACTGCTTCACCCAATACAAGAAAATTAGAAATATTGGAATGGATAATCTAAACACAAAAGATATAAGATTTACATAGAAGTCCATCAAAAATTGCTTCAAACAAATATGTTTGTTTGCATTTTAATTGTCATCATTTTCCTACATCATTTAATGTCAACATTTTGAGAATAACGCCAAACAAAAAAACATCTCATTGTACCCATTCAAACAATACAAATGTGGACGAAAACTTTCCTTTGTGTCATCAAGACTTTGACATGTAAGTGCCTTACTGATGAAATTAGAATAAATTCATAATGCTAATATCAACGGATATGCAAGTAGTAGCTAATATCAAAGCCCTATGGATAAAGAAAAGTACCTTTTGGAGGATTATTTCGTTATCTCCACAGCTACATATTGGGAGTAGACTCCATTACAAAAAAAAACTACATCTGATAATGGTAGACTGTATTGACTATTGTACAAGAGAAAAACTACATATCATGTCCCGTCTCTCTATATGGTATTTGGCAGTAGCTCCTATATCTATCTTAAAAAACAATAAAGCTCATATGAAGGGAAAAAAATATAATTGGCTACCTGAAACCCACTTTTAACATTTATTCTAAAGCATAGGATTTATACAGTGTTATACAAAGATTCATATAACTAATTTTGAAAACAGAGATCTGTGGATTATAGAGAGATGAGGAGATTCATATAACTTTTAAGGGCGTGTAACGGTAACTTCCTCACCTTATATTTGATGCTCCAATGAATCAGACATCTGTACACCCAAAAAACACATGACCGGAATAGAGATTAACCTTAAAGGGCCAAACTCTTACTGGTCATAATGATCGTGATACTTTATTTGTGCGAGAAGAGGGATGAGCGATGTGGGAAAATGCATCAGTTGATGAATGGAAATTGGCGTCACCTATATGATTGCATCAAGAGGAAGAGCAATAATCAACAATCTTGCACCATAAGGAATGATTTGTTTTCAAAGGGTATGCATTGATTATTTCTTCAACTTGTTCCACTCAAACATCAGAATCTAGAGTGCAAGTCTAGACACTTCCTGGTTATCTTCAAATTTCATCATTCACCGTTGCAAAATGATTTCCCACTGGAATTAACCTAGCCCCTATCATTTCCAAAAATAGCACGGCGATGCTACCAAAAAGGATCTAGTTATGAATACAAGTTGTTTGCCTTTTGAATTTGTTCTTAAAGTGATGATACTTAGCAGACATATGGAGGACCTCATAGGAGGTTGATTGCTCCCACATGTTTCCTTTCACTAAAATTAAGCATAGAATATTGATACTTATTCAAATTGTAACAAATATGATTTTATCTGCAAAGTTCATGGTTCCATTGAATTACCTTGGTTTTGATTGTATTCAGATAATCGTGGTGTAATGCCCCAACCTACTTTATCACGGTGTGCCTTATCTCCTTCTTGGCGTGGAGGGTGGAGTATTAAAGTTTGGTGTGATAGAATCCTTGCTGGTGGCCATCACCAGGAAAAAAACAAATCCCTCAATTTGCATTCAATGAAAAAACTGCACATAAGCGACTTCAAACCATGTTACAGGTACATAGTACTCCCACAAGGGAATCAATGACATAACCACAACATCACAATCACATCCATCTGACATGAGTAACACATACATCAGAAATTATGCACTACTCAAACAGCACAATAACTCAACGTATAGCCTGAGGAGGCATCTGACCATACACACAAACTCTTCAGAGCCTCCCTGGCCGAACTCTTAATGCCTCCCTCATCTTCGTATTTGCCGGTTGACCCTATGGTCCAAGACACATAGAGTAACGAACACTCCTAACCCAAGTTTGACATAATAACGACATGGTTTCAACAACCCGCTAGTTATATGTACTCCCTTGGGGCGTACCCCCATACAACGAAGCGGGTCCATAGGTCCAACCAGATCCATGGTGCATCCTATGACCCTATTCCACACACCCACGACAATAGAACCAGTCACAACAGGTCCAATACTGTAAGGTGCCAAGTGGCAAAGTACAAGCCTTGGGCAAGGCAGTAAGAATTCCAAATTTTAAAAGAAGACCCACAAATCAAGCAAAATAGAGATTGGCTCAAATAGCCATTAAGTTAACATTATCAAAATCCCCATGGTGTATCTTTTTGCGTTCATACAACCAAGTGCTTCATGCCCATTTATTAGATTGTAAAAGCATGGCATATCATAATTAAAAGCTGCTGGCTAAACCCGTTATCAAAATAAAGTAAAAAAACTCAATTTACGAATAAAATCAGCTTATAATAATGTCACATTACGATAACTGTGCTCACGGTCAGCATCATCTCTTTGCCACCAAAGGTGGTAGCTTTTATTGATTCGCTGTGCACTCGGAATCCCTATCGGTGGCCTCATCTACATAAAATACCCTATCAATAATTGCAATCTTTTGTCATCACCTCCATCTGAATCATCCAAGCCACCACTCTCGACAAGGCTAAACATAGCTCATAGATTACACTAAGGTTGACATACATACAACTGTTCATAGGGAGAGAGGAAAGAATCACATGTCTATCTACTAAACCCCGTTTTAGCTCGAGTTATTACACTCCATGGTACACCATTCCTCACTCTCAACAGATGACATTGCTTCTACCGATGTTCCCTGGACAGGATCGGTTTAGCGTTGATGGTTCACAACATGAACATACTGTCGCCATGGTGTAACATGAGACGGTTTGGCACACACATCAACTACCATAATGTTTTTACATATGGTACAGTATACAGTGGTAGCATCACGAACCGATACATCCTCATGGAGTGTAAACAGCATCACTTTACCACATGTCTGCACCCAAAGTGCAAGCACCATACGATAGGGTTAGATACACTCAATGTATGACCCAGAAAATTAGTGGCAACATGAGAGCATTACATAGGTGTGCACAGCTGCATACAGGGCGATGCCCAAGGAATATTACATCTCAATCATAACATCTACTGCTTGCACGCGACCACAGGTGATACACACATTCCTTGCAAAATCATGCAACCGTAGTAGAAGGACAAGATCATGTTTTAGTACAAGCTCATTTCTTTCAACATCAATCTAGTCATACACACATTGATACACTTACATATCTGTTGTATGTCACAATGTTCCAACCACTGATACGCATCCACATTAGTCGGGATTCTCCTTCAAGATATTGCTGTCACAAATCGAGTAATTCACACGTGAGACTCTTACATAGGAGATCCATCCAATGGAGCAGCCTGAATACTTAGATCCCCAGCATGGATCAATATGATAACAAACATGCACAAGTCTGACTCAATACTACATCAGTGCCACAAATCACAATATCGACAGATTGACGACAATAATTGTGGTCACGTTTCAATAGCACATTGTGAGTTCCAATATCTACCACCATCATGCAACATCATCATCAGTCATGCATTGAATCATCATGTAACACCACTTTACCACCATGTAACATCATCATATAACACCAATCTACAGCCCATAGGTTCAAGAGCATGAACCTATGCTCTAGATACCAGAGTGTAACGACCCAAAAAATCACACAGTACAAACAACTGCAGTGGCTTATTAGTACAGGATAAATTGTTTTTGTCTTAACTTCCACACATAACATGACGCAACATGTCGTCACCAAGGGTACAACTAACTACAAGTTCTGGAACACCTCTATTGTTCAGCCAGCCAGAGTAGAGTGAGCATACAGTAGGAGTCCGATTGAGTGGAAAGTACCCGCTTAGGGTTCATTTACAATAGATCCTTTTTGTGTACGATGTAACTCATGGAAGAGAATCTCATAGGGGCGGATCTATTTCATATCAGAGTATTTATGAAGCACTTTTTGCTTTGCAATGATATGAGCTTCTTCAACAGAGTCACTGAGTTGACAGGCATAAAGGTCTCTGTTAGAATTATCATCACCTTACAAGCTACAGCTGTAAATGTTCGCACCGAGTGTTTTGATGTTGTCCTCAAATCTGATGAAGGAAAAGGTTTATGTATCAATACGGTAGATGCCTTTCAGAGCTAGGAGCGATGTAATCATTATGTCTTGTGTTTGAGCTTCAAACCATGGTTGGTGTTTAGCTTTCTAGCGCAAGTGCTCTCGGACTGAGCGGTAAGCAGTTCGACTCTCACCCCCCAAAGGAGCTGCATCAAAGCAATCTAGTGTTTGGACAGCCACCTATTGCATTCTTCTAGTCATGCCTTCAAAATGGAATCCTGGTGTGGTTTATTGCAAGAAAAGACCAGTGAAGCAAAGGATAAAGCGGAGGGCGTGTGGTTGTAGCAGTCCCTGCTGGATGTTCACGACTGGTGGATGTGTTAAAACAGGCAAGATAGACTAACCATATACATAATATGCCAGTATCTAATAAACCTCTTAAAATGAAACTTTTTTCTTTCCAGAAATTGGTTTAAATTTGTGATTTTGTGGATTTGTGTTCAGTATATGGGTAATAGTTTTGTTATTTCCGGATTTGCCTCCGTTGGTTGTTCTTGTTGAAGTGATCTAACCCCCTTTATAAATAAAAAATAAAAAAAAATGTTCTCGGTGTTTATGCTTCGATTAATCTATATGGAAATATATATATATATATAATGGTATTGTAAGGATAAAAATACCCTGTGCTAGAAATTGAGTCTTCTGGGTACGTATGGGTATTTTATCATACTTGTCAGCTTATATATCATCTTAAAGTTACTTCCTTCTACAAAAATGTCGCTATTTCTTTTGTGAACCTGGGTATGTAATCGCCCCTGGGAACGTTGCAGCTTTGACTAGTATTGGGTTCCTATTATGTTATTTCCCTGGAGGAAAAAATATACAGTTAAATTATTATTTTATTTTTTTTATGATAAGCGTGATTATACACTTCGTGTATTGTGCAAATTATTAGGGCTTTTGGAAATTAGAATTTTCAATATATATGCTTGTTAAGAAGGAAGTTTTGGACCGAAAATATGTCCCTGGGTTTATAGAAGGGCATAAATTATTGATAGAACCCCATTTTGATTCTACTCTTTCTATGAGTAAAATTTGATAAAATTAATGACCTTTATAGTGTTAAGATATGGTATGTTGATGATTCCTTATGTGTTCGAATTTAATCTATGTATAGACATAATAACTTGATGGAGTAAGGTATTATCTGTCACGGTTCGTGAAAGTTAAGGTTTTCATCAACTGCTTAAGGTAACATGAAGTTCCTTAATTTAGTCAAACTTGTTTTTGTACTTCCTTCTTGATGAGTGACCCTTTCATTACAAATTTAGAATGATTGTGATGGAAGGTCGTGAATATATTTTGTTGTTAAAAAGGGAAAAGAAGCTTGGGAATAGTTTGTTTATGTGTCGAGCGTAATAATTGTAATTACATCGTTATAGAAGTTCGTTATTGGAGGATATCTATCTTCAATGGTATATTATGTGTTTAATCTCTGCATAGGTTACCATAAACTTAGTGATGAGATGTAAATTAAGGAGAGTTGAGAGACCTTTTCCTTTGTATACATCATTTATGATATTAGGAAGTGAGTTGACGTCGGAAAATTTCAACCAAGTCTAGTTTCATGGCTATGTTCCTCTAGAACAGGAGGGTTATAAATCTAAAGTATTATGAAAATTGCAAGGATGTGTTTTAGAATGCTAGATTTCCTACTCAACTTGGGAATTAATGAGGCTTGTCACTATTCCGGCGCTGGTTATGTTCAGTAGGTAGGCTGTTAGATAATGCCTATTCTGGACATTCTTATCGTCCTTTTCCACTCATCCTTATTAGCTATGAAGTCACTTATTACCTAAGATATAATGGTTTGTGGGTTTGAATATAAGATTTTCATCCTTTAAACCTCTTCGATTACATGATGGAACTTTGTTGTTACCCTCGTTTTTCGTTTCTAGCGTATTAGGCCTATGGCCCCTACGAAATGATTCCAAAACTATATTCTTTTTGGCAACTAAGATCGGGTCTGGTTTTTTATCTTTTGAATTCACCTTGAGAATGTTGATTGATGGGTTACACTTTAGATTTCAATCACGTAATCTTCGGGATTACATGATTGAAATCCAAATACTCTCAACTCTTGTGTTTAATCAATTAAATTTCATAGTCTTGCGTATTTGGTTGCCAAACTTTTTGTAGTTTTCGAGGTATTTTTCATAATTAAAACTTATGGATTTTCTTCTTAGTTGGCATGGTGAGAATTATATCTTGTATCAAAAGGTTGTTAGAGGTTAGAACTTTGATCCATTTCTTGAAATAGAATGTTTCCTTTCATGGTATTGTTAGCTAGTAGCTTATTGTTGCTATGTATGGACTTATCTTGCTCAGTTCTTCGCGAACTGACTCAGGTTATTAATTGTTGCAGATGGCTTACGTGGTTAGATGATGGAAAGGACTTGTAGATTTTTGCATCAATCTTGGTTATGATGTTCCTTTGTACGAATGTGTATTATGTTATAAAATTTGGAAAGGGCCTTTAGACATTTTAGAAGAAGGGTCAGTGCCTAGTAAATGTATTGTAGAGTATTGTTGTTGTAACTGTTGAAACTTTGGCTTGTTTGGTTATCATGTGAAAGATGAATTTTGATTACCGCTTGGTTACAGGATATTCTAGTGTATTTTAATCCTTAGAATAGTAGCGGGGCATGTCCCATGTTATTACTCTCTTGCTCCCTAGTCATGGTTCAATAGAGATGGTATGTCCCTTTGATTTGTGCATCATGTTGGAATGAATTGATATAACCTTGTTTTGTTTCCGTAAACGAGTACTGTTAAACTTTTCTCTTGAGTTAAAATGTTGAGTTGTAAATCCTTCTAAGGCATAGTAGCAATGAGTTTGTAAGCACTATGAAGTGAGCTGGATAGTCCTGATAAAATTCAAACTAAACATTTATATATATGAATATATTAATGTAGATGTGGATCTACCTGATAACCTTTGAGACCTGGAACAATCAAGAGGAAACTATCTTTTGTAACGAAATATGATTACTTATTTTTTTTTCCCGAGCCAAACCAATAAACACTATCCTTTTTATGGTGAAATCTTAAATGACCTCATGGTGAAAGCAATGGTTGGATTTTAGAAGATGATAGGATTTAGTAAGTAGGAGGGGAAATTGATTAATTAAACCTTAAATCTCTCTCTATCGTTTGAAATGTTCCTCCTTTGTCAAACTTAATTAAGTAAAGTCTAGGTGGAACATTCAACCAATCTTGATAAACTCTTAACCTCAATAAAAGACTGATAGTAAACAATGTGACCCTGAAGCTAAATTCTGTTGTCCTGTTTTGTTAACCCTTGCCTTGATTCATGGTGATATTTCTTAAGCAAGGTCAAAATTTAATCCTTAAACAGGAAGGCTATTGTTATGAACCCTAAGCGGTACTTTCCACTCAATCGGAGCTTATGGCTTCGCCTGTACAATAGAGGTGTGGAACATGTGTTAGTGGCTTGAGTAAGTTTAATTAACCTTGTAAGAAATGGAAAATGTTCTAAAATCAAATGAATAAAAAGATTTGGACATCAAATTGATGATCCCAGTTTAGAAAGCTTGGCCTTAAGCTATTTAGTCAACCGTTGAAAAGAAAGAAGTTCTCCCTTGTGAAAAGAATTGTGTGAATTGTTACATGACATTTCATAAGAATGTAAGTTAAGAATTAAGAGACACTTTAGTAAATAAGAAAATTTAACAAGAAATTCCCCATGGGATGCCCTAGCTATGGGTGTGTCATGTGGATTGGACTTCCATGTTGTCTTGTCAAAAGAAGAGTACATTGTCCTTGATAGGTGTGAACGTTTCCATGCTGACCTTGCGGTCTCCCCCATAACAAGTGGTTCCTAGTGTTGGTTGTAACCTTGTGACGACATGTTGTGTCGTGTTGTGTCAAAGCAAGTCAAAAAAAAAAGTTATCCTGTATTTCAATGTGTTGTTCCTTGTGTTGGTATTTTTGGTGTGTTACATAAGATTACATCACACAAAAGCTCAAGATAATCATATCGAGTATCTAAATTACATGAATCATTCCTACGGTATCTAACAAGTGTTTTCTTGTTATACGTATTTGCATTCACAATAGATTTTGAAACCATGATGCGGGGCATATAAGGTCATATCTCTATTCCTTTGATTATCTTGATAACATGATTCAATTTTATGTATCCTTTCCATACCTACCCTTAATTTATATCTCTATTCCTAAGGTCATAGGTCTAATCATATTTTTAAGCTTTCTATCTATATCTATCCTTTCCACACCTACCCATAATTTTATATATATTTAGTACTGCACTTTTTTCTTGTAAGGTTTCTTGATTTCATGCTGCAACATTGAAGGATTATGTTGGATTTTTTTTTGTTTTTGAATTTTTTGCGTGTCATATATATAAAATTTATCTTTATTATTTATATATATATATATATAAATAATACTAAATATGTAAGAAACGAATACTAGATTTATATGATAAAATCTCAGCTGTGTGCTTAGGGAAACATCCATAGTGTAAGATATCAACCTCTACTAATTGAAAATGAACAAGTTATATATGAATTCGTTATGAGCAACTCTAGATCTCCACAAAAATATATACACCTAATTGATGAAGTACGGTTAGGATTCCTCCTCCTAAAAATAGAGTGTGGAAAAATGCCATTAGGATTTTCCTTCCTAAAAATAGAATTCAATTGAATTCATCTAGAAAGAAGGGGTTGACTCCTTAATTTTTTTTTTAGGGCCTCCACCCCCAAACCCCACCTAGGAAGAGGGGGAAGCGAAAAGAATGGGGGCAAGTCCCCTCACACCCCACTTTAAGAAGTGAGGGACAAACCACACGGAAAATGAATCTAAAATGTAACTTTATTGACACACACGCACACAAATATATATATTTATATATATATATATATATATATATATATATATATATATATATATATATATATATATAGAGTGTGTGTGTGTGTGTGTGGGTGCGCACGCGCACATGCGCTCGGGTCTTTTTGAATTAATTCACACACCCATCATAGTCCATCCAAGGCTTTAGCTCCATATTTTGCATACCATCGAAGGACCATCATGACATTTCTACATTTAAATAATTGTTTTTAACATACATCTCATCTTTGTTTAGTTGAGATAGAATTTTAAATTTTAGGGGGAACAAGAATGTTACTTCTTATGTCTTATTATTTCATCTTTAACCTACAAGAAATTTTTGTCACCTTCCATATGCCACACATTTTGCCATGGAAAACACATGACTTATGCAAATGATATACTAAACACCCAAGAACCTTAAAGGAAGAGAATGAGATCATGGCAAAATAAGATAATCTAAATTATAAAAAAAAGTATTGTGTTGATTAATTTTTCTGCGGTACATGCTAGTGTCCTTAATGAAGATATATGCACATAAGAGTAGTGGACAATGAAAATCCACTCACATTTTCCGCTTTGCCACTCTTTGTAAATATGGGAGCTTGCAAATGTCTAAATCCCTTATGTATCTTCCTTTACCCACGATATCATCCACTTCGTCTTGCACTTTACACAATGAGCTTCATGGTTTACCACCATTTTAGTCATGAGCCACTCTACTAGCACTTTCATTGTGTTTATTCCATGAAAAAGAATTTCTTGTACGCCATTCAACAACAAAACAGCCATGAACTTAAATTATACTCAAATAGTAAAGATCAAGTCCTCATCCTCTAGTTTATCCTCTCCATTAAGAGAGAATATAAAGTCTACAAAAGTAGAGGCAACATTGTCCATCCTAGTGTTTGTGCCTTTATGGTATTGTTACTCAATAATATTTCAAATGAAACATTTTCACACTTGGTACGAAACATGCAACGTAAATAGATTCTAAGCATATCTAGCAGCCAAATCCTCTATCAACAAATTGAAAAATAAATTACTCCTATGGTGTTGTCCATCTCCTCCAATGTCTCCTTGACCCATAACAACAAACACTTAGATATTAATGTTTGCATATAAAACCATCTTCAACCAAAAACTATTCCATTTCTTTGATTTGAAGTGGCGATCAGTGGCTATGGGCATGAAAATGACATCACACAATCTGCGTGATTGCCCCTCATTTGCACACATCATCTTTGATAGTCATAGTTCAAAAATTATTTATTGTATTTAAAAGTTTTTTTTACTATAGCTTACGATGTAGTTTATAATAATTCATTGCTAGATCGGTATCTTTCACTTAAGTGTACATCAACAACAAAATCTAAATTACAATAGGATGATCTAAGTCATGTACTCGAGATAACGTTGATAAGACATTGCATAAAGCATAACAATATAATACGTGTTATTCGAATTTAAAGAACATTTATCGACATAATAAGATAGATTAACTTTTCCTTCCGATGACTGCTCTAATTCCTCGAGGGTGCTCCATCCCTAACCCTAACCATAGAATTTGTAGTGCGAAGCATGCAAATTGAAAAAAAGACAATTATAATAAAATAAATAAGGAAATGGAATTTGGAATGCGTGTAAGAAGCAGGCTAGATTTGTTTGGTGGCGTGTAGAAGGGGTTGGTGTGGGGCAGTTTGGAGGCATGGGCATCCCTAACAAGCACATGGACAACCTGACAGGACACGTGGGTAGCCTAACGTCCATTGTGAACTGTCATTTTCCTTGCTTAATAATACAAAGAACTTTATTTCAAACCAAATGCAGACCACATGGAAACCCAAGACAACGTTGTAAATTTACCAACAGAGGAAGGCTTTGTGGTTGTTTCGAGGGGGTGTTCAAATCTCACTTGTGTTCTATATTTCTGTTGTCAAATGAAAAATACATCTTTGGTTACGGTTGTCAGCAATTCCTCTATTCTTACTCGTTTCCGTTTATGTATTATCGACCCAAAAAAACTAGATCATGAGGGTAACTCCTGAATGAAGGTTTTGGAGCTATTCTTCAGTATTGTAGAGGTTTGCGGCATTCGTCAATAGTTTATGAAAGGATAGACATCTTCTTCCTCCTGTTGTTTTGTTGTCATACGCAGAAGGAGGAGAAAGATTGATTTTTATGAGCTGCATGTCGCTTGTTGTTAGTTATATACTAAAGAAGAGGAAAAGATTGAGGAATGGGTGAACTGTATTAGGATCCAACGCCTAGTTTATTGATTCAACTTCTCCTGCATCTAAACGTCTATGCCATCTACAATATAACCTCTGCAACACGTCTAACTACTAATTGCCATCTATTTTGGGTAGTTGTTGTATTGATCAAGACATTCGAAGAGCCATTTTCCTACTGTCCCACATATGTCTGCGTGAAATCCTCTGTTTGTCCATCTTCATCCAATTTCAAAGGGGAGCCTGGAGCAGCGTATATTCATGTATGGGTTCATTGGAAAAACCATATAAATTCTATAGTAATGGTTTGGCAGACGTTAATCCAAATCCCTCGGCGCATTACCGACATCCTCCCGGCCTTTGTCTTTTGGGGGAAGTTTGCAAGACATAGGAGTCCTCATGAAGTATGGACGTTGCCAAATAAGATCTTTAGAGAATGGTATCAGTATGGACATCTTGTCCATCAAATACGTTTGTTAAAATAGTTGAAAATCTTTTAGGCAGAAAATGCACTAAAGATTATTACAAGTTATCCATTGATAGGAGGCTACGGGGAGAGTACCTCGACCAAACATGGTCTTCTGCGAGATCATTGTGGAGACTGTGCAAATTGTTTGCGGAACAAGAATAAAATCTTTCAAGAAAATGCAACGGTGGAATTGTGATTGTGCCCAAATTGCTTGATGAAATGCCTATTTGAGATATAGAGGTAAGTCCGAAAATTTCAACCGGCTTCGTTCTTCCAGGCATGGTTTCCTTACCTTCATCTTTTATAATATTTCGTATAATTTGGTTTTTTAGTTGCGATATAATATAAATGTTGAACCATTAGATGCTTAAAATTTTGGTTATTTTAAATAGACTTGTTTGTAAAACAATAAAACGTCATATCAAAACTTGCGCAATCCAAATAATCCCTTGGTAGTCAACCATGGACTTAAAACTTCATTTTGAGATGATCTAACAAACTCCATAACCAAACTAGATTACTAAATCACCCTTGTTATTGAAAAGATGAGGTTGAGTTCCTTGTAAATATGTTGATCGTTTCCTTGTAAAAACCAATAAATTGTGATTTTTGGAGATTCACAAAACAACCTTCAGAACCGCTGAAAAGAGGTGTCAAGCATCGTATGTGCCACTTGATATGAGGAGAGTCACATAAAGCTTTAGATTGATCCCAATCAACCTTTTGTACTCTCTTCGCAGCTTCTCTAAGAGCCTTGTTACCTTGTTTTGAGCTTTTGTGAAGTTGTTGAAATAGAAAAAGTTGGGTTTTGTATTGGCTTCCCATGTGGGCTCTGAATAATGAAATGTTTTTCTGCTTTTGCAAACCTCGAGTATTTTTACTAGAAAATTACCTGGAACCTTCGGTTTGGGAAAAGAAAATTCTCAATTAGTTTGGAAAAGTGGTTTTATAGGCCTTCGATCACTGTTTGATAAGGTCAAACTTGGCTGATTACGACTGGTGGCTCTGAAAAACCATCCGCCAATTGTGCACCATTTGTCAGTTTTAAATTCCGTCAACCCCTTTGGATTCTTGGTATTGTTAGTGCATAATCACATCACCCTGAGACACCCTCATCTAGATGAGTTGAGACTCTCAGTTTGATTGCACAACATGGAGCATATCTCAAAGTGTGGGACCTTGAGAGCTAAGAGAGATCTCCGGATGAAGGTCAATTACTATTCCTCTGTTCAGGTGCACACAAATAAATTACAGAGGATCTACTCTAAAACCTACTCTATATTACCAAGGATATAGGGTTGAGAAGATACAAGAAAATAAAGCTCAGCTAACGAGGTGATGCAACAAAGAAATGTAAGACACTCGTTTTGTAATTTACCAAACAAGGCGAGATTAAATCTAGACAGGGTGAGTTTAAACCTAGACATGGCAAGATTAAATCTAGACATGGAGAGATTAAACCCAGCACATGGGGAGAAATTTTTAACAAACAGGGCAAGATTAAATCCAAACAGAGCAAGATTAAACCAAGCAACAACACATTATTTACCATGGAATATTGGATCATGTAAGTTTCGTAATGACATCTTATTGTTTTGAAGACATGATTATTTAAACAAATTGATCTAAGATAATTTGTATGGTTTGAAATTTTATCTTATTACAAATGAAAAAGTAAATGATAAGAATTATGAAAGATAAGGATAGAAGATCCATGCTTGAAAATATTAACGTTCGTAGAGCACGAGGTTCTCCACACAGGTTCACCCACATTCCAAAAAGCTTCATCTCTCTATTAGTATTCCATTAGCCCGCACGCATCAAAAACCCCTCTATTTTGTAACATTCAAGACACATCCATGTTTAGGAGATTTGAATCCTTTTAACCAGCCCGACCAACACTTGTCATGTTAATCTAAGTTACGACATTTAGTACACAAACCTCATTGCAAAAGATCTTATTCTACACAAGTTAGAAGCCCAGCGGTAGCGAAGAAAGGCCCTCTCATCCTCACGCTCCAAGAGACCATATTTCTCTAAGGAATTTTATTAAGTATTTTCTTTTGTGCCTTTGATACACTCCCACATTTAGCATACATGTTTATTAGGGAAATCCCAACTACCACAGTCGACATAATTTTTTGAGTGACCTCATATCCATGAAAGGCATGAATTCCCAAATATGGGTGTTGACGATGAATGAAAATAGGGTGAAGCAGATGTTTGGAGGGGAGAGAAAATCTTAGAGTCTGCGCTTCCTGCTCCACCTTCTCAATCATAGCAGCATTGTTCTTGTTGAGGTCCATGCATTTGATGGACACAATTTTTTAGTATGGTAAGAAGAGTGCATTGTAAACCACAACGCTTCCTTCCCACCTGATTTTATCCACCAATTTAAAATCTTAAGAAATGACTAGATATTTATGGCAGCCCCACCTCCATATGCTTGACCGTATTAAAACCACATGAGCTAGTTTTAGCCTCCATGGTGGCGGGAGAAGCTACACCACTCTAAGCGCCATTTACTTTTGTAAAAAGCACCCACACAAAGATGAATTTCACATTTCCAGTCTCTTTATCTATTAGCGAAAACCAATGACAGTTCCAATGTTTGATGGAAATACATCACCCACTTTTTTAACATACCCTGCAATCATCAAATTCCATTTTTACATAGGCTAGGAGGTTGCTGGAAAATTTTGTGGAATTATAGATCTACATCTACCCATCGCATTTTTTTGAAAGTTTCTAAGACTTTTCAACGAACCCATTTATGCAAATCCTGTATTCCACATTTTCCAAGAAACCATGTTTTTGCATCCATATCTACCAGGGCACTTGTAACTAAAATGTATCGTAAAAATTCCTATAAATTTTACGCTTGTTGGATGTCTATCCCTTGCTCCAAGTCTCATATCTTTGGCACATGTTTGGAGTGCACAAGCATATGAAAATTGATCTAGTTGGAGACCTATTTGTTGCATTAGAGGGACAGTGTGAAACAACAAGAATGTGTCATGAGGAAACCCCTGTATTCTATTAACTTTCGTAAACATAAACAAAGAGAAGTTGTCTCTTTCTATTTATTAGTCAAAGCGCCCCCACCCAGCACCACACCATCAACTACCTCCATATGTCCTTTTTGCACACCATCCTACGTGCCTTCACATGAAGTTACTCCATTCACCCAACAATTACCTAACCCATACACATCCTCCCCCTTTTATTTTTTTATTTTATTTTTTGGTAAAGGTGTCAGGCACTATAGTATCCAACATGAAATAATAGTCACAAGCTGGTATGATATCCATGTGTATTTCACAAAAAATAACATAAAGCCCATAAATTTATAGGAAATGGTAACTAACAGACATTAGTTTATAGGCTTGGCAAAGATTCGAAGAAAACATTTAAAGAAATCCATTTATAAGCTACAATAACAATTTAAAAGGAATTATATAGAGCTTAGCATATTCTATGAATCCATGTTCAATACAGTAAAGGTTTGACTAAAAAACCTTACATTAATCAATATTTGGCTTATTTACAAGTGCATATTGTCTATAACGTTTCACTGATTCAAGACTACATACTAACTACTTACATTGAATTAAAATTGTTTTGGCTTCAACATCATCATAAACATAACTGCATGCGACTTTCTCTAGCTCAAACATATGTAAAAGAACACTCGGCCTACCTCATTAAAGGTTTTCCAGCTAAGTGTAGTTCAGCCAATGATGACATAGGTTAGCGGTCACAAATCCTCATCAATAGTTAAGGTCTATTTTTTGCCAAAGGGTGGTTCGACGAATATAAGCGTAGCTTAATGACCACTAAATTTGAATTATAAGACAAAAAATAATTGATATTATACATACCATATCACCACATAAACCATTATGTTTATCCATTTAAGCTTTCATTTTCCACAACATGAAATCGATTATGAATTTATTAATGTTAATTTCAAATACATTATGTTGACATTTTCAATAGCATGAAATGTATTATGAATTGATGATTATTTATTTGAAATAGATCTTACATCAACGGATCCAACAACATGGAAAGGAGGTGTAATCCAAGCCACAATCTCAATCGGTAACTGTTAGCCATAAGCTAAAATGTTTTTTATTTTTTATTTTTTAATTGATATGTGGCCAACAAAAATAAAATTTATTTACTTCTCTGCAGATAGCAATAAGAGTTATTTAAGTATTTTGGATATGGAGGACTTGTTATATAGGATAAACAAAACATACAATTTGAATATTTCATTCATGTTCAGTATGAAAGTTGTCAACCTGTAAGATGGCCTATCAGAATTTATAAAATTACTATCACCATACTGTGAACTAGGATTCTGGTCTTACAATCTCATTTTTGCTGATGTTAAAAAGATATCAATGGGATTTATTAAAAAAATGTCCATCGTATTGAATCCAAGACTTATTTGGATAAAGGAACATTGCAATATAGTTGAAGGAATAACAATAAGAGATCTACAAATGGTTTAGAGTAGAAATAATTTTTCATATAGTTCTAAAAACACTTTGTGTATTACATTAGGTGCATAGGGAAACCCTCCTGAAATTTTTATGATGGGGATGAAAAGTCTACGCAAAGATTGTAAAAAAGATAAATGGTTCATGGCCTATTTGAACAAAAAAATATCTCAAATAGTGTCTCAGGGATTGAATGTGGCAGAGGGCATCAAATGCTTAGAAAAAGAAAATATTAACTAACTATTTACCTTTTTGGAATGTTGTTATGTCGATGTTATTGTTTAACATTTTCAATAGTATATACATACGTATGTTATTATGAAAGTATTGGATAACTCTATTATATTATGATGAGATTGTCAAAATCTAAGTTGGAAGGATTTATATTTTCATTAATTATAAGATGAAAATATGACTGATTAACTTCTGTGGTGAATTATCACAAAAACTTGCCCTTGAAAATTGTAAAAGAGAATTTTTTTTACAGTGCTCATAAAATAAATATAAAATTATATTGGATATACTTAATTGTTTTTAATATTTAATTAATATATAAATAAATCTCTACAAAATTTGACACTCAAATCTATAATATGCAAGTCATATGTGACAGTTGTTTCAAATATTTGCAAATAATTTAAGGATAAAAACAATAAAGAAACATCTAAACGGGCATCGAATTTAACACCATGGTGTGGCCTTTGTTGCAACCATTGAATGAGAACATAAGATGTTCATTATCCTGTATAAAATAGAAACATGTTTTGTACATAAAATGTCATAAATAATGTCTAGCGTCCACTAGACCGTATAAAATATAAACATCTTTTGTATATAACAAATCATAAATAATGTTTAGCGGCCACTATCCTATTTAAAACAAAAAAGTTATCTTTATATAACAAAGTATAAATAATGGTTGGCGGCCGCTAGCCCTTTTAAAACAGAAACATGTTATGTACATAAAAAATCATAAATAATGTGTAGCGGTTGTTATCCCGTATTAAACATATACATGTTATGTTTAGTCCAAAGCATAGACAATGCCTAGCAGATGCTAGCTCGTATAATGGATTCCAATATTTGAATTTTTGAATTCCAATATATGGGACTTTGAAATGCAGTAAATTACGATATATATGATTTTGGATTCCAATATATGTTATTTTAGATTCTAATATATGAGATATTCGTATCCAATATGTGTGATTTTGGAGTCTAGATAATTCCAATATTTAGCCTTTTGGAATCCAAAACATGTAGATTTGGATTCCAATATTGGCTATATTTTTTTCCTGCTTAGACTGGAATAAGTTTTGATTGAATGAAAAAAGTGTTAAGAGACCTAGAGTCTTGATTTATCATAGGGCTAAAATTATCTATTTTCCCTTCATTCGAGGTGCTGTTGGTGAAAAAGTTTAAAACTATAATTATATATATGTATGTATGTATGTATGTATGTATGTATTCCAAATGTAGACAACCAACGTAGTCCAATATAGTACACCCATCAACACCACCCATCTCATTAATGTTTGTTTTTTAATGGATCTATAATATTTCTGAGATTGCTAAAGTTACATTATTATAAACTTAGTTATTCCAACACACAAATGACTACATAGAGATTGGCTCATCTCCATTAAGTGAACATTATAAAATACAAAGGGTGTATCTTTTCGCGTTCTACATTTATTGCTTAATGCATTTATTGGATTCTAAAAGGTGCATACAAAATTAAAACTCATACTAAACCCGTTATCAAGATTGAGGCCATTGCCATAACTTTAAAATAAGATTACATCACATAAAAGCACAAGACAATCATATCAAGTATCATGTAGATTACATGAATCGTTCCTACCGTATCCAACAAGCTTTTTCTTGTTATACGTATTTGCATTCACAACAGGTTTTGAAACCATGATGTGGGGCATATAAGGTCATATCTCTATTCCTTTGATTATCTTGATAACATGATTCAATTTTATGTATCATGTCTTATCATATTTTTAAGCTTCCTATCTATATCTATCCTTTCCAAACCTACCCATAATTTTATATAGATTTAGTACTACACTTTTTTCTTGTAAGGTTTCTTGATTTCATGCTGCAATATTGAAAAATTATGAAGGATTTTTTTTGTTTTTGAATTTTTTACCTGATAGATAAATACCAGTTCATCTCTATCTTAAACTGCTATAATTATATAATTATATATATATATATATAACAAAATAACAGTTTTTTTTTGGATTGAGGGTAAATTGAGGGTGTTTCAAAGGACCCACATCATTGTACACTTCATGAGGACTTTTGAGAGGATCCACAACCTGGTTACAATGAAGGGGACCACTATTAGGAACACAATTGAAGCAACCATGAAACTGAAGTGAAGATGCAGCAACCGTTGACAACGACCGTAGTGAGTGGGAAAACTATTAGAACATCCACTAGCATCGGCAGCGAGAGGAGCAGCCACTAGGATCAGCAACAAGCAGAGTAGCCACAAGCGTCAGTAGCGAGAGGAGCAGCCACGACCACAGTGAGAGGAGTAGCAACAGTGAGCAGAGCAGCCACCAGCGCCAACAGTGAGAGGAGAATGAGCCACCAATGTCAACAATGAGAGGAGCAACCACCAACATCAACAACGATGAGTAATCACCAGTGTCTCCACAAACAGAGATGCCGCCTCTAGTGGTGAAACCACCTTCGAGGAGGATCGTGCCTCGGGGGGATTTGAAACCGGGTGGGCAAACACACAACCATGTGACTTGACCGCACCACTCCCACCCCATTGGCAACAAAATAGCAGCTCATCTTCATCTTAAACAAACACACACACACACACACACACACACACACACACACACACACACATATATGCTTACTATTTATTTATATATATAAATAATATCAAATATGTAAGAAATGAATATCATATTTATGTGGTAAAACTTCAGCTGAGTGTTCAAGGAAACATCCATAGTGCAAGATATCAACCTCTTTTAATTGAAAATAAACAAATTATATGTGAATTTGTTATGAGCAACTCTAGATCTCCACAAAAATATATACACTTAATTGATGAAGTACAGTTAGGATTCCTCCTAAAAATGGAGTGGAAAAGTGCCATTTGTATTTTCCTTCCTAAAAATAGAATTCAATTGAATTCGTCTTTCTAGAGAGAAAGGATTGACTCCTTAATTGCTTTCCTCTGGGGCTTTACCCACAAACCCCCGCCAGGAAGAGGGGGAAGCGAAAAGAATGGGGTCTAGTCTCCCCATAGCCCACTTTAACAAGTGAGGAACAAACCACACCGCATATGGATAAAAAATTTAACTTTATTGACACACGCACACACAAAGATATATATATATATATAGATTGCGCTCGGGTCTTCTTGACTTAATTTTCACACCCACCATAGTCCATCCAAGGCTTTAGCTCCATATTTTGCATACAATCCAACGAGCATCATGAAATTTCTACATAAATTCTCTGTTAGTTTCCATTTAAATAAAAAAAATTAACATAAATCTCATCTGTGTTTAGTTGAGATAGAATTTAAAATTTTAGGGGGAACAAGAATGTTACTTCTTATGACTTACTATTTCATCTTTAACCTACAAGAAATGTCTGTCACCTTCCATATACCACATATTTGGCAATGGAAAACAAACCACTTATACAAATCATATACTAAACACCCAAGAACCTTAAAGGAAGAGAATGAGGTCATGGCTAAATAAGATAATCTAAATTATAAAAAAAAATATTGTGTTGATTAATTTTTCTGTGGTACATGTTAGTGTCCTTAATGAAGATATATGGACATGAGAGTAGTGGACAGTGAAAATCCACTCACAATTTCTGCTTCACCACTCTTTGTAAATATGGGAGCTTGCAAATGTCTAAATCCCTTATGTATCTTCCTTTACCCACGATATCATCCACTTCGTCTTGCACTTTACACAATGAGCTTCATGGCTTACCACCATTTTAGTCATGAGCCACTCTACTAGCACTTTCATTGTGTTTATTCCATGAAAAAGAATTTCTTGTACGCCATTCAACAACAAAACAGCCATGAACTTAAATTATACTCAAATAGTAAAGATCAAGTCCTCATCCTCTAGTTTATCCTCTCCATTAAGAGAGAATATAATGTCTACAAAAGTAGAGGCAACATTGTCATCCTAGTGTTTGTGCCTTTATGGTATTGTTACTCAATAATATTTCAAATGAAACATTTCACACTTGGTACGAAACATGCAACGTAAATAGATTCTAAGCATATCTAGCAGCCAAATCCTCTATCAACAAATTGAAAAATAAATTACTCCTATGGTGTTGTCCATCTCCTCCAATGTCTCCTTGACCCATAACAACAAACACTTAGATATTAATGTTTGCATATAAAACCATCTTCAAACAATGACTATTCCATTTCTTTGATTTGAAGTGGCGATAATTGGCTATGGGCATGAAAATGAAATCACACAATTTGTGTGATTGCCCCTCATTTGCACACATCATCTTTGATAGTCATAGTTCAAAAATTATTTATTGTATTTAATTTTTTTTTTACTATAGCTTACCATGTAGTTTACAATAATTCATTGCTAAATCGGTATCTTTCACTTAAGTGTACATCAACAACAAAATCTAAATTACAATAGGATGATCTAAGTCATGTACTCGAGATAACGTTGATAAGACATTGCATAAAGCATAACAATATAATACGTGTTATTCGAATTTAAAGAACATTTATCGACATAATAAGATAGATTAACTTTTCCTTCCGATGACTGCTCTAATTCCTCGAGAGTGCTCCATCCCTAACCCTAACCATAGAATTTGTAGTGCGAAGCATGCAAGTTAAAAAAAAGACAATTATAATAAAATAAATAAGGAAATGGAATATGGAATGCGTGTAAGAAGCAGGTTAGATTTGTTTGGTGGCGTGTAGAAGGGGTTGGTGTGGGGCAGTTTGGAGGCATGGGCATCCCTAACAAGCACATGGACAACCTGACAGGACACGTGGGTAGCCTAACGTCCATTGAGAACTGTCATTTTCCTTGCTTAATAATACAAAGAACTTTATTTCAAACCAAATGCAGACCACATGGAAACCCAAGACAACGTTGTAAATTTACCAACAGAGGAAGGCTTTGTGGTTGTTTCAAGGGGGTGTTCAAATCTCACTTGTGTTCTATATTTCTGCTGTCAAATGAAAAATACATCTTTGGTTACGGTTGTCAGCAATTCCTCTATTCTTACTCGTTTCCGTTTATGTATTATCGACCCAAAAAAACTAGATCATGAGACAGGGTAACTCCTGGATGAAGGTTTTGGAGCTATTCTTCAGTATTGTAAAGGTTTGCGGCATTCGTCATTTTCTGGCTTGCTTACAGACAATGTTTTTCAGTTGATTGGTTTGTATGGCAAGTGTTGGAGATGCTTTCTGTTTCTTTTGTTGGTGACACTAACGTTGGGATCCAGTGTATATTATCGGGCTGTACAAATCTGCGTAAGCTTGAGATAACGGATAGTCCATTTGGCGATGCGGCTCTTTTATTAGGTCTACAGAAGTATGAATCAATGCGATCCCTTTTGATGTCATCCTGTAATGTTACATTGCATAGTTGAAGGGATTTGGCTTCAAGGACGCAAAACTTGAATGTTGAAGTTATCAATGAAAGGGATCAAATTGAAGACTTAGATGTTAGAAATCATGTTTTGGATGGACTCTATGTTTATTAGACAGTTGGTGGATGCCGGGAAGATACACTAGATTACATTAAGACGTGGATCTGTAACTGAAACGGGTTCAATAGTTTATGAAAGGATAGACATCTTCTTCCTGTTGTTGTTTTGTTGTCATACGCAAAAAGAGGAAAAAGATTGATTTTTATGAGCTGCATGTCGCTGGTTAGTTATATACTAAAAAAGAAGAAAAGATTGAGGAATCGGTGAACTGTAATAGGATCCAATGCCTTGTTTCATTGATTCAACTGCTCCTGCATCTAAATCTTTATGCCACGTACAATATAACCACTGCAACACGTTTAACTACTAATTGCCTTCTATTTTGGGTAGTTGTATTTATCAAGACATTCGAAGAGCCATTTTCCTACTGTCCCACAAGTTTGCAAGGTTTTGTCTTTTTCAACCTTTGTCTACGTGAAATCCTTTGTTTGTCCATCTTCATCCAATTTCAAAGGGGACCCTGGAGCAGTGTAATGCCCACTAAAACAACCCACTTCAGACTCCAGAACAATTTAGGATTAGTTAGGAAAAATTATTTAATATATATATATTTTTTGTTTAAAAGAGTCTACAACCGAGTTACAAAACAACAGTTGCCAGTAACAAGTTCCAGATCAATTCTAATCCACTAGAATATTCTTTTCTTTAATTAACAACTATTAGAGGTTACAAGGTCCAAAATCTAGGGTTAGAAGATTCAATTAGGTTAAGAGGGTAATTCCTCACCATACCCACTCTTTAAGAGGCCTAACGATTCAACTTGATTGTTACCCAAAATTAACGTATTAAAAATTTCCCTAAACATTCCCATTAGATAGGAAATTTCCTCACCTTTCCAGTGATATAAAGAAGTCGTCCTAACTCCTCATATTTTTCAAGTTATCGGCCAGCGGGCCTTGGGGTGAAAATGTTCCCCAAGAGCGGGCCTGCAGGTGCACGGGGCAATTTTTCCGCAAGGGTGGGTCGATGGGCCGTGGGGAGGGAAAATTCCCTATGGACGGGTCTGCGGGCCGCGGGGAGAAAAATTTCCCAAGGGGTGGAAAGCCACCTTTGCACCCACGCTCCCACGAGTCTGCGAGGGTCACGTGGCATCTCCTAAGCCAACATGGGAAATGCAGGGCGGCAGGGAGAAAAATTGTTTAACGCCTCGAAGGGAAAAAAGGGTAACATACACCCGCGCCTCTGTCGGTACCTCGTGATACCACGTGGTAGGTCCTGATTGGCTACGGCCAGTGGGAAAAATTTGGAAAACTTTCCCAAAATTTTCTGAAATGCAAAAACACAAAAAGGGGCCTGCTCCTCTGCCGTTGCCTCGCGATGCCACGTGGCAGCTCATGATTGGCTATTGGCCGGCGGGGCAGCAGAAAAAATTTGAAATTTTTTCCCAAAATATTCCGGAAGCACTAAGTTAAAAAGGGATCCGCCCCTCCACTGACACCTCGTGGTGCCACGTGGTAGCCTCTGATTGGCTGCGGGGCGGCGGGGAAAATTCCAAAAAAAATTCCAAAACTCTAAGGGAAAAATTTAGGCCCGCCAAGGAAATTTTATGAAATTTTTTTTACGCCAATTGAAGAGAAACTTTAGAAGCCCATAACTTTAGAGGACTTTCTAGAAAACTCTTCATGTCCTCTTTACATAGGAATCATTAAATTTTTATTTTGATATATTTTAATGGGTCAATTTCATGGAAACATTCTGCAGGCTTTTACAGTGCAAACTAGTAATTTTAACTTATAAAATTTTGTTCAAATTTGTCATTATTTCTCCTTCAATGCGTCAAACAGACATAGAGGTTTCCATCAAGAAAGTGTTAGGATATATAGCAAGTGTAAAATTATTGGTTTGATCTGCATTTCGAAATTACAATTTTCTTTTTTTTTACACCAAAATGCAGATTTTCCTTGGATCGACTGGAAGATTTTCAAGACATTTCCTAAGTGTTTTTAGTTTGGTTTGGGATTATTTTGTCCTCGTTAAGTCCAATCAATATTTTCATTTTCCTCTTATCTATTTGCTGGGATATTTGATAAAGGAATTTTACAAAGTATACAGTGAATTGAAAGAAGTGTACACATTTACAGAACAGAAATTAACTATAGATTTTGCCATGAAATAAAATATTAAGTACATTCCATGTTGATCATAAATACTTTTCTTTCTTTCAATAAAATATTAAAACAAGAATGCAGTTTCTATTCTTTCCAAAATCATATATTATAAAGAAGGTAGAATAATACATTTTTTCCTCACATGTTTCACTTTTCCACTTTCCAAACAGGAACTTCATAGTGCATGTTAAACACATATTTCTAATGGAAATAATATCATATGAACAAGGTAAACACTTCCATTAATTCAAATGAAACTCTTACAGCTTCCTTTCCATTTGATTTCAAAATACAATATGCAAATACATATCATTCTTTCATAACTCTTTTACATTTCAAACTTCAACTTTCATTCTCAATATGAAGTATCTATCGATTAAAATTAAAATATAGATCCTCCACTTCAAAGTGGTAAAGGGCTACAATAAGATTTCATTTCACAAGGGATTGTCAAATTGTCTTTTTCTCAGCCCCAGAACAGCAACATGCTTATTTCTCATTCTTCCAATTTGGTCACAAGAGGAGTAGGGGAAAGGAAACACTCTCCACCCAACCAAAACATCCAATGAAGAGGAGAATCCATCCTTCTTCATTGGCCCCTGAACGCTAACCAAAATGTAATGAAATATGTGATCCAACTCATGGCAAAAATAGGCTTCCACAAACAGACAAGCAACATTTTCACAACAAAACACAATCTAAAACATAATGTAGTTTACAACTACATTAAAGCATGACAAACATTACTGAGGCTTCATCAACAAGAAAAATGAGCAAGAAACTATGGGGGATGCTTCTTATTCCTCCCAAAAGGGGAAATGGGTATCACCACTTGAATTACAAACTACTAAAATATAGTATATCAAAACCCTAACATTTCTTATGCCTCCCGTACTACCCCTTATTCCTCACATTTTCTTATGCATCCCCAACCTCTTATGACACCCCATAATGAGTAAATAAATGCAAGCTATTTCTTTGTAAGGTGAAACCCAAATCCCAACTCCCTCCTCCCTTATACCTCCCTAAAACACACTTGTGCCTCCCACAAAATAAACCCCATAGTCTTCTCCTACAACATTCCTAGGCCATCTACCCAACAACCCACAAACATGTTAAAACATTCACACATTAACATTTTCATAAACAAAAGAAAGAATCGTTTCAAGAGCCAAGATCCTACCTCTCCATGATGGAGTTGTTCTAAGTTCCAAAACAACAATTTTTATCCCATTGCAAGCAATCCAAATCAGCCAAGCACAAGCATGCAACAACCTTCCAAAAAAAAATATTCAAAGTAAGAGCTCCAAAACAACAAAATAATTCGCCCCAGAATGAAGTCTCTAAGGTGAAGCAACCCAATACAAGGCAAGGAATTTGAATTTTATAGAAGAGGGAAGGGAAGAGGATGAGGTGGATCCATGTAGGATGCCACATCACACATTCTCAACCCCAACCCCAAAAGTCAACTTCATTCTCCAATGCATAATAAATAGGTGGGTGGATAAAATGACAGTTTACTTACACACTCAAATCCAACCCACACCCCAGAGGACTTAAATTAAATCATGTAAGAAAAGTGCAATTAAAACCTACAAATTGTCTTCTCAAAAGCGTTATAAAAGTCAAATTTCAACTCTCCAACCATAGGTATGGTTGGTAATTAAATTCAAAAGGTATGGGACAAGTTTAACTTGTCCTACAATCCTCCAAAATCAACCTCCAAGGACAATTTCAAATTTCCAAGAAGATGGAGTTTTTCACACTCAAAATTTAACTTACACATCTCTTACAACACTTTAAATCAAGGCCAAAAACTCTATTAATTACTTTCTCATGATATTTTTTAATTAATTGATATTAACAACATGCTTACCCACAATATTAATACACCATTTAATAATTAAAGAAATGGGAAAATGCATCACAAAATAAACACATGCAACATTAAATAAAAGGGTCAAATAATTAAAATCACAAAACCCCTAGGTCACATTTAAAGGTGATCTCCCCATGGGAATCTCTAACACACACAAACATGCAAAAACAAATACTAGTTGTCATGATGACCTTGTTGCATTCATCTAGAATTCCAATGTGGTTGGTCTCCAATCCCCCTATGTTTGTTGTGATATTTTAACCTGCAAAACACAAATACCTTCTTTGGCCTTGTGGCCATATCAAAACATCGAAAATAACATAAATTAAATTCCAATATCATCTAGATATATGAATCACAACAACATCCAAGCAACCAACAAGATAATTTTCAATTTTACTCAACAACTATATCATCATCACATAATTTTCATTTCTAGGTCTACTCATAATATCTAAATATCACATGTGCAAACAACATCCATTGTATAACCATGTCAAATAGTATATGAACATCAATATCCAAAGTGCCTCTAATAATCATCATGCATCATAACTAAATCAAGTCAAAAATAATATATGCTCTAACATCTAACATCATACTATAATAAGGTCTATAATCAAGTCCATAATATAATCATCAGTATCATGATTAGTATAAAAAAGGTGTCAAAAGAAAGTGGGCACTACAAGCAACATATATACATATATATGGAAATAAAATGGGTTCTTTGGAAAATCCATATAAATTCTATAGTAATGGTTTGGCATACGTTAATCCAAATCCCTCAGCATATAACCGATATCCTCCCTGCTTGTGTCTTTTGGGGAAAGTTTGCAAGACATAGGAATCCTCATGAAGTATGGACGTTTCCAAATAAGATCTTTAGAGAATAGTATCAGTATGGATATCTTGTCCATCAAATAGGTTTGTTAAAATAGTTGAATATCTTTTGGGTAGAAAATGTAGTAAAGATTATTACAAGTTATCCATTTATAGGAGACTACGGGGAGAGTACCTCGAGCAAACATGGTCTTGTGTGAGATCATTGTGGAGAATGCGCAAATTGTTTGTGGAACAAGTATAAAATCTTTCAAGAAAATGCTACGGTGGAATTGTGGTTATGCCCAAACTGCTTGACGAAATGCCTATTTGAGATACGGAACAAAGTCCCAAATTTTTGTCCGTCTTCGTTCCTCCAGGCATGGTTTCCTTACCTTCATCTTTTATAATTTTTCGTATAGTTTGGTTTTTTAGTTGCGATATAATACAAATGTTGAACCATTAGATGCTTAAAATTTTGGTTATTTTAAATAGTCTTGTTTGTAAAACAATAAAATATCATATCGAAACTTGTGCAATCCAAATAATCCCTTGATAGTCAACCATGCACTCAAAACTTCATTTTGAGATGATCTAACAAACTTTATAACCAAACTAGATTACTAAATCACCCTTGTTAAATTGAAAATTTGAGGTTGATTTTTGTAGACACCTATAATTACGCCTAACCAATTTAAATACTTAAATTGCGCTAATTATCTCCTTTCCCGTAAATAGATGACATATCGTCAAAAGAGCTCATATTCCCTCTTATTGTCATCAATTAATTACAATACGATAATTGATTAAGTCACCTATCCGGCTAACGGCCTAATTAACGACCTTCCGTTAAGTATCACTTCCTCTATCTAGATTAATTAATTACTCTTCCCCTTCATTTAACTAGTAAATCAATATTTAATTGATTTAATCTCTTTCGAATAGCCTAAATCACACTAATATTCTTCTAATTAGCTTCTATAAGCTTACAACTGCCTTTTAGTTAATCACCTTTGATTAATTAAAACACCCCCCAACTCCCATGACTTGCTAAACATAAATTAAACCCTTCTAAAGTAAGGTTACCTTTAATAAAGCAACCTTATCCATTCCTAATCATGTTTTAACTTTATCCCACATTCATGAGGATGTGTTGAATCTTTTATCCTTTGGGATATATAAAGAGCCCTCCACCTAACTTTTTACTTACACCTAAACTCTTTGAGAAAGCAAATGCAAAGCATATAGAAAAATAGACTAAGAGCTTGCTTTTGTGTTCTCTTGAGAGTTCATCATCTTGAGGAGC
The DNA here is from genome assembly GCA_019776745.2 of Taxus chinensis. NCBI lineage: Eukaryota > Viridiplantae > Streptophyta > Pinopsida > Cupressales > Taxaceae > Taxus > Taxus chinensis. The sequence goes on along the minus strand of CM034152.1, from coordinate 98,958,172 downwards.
TAAGCTTCCTATTTCTAGCCTAAAGTGCTTGGGTCATATGGGAGGTGTAAAAAGGGTCTTATAGCCCAATTTTGATAAACACCCATTCCTAAGTTCTTGGAGATATCCAGGGCAACCAAATATTGATTGCCATGGGGCTTATTTAGGTCCATTTACTTGTTTGTTGGTAGTCTAGAGAAGTAGAGGTTTAAATACTTTAGCATTGTTTCATTCAAAGTTAAATGCATTATGCTAGGTATTAATCTTATGTAGCTCTCATCTTTGATGGTGTTTAGATTTTTTCATTAGCTTTCTTATAAAACTATTTAGGTGTTAGTTCTCATTCATCAAACTTAGCTTAAAAGCACAAAACCATGCACACATTTGGCATGCCCGGTGGGACACTTAGTCCCATGGCATTTTAGTTTAAATTTCATTATTTTGGCTAACTTTTGATATGCACATGTAGTAATTAATGTCTATTTTTTGGTAAATTTGTTTATTTGATATGTGTAACTTCATGTTCATAGCCATAATTTTAATGGGTCATTGCCATTTTTGAACTAACTTGTCAAAATTTAGAGATATTGTGAAGTTTTCTACTTTTTTTCTGTACTTTGGTTACAAGTTTGACGCAGGCACAATTTTAGGAGGACAGACACAATTTTTGGGGTGTAGGCACGATTTTAGGGGTGCACACATCTCTTTGGTGGCACAGGCATGCTCTTAAAGTCTATCATTCTATCTTTCGACCCCTGGCGCATGCGCACTAACCCTGCGCATCCACCCTAACCCACGCACAGGTACACTAACCCGGGTGCACATGTCATTTCGTACTATACCTTCACTATAGTCTAAAACCTATCAAAGAGGTGCACACACCCTAACCAGGGTGCACATGCGGTTTTAGTGGCGTAGGTATACTTTTCTGGTAATATGGTTATTTTGTCGTTTTTTTCTTTATGTTTTCTCATAATAGCGCATATACGATTTTTGTGGCGCATACACCTCTTGGGTTGCACAGGCATCGAATTGATCTAAAAAATCCACAGAGTGGTGTAGGTGTTGTTTTAGGGGTGCAGGCACTGTTTTGGGAGCACACACATTTCTCAGGTGGCACAGGTACACTGTGTGTCGAAAAATAGCCTTTGGTGGCGCATATACCCTAACCCTCGCACAGGCACAGAAAAGGGGTGCAGGCATCCTTTTGCATTTTTTGGATTTAAAGGGTTGACGTGCTAACTTTTTTGCAAGTTTATCTAATCACATATTTGTCTTTGTAGGCTGTTTTTACATGTTGGTATTTGATTAGGTAGTATTTTTCATTGTTTACTAACGATATTGAAAATCGCGTATGCTCTTCCCTCGCGTCCCTTGGGCAGATCTTGGGAATCAAAAATAATTCTTAAAACCTTTCACCACTTTAAGTATGTTAAGAGTATTTTAGTTAGAATTGGTCAATTTGGCATTTGTTGAATTAAAGTGTTGTTCCATTTGGTTATCTTTTTAGATTTGTGAAGACATCGCATATGCTCTTCTCTTGCGTCCTTGGATGATCTAGAGAATCAGAAATGGTGCCTTCTCTTTTGATGGAAAACTACTAATCATTATCATTCAGGACCAAAACGATTATCAAAGAATGAAGGAAATGAAACAAGAGTTAGAAAACCTTATAATACACGTGTTTCTTACAGATTGCCAAACAGTGTTTGAGCAAACCACACCTAATTAAAGAAGATAAAAAACCACACCACATTAAAAACATTATATTGCAGGTTTCAAAAAATGGTACGTCCCTCTCCACTCAACTGGAACATAACCCCTTTGGCATAACGCCTTAAGCTACAACAATTGGGGTGGTTCTAGGAACCCCAAAGTAGTCCACGCAAGAGGGAACCTTGTGGATGAAATGAGAAGTGCTCTGCACTACCTACTTGACTAGTGATTCCTTTGTGAGATAGTGTTACTGGTTGTCTATGTGGCGACCCTAGTGATAGTACATGTAGACGCATTAGTTGCCTACTATTATTGGATGGGGTAAAGTAAAGCCAAGATACTCCTAAACTAGTCAGTGCAATGTTTTGGGTAAATCGCGCTCGCTCGGGGCAACTTTGTAACACCTAGGACAAGAGAACCACCTAAGAGAATATACGTTGGCCAAGAGCCCACTTTGACTGATTCTAAAATAGTGTTGATTTGTGAACCATACTTTCATTGAGAAATGTGTGACACATTACTTTCACCTAGTTTTTACTTGCCTTAAGGCGAGGCGAAAAGTGCCAAACTGAGGCTAGCATTTTTCGTCATTTTTATTTATTTATTTCCTTCACATTATTTTGACACTTTGTTGATCAAAAGAGGTGTGATTACCTTTCTGTTTTCATTCGACTATTTCTCTCATTTTTAGGTCTGTTTACGCCCATCCATGTTTGCGGCTAGGTTAGTTAAATGCCTAAAGTGAATGGAGGCATTTTCATGTCATTGGTAGCCATTGTGATCTTGATACCCACGTCAAGGTTGTCATTCTAGTTAGGCATGGTTCATCACTTCAGACTTCCTTAGAAGAGTTATGTTGTTTGTATCGTATCATTAAAATTTTGATATTTACGTCTTGTTTCTCGTAAACTTGACATAAATACCTATATTGTATGGTTAGGCTGCACACATTCTTAACTATTCCTAGCTATACTTTGAGATTTTTGGTTCGGTTCTATTATTACCTTGATTTCAAAAAGTTCTAGACGTTACCATTTGTGCATGTTATATTAATAACACCTTGCTATCAATACTTCACTTTCTCGTAAAGTGGGTTAACATATCTTGGTGATATTGTTGTGTCATTCACAAATCATAATTGACACTTTTTAAGATATAGGTCTTAATCAGATTTGAGCTCAATCATCATATATTTGGATTGGGAGATCGCATTTGACTTCTTGTATTTACTTACATTTTGTTCATTTCCTTGAACTTGGCTGAAGTGAAAACATCTTGTTGATCATCTCGTGACGTAAATTACTTTGAAACGTAATTTAGAAAATAGTTCATTTGATCAAGTTTCAATACCAAATGATTGCTTCATTGGTGATTTTATCACTCTATCACATTGGTATTCTCACACTGCTAATTTACTTTTAACACGTACATCTTGCATTTTACTTAAGGATAGTCACTAAAACTTTGAACAAATCTATAACTCACCCTAGTGAAACCTTCATGAAAACATGGCTCCTAAGACGCGTCTAGGGATAAAGAAACAAATGTATGAGGAAAAACAGGCGCAAGCTTGGGAAACCTCTAATAGACAAGGGTCAAACCCATTCGTTAGACATGATCTAGGACCACTATTTTCTGTAGAAAAATAAATAGAAGAAATGGTTGACCATAGTGGAAAAAAATTAGAGTCACCACACGTGGAATTTGATTTGGACCCTACTTTGCTAGATGAATTTCTTCTTAGAAAAAAAGATAGAGTGTTGGCCCAGGGTGCTGAATTAGGGGCCAAATTTCCCATCGAGAATGAACCAATACTACAGAAAAATGACACTACTACAGGAAGAATGCCCCGTTATCAATATGGAGGATATTTTAATAGGCAAGCATGCTTCAACTTCTTATGTTGAAAATGATAAATTGGTAGGGCATATAATACCCCTCATCAAAGTGCCACAAAGAAACAAAATAGAACTTGAGACAGAGGAAGAACCTCCACAGTATGAAGAGGAGGAACCTTTTGAAGAAGAGGTTATAAACCAAGCCACGATTCAACAACAAATCAGTAAGATAAGCTATCAACTAGGTTTTATTACTTCCCATGTACAAAAAGATGAAAAAAATAACATTCAAAAGGTGAGGCCTACTTAGGTTAAGATCAACGAACTCCATCGGGAAAAAAAAAGAGAAGAATACATAGGGTACCATCGTGTTTACATCCCTGCTTCTCCCACTAAAGAACAATTTCTCGCACAGCAAGTGTAGTCTATGAAAGTGATGCTTGCGAGCTTACAAGAGCGAAATATAGGGAGCATTAAGAAATATCAATATGAAGAACTATGCCCCTATCCTTTGGACAAGACAATGACCCTTCAACCCTTTCCAAAGAAATTTGATATGCCAAAGTTCGACAAATACAAAGGAAAGGGATACCCAAGAGATCGTGTTAAATACTTTTACATGGCATGTCAAGAGGTGTCTTACTGTGATAATTACCTCTTCAGACTTTCTCCCAAGAGTCTCGGAGGTCAAGCATTGGAATGGTTTACACGCTTACCACGGGGATCAATTTCCACTTGGCTAGAATTGGAAGAAAGATTCGTGTGTCACTTCTCGTATAACATAGAGAGTGACGTCACCATGGAAAACTTGTGTGGCGCCAAGCAACGCCCAAATGAGACCTTCTAAAATCTTCCTCCAATGATGGAGAGGGATAGCTAGTCGTTTCCCTTGTGCTTTCCCTGAAAAGCAACTGGTTAGTATCTTCATTCCCAATCTCAATCCAGATATCACCTTCTACTTCCAAATGCATTGTGTCTGTACTTTTGAGGAGGTTATCGAGAAAGGGATTTAGATATAAAAGAATCTCAATTGCCAAAGGCACCCTTAAAAACCAATCTAACGACAACCGAAGTGTCAAACACGCGGAAAAGCTGAAGATTTTCAACAAAAACAAAAATGTGGTGGGAGATGGAATCACTGATTCTAAACATGTTCAAATGGTTCAAACTGGTTAACCTTTTAAACTAACAAAGGGCCCAATTCAACCACCACCAAAGCAGCAAACATTCACCTCTCTCAATGAACCATTTTCAGTCATACTAAAACAGTTGGATGCAACCCACATGATGACCTATCCTACAACACAACCGTTTGATGACAATGCTCCTATACCTTCATGGTATAAGGAGCATGAATATTGTGAAATGCATCACATTAAAGGGCATAAGACAGACAAATGTCTATGACTCTACCACTATATTCAAGACCTCATTAACAACGGGGAGATAGAGGTGGATAACCCTGATAAAACAAAAAAAACTAATGAGAAAATGGGGATTTATAAAGAACCATTCCCCAAGCATGATAATTTGGAAAAGAAAAAAGCGGATCAGGGAGTGTCATCCCAAACTTATAAAGCCACGAATTACTTGTGTACTAAGAAAGATAACAATCATTACGACTCACTCATCAGATGTATTCGCTCCCCTGCTGACTGTGTCAACACTATCTAGATTAAGGGAAAGGACTGCGCTGTGGTAACAAGGCACGCCCACCTCATAATTCTGGAACCCTCTCTGTCGACCGAGCATACTGTAAGTATAACATTTTAGAACAAATCGAGAAGATGTCTGCTAAGATTTTGATCTTAGATCTTCTCAAGATATCTAATGTGCATAAGGACATTCTATATCAAACTCTTCAAGGGTCAATAGTGCCTTTATAAGTTCGATCCTACACACCTTCAAGCTACGGTGGTAAACATTGAACCAAGTGAGAATCTCACTTTCAACCATAGGGAGATCCCTACCGAGAATCCTACACATAATATTCCCTGTACATTGAGGTAGTTGTCACCCGCAGGAAAATCAAATGGGTGCTTTTGGATAACGGATCGGGATTGAACATCTACACGCTTAAGTTGGTCAAACAATTGGGACATATGGAAGAATATCTTGAGTCCCATATTATCACTATCACTGCATATGAAAAAGTGGAAAGGGAATCAACAAGTACCATCACACTGCCTATGGAAGTATGCCCCACTTGTCATCATATAAAGTTTCAAGTCCTAGACTTGGAACTTCCATATAATATGCTTCTAGGCTGACCATGGATTCATGCCATGTAGGTTGTGCCATCAACGTTTCATCAATGCATCAAGTTGAAGCATGAGGGACGTACGATAACAATACCAGGAGATTCAGAGCCCTTTGCTCATTGTAGAGCTCTCAATATATTTGCACAAAAGGGTACATATGCATGTCCCTCTGCAAATATAGTGGTTCCTCTTCAATCCAAGGCTATGGAATCCCGCATGGATTTAGAGTCACTTAGTTCTTGTGCTCATGGGATGTCTACTTCAAAATCTCCATTTGATTCATGAGAGATGAAAATCTTGGAATATGGCTGTGAGGAGTATAATGTACAACAATAGTGTTAGATCTCTCTTTGTCACCCAAGACTAGAGGTCGACCCAATTACCGCTTTAGGAGACCTAGAGAAGAACACACTATTGGGTCATTCCTCCCTGGAGGCTTGTTAGCTGAGGAGAAATTGCTTGATCCGCCTACTACTTGGGTCCCTGAGTACACTCAGCCATCCTGTTATCAGACTCCAGAATATAAAAATTCTTGCAAAATGATGTACTCCATGGGCTACAAAGGCCTCGAATGTGGGAGGAACAAACAAGGACAAAGAGAACTAGTCCCTCTTCCGCATTTCAAAACAGAAAGATACGGCATCAGGATTCATCCTTATGGAGTGCACCCCAATGATCAAGATGTGACTTGTTCTGAACATGAGGATAGCTCCAATTACCTAGACAACGATACTGATTCCCGTTGTAGCCAATATGAGGATCTAGCCTCCACAAACATTTTCATGAATAACGTTGTCTTAACCATCACCCACACTGAACCAACCCTTGACTTAGTATATCCTTCCCTTGTTGAATTAGACAAAAAACATCGCGTGCCACTATATTTATTCGAGAATGACGAGACTATTGCAGAGTTCATGGGCATAAGGGATACAATCCCCATTGGAGATCACAAGAAAGGTTTCTCTATTGACTTCAACACCTGTGCTTACTTCAGTGAGGAGGCTGAAATTTGTGGTTAGCAAAATTTAAAGAAAAGCCTTGGAAAAAATTGAAGTCTAAGTCACACAGTGAAAACCTCTTTGAGGCACTAGCTGAAAAACAAATAAGAAAATCAAAGGACAAACAAAGTGACCATGCTAAGGATGAAAATATCTTGGAGACATCCTTGGATGAAGATCTCAATCTGCCTCCTGATCCTATGCATATGGAGGATTTATCAAAATTGTTAGTCGAAGAAACCATTGATGTCAATATTGGTACCGAAGAAGATCCCAAGATAGTAAAATTGTGGGCATCACTCTTAGCTAGAGAACAAAAGACATTCACTATGTTGTTGCGAGAGTTCATTGATGTGTTCGCATGGTCTTACAAAGACATGCCTAGTTTAGATCCAACTTTGGTCGTTGACAACCTGGTCGTGCATGCAGGTGCCAAGCTTATCAAATAGAAACTCCAAAAGATGCATCCAAGAGTAGCCTTGTTGGTTAAGGAAGAGTTGGAAAGGTTGCTTGCAGCAGGATTCATCAAACAAATTGACTATTCTGAATGGATATCAAACATTGTTCCTGTCCAGAAGAAACTTGTCGGTATCTGAATCTATACAGATTTTAGGGACATCAATAAGGCTTGCCCTAAAGATGACTTTCTGTTGACCAACATTGATATGATTGTTGACTCAACAACAAGGTATGAAATGCTATCACTCATGGATGGTTTTTCAGGTTATAATCAAATTAAAATCGCTGAGGAGGATCAACACAAAACAAATTTCACAACTCCTTGGGGTACCTTTGGCTATTAGGAAATGCCATTTGACATTAAGAATGAGGGAGAAACTTATCAATAGAACATGACAGTAATCTTTCACGATATGATTCATGACATCATGGAAGACTACGTAGACGACATCCTGAGAAAGTCCAAAAAAAGAGAGGATCATCCTATCATTTTGTGGTGTATCTTTGAACGCCTGCATGAATATAAAGTCAGGATAAATCCAAAGAATTGTGTCTTCAGTGTGCTATCCGGGAAACTATTGGGCTTCATTGTGTCAAGACGAGGTATTAAGTAGACCCTTCTAAAGTGTCTTCCATCACTGAAATTCCTCTACCTGAGAATATCAAGCAACTACGAAGATTGCAAGGGAAAATCCAAGCCATTCACCACTTCATCTCCCAGCTGGCAGATAAATGTCACTCATTCACCCATTTTCTTAAAAATGGTGTCACTTTCATCTGGGGACCCGAGGAATAGCAAGCCTTTTCTTTGCTTAAACAATACCTGGCTAATCCACCTGCCCTTATGCCTCCTACTCCGGGAGAACCAATTTTTCTCTATATTTCTGCTACACAATACACTATTAGTGTGCTGCTCAGCCAATACGACCTTAACCATAAGGAGAAAGTGGTGTACTATGTGAGTCGCACCCTCATTTCCTATGAACTTAATTATCCTCAGATTGAAAAGGATTGCTTGGCCATTGTTTTTACCTTTCAAAATTTTCACCATTACGTGCTAAATACTAAGACCAAGCTCATATCCAAAGTCGACCCTCTCAAGTATTTGTTATCCAAACCCACCCTCATAGGAAGAATGGCTAATTGGATTATTCTCTTTAGTGAGTTTGACATAGAATTTTTCCATCGAAAATTGGTTAAGGGATAGGTACTTGCAGATCAGCTAGCAGACGCACCCTTGCAAAGCATGAAACCTTTGAGTCTAGATCTGCTAGATGCCTCCTTGCTCTACATTAAGGAATCTACCATGTGGTAGATAAATTTTGATGGATCATTTATGTTTCATGGTTCTAGTGCAAGAGTAGTCCTTATTACTCCTTCTGGCGATCCTATACCGTAGGCTTTTTGCCTAGCCTTCCCTTGCATGAACAACATTGCAGAGTATGAAGCACTCATTATAGGGAAGAAGGTTGCCATTAAGTGGAATGTTCATCATGTTAAGGTCGTAGGTGATTTGTAACTAATCATCAAACAGTTTAATGATGAATATAAGGTTGAGGATGACAAACTCATACCTTACAAAAATTTAGTCAAAACTCTAAAGGAGTATTTTATGCGTATTACCTTTAAGCAAATCCCAAGAGCGTAAAACAGATCAGCGGATGCTATGGAAACGGTGGGATATATGCTTCATATTCCACTACGGAACAATGATATGCCATTCTTCGTAGAAAATCTACGCTAGCCCACGTATGACATGCCATTATCTTGCCTGGCTTGTGAGGTTGTTGTCCCCATTCACCATGGTACGAACCCATTTTCTCCTATCTTAAGAACAACACATTCCATCCTGATATCTCCCACTCTAAAAAGAAAAGCATAATTCACCAGATAGCCCGTTATACCCTTTTAGGAGGTACACTTTATTGTCGTGGCTATGATGGGAATCTATTACGTTGTCTGGATGTGATGGAGTCAATCCAGGCAATCAAGGAAGTGCACGAAGGAGTATGCGGAGCACATACAAACAGAATGGTCTTGGATAAGAAACTATTAAGATTAGGTTACTATTAGCCTACCATGGAAATTGATTGTTGAAATTATGTTAGAAAATGTGAGATTTACCAAAAGTATGGAAATTTCATCCATGCTCCGTCGCAACCATTGCAACCAATCACTACCCCATGACCATTCTCCAAGTGGGGCATCCATCTAATAGGAAAAAATTACTCCTACCTCATTTGATGGTCATACACATATCATCATAGCCACATAATATTTTACAAAGTGGGTAGAGGATGTACCATTAACCTATGTCACAAGAGCACAAATTTCTAAATTCATCATGAATAACATTATTTGTCGGTATGGCATTCCTTCAGCCATTGTTACAGATAATGGGAAGTCATTTAAGAACAAAAATTTGAAAGGTCTTTCCCAACGGTTCCAAATTAGATTAAAATGGTCCACGCCATATTACCCTTAGGGTAATGGACAAGCTGAGGTGACAAACAAGAATTTGGTCAGGATAATGGAGAAGATGGTCAGTAAGACAGGTCGAAACTAGCACCTACAAATTCATCCAGCTCTTTGGGCTTATCAAACATCCATTCACACCCCTACAGGCGTGACACCATATTCCTTAGTGTTTAGGAAAGAGTCTATCATCCCCTTAGAGATTGAAATTTCGTCCCTGAGGACCTCTCTTTGAGACTATCTAGATAAGGATGAAGATTATCGAGTGGCAAGACTGGCTAAGTTGGAGCTACTGGATGAGAGGCGCATTCGTACCCTTAATCACCTGAAGGTGTATCAACATAGATTCTACAGAAACTATAACAAGAGAATCATCCCTCTTCAGTTTGAGGTTGGTGATTTAGTCATGAAGGAGAACTGGTTCAATACTAGAGCAGAGTGAGAAAAGAAAGGGAAGTTCGAACCACATTTGTTAGGACCCTATGTCATAGTTGCCAAGTATGGAATAGGGGCATACAAGTTGGCTCACCCCAATGGTGATGATCTCTGGGAGCCTATGAACGCCATGCATCTTAAGAGGTTATATGCCTGAACATGGCACAAGGAAGTCATAAAAATAAAAAATACAAAAAAATAAAAAAAATTCAGAAAAAGAAAAAGAGAAAATAGGTCGTCCACTAGTGAAAACCACGTAATTGTGGCACTATGGGCAAGTCCTTGGGTGAAAACCAGTTTCCGGTGCCTCAGGAGGATTCGTTGTTAACAAACATTTTGTATTAGAAGTGTAGTTGTCTTCAGCCTAGACCAGGTTCTGCTGTCTTGATTCCTTGTGCACATCATCCTGTCCAGCCTTGATTCGGCTTTGTCTTCTTTTATTCATCTGTGAGGGGCATGGTCTTTCGTTATTTCCCATCTTACGCTGGGGGCAACTCAATGACTTCACCTTCTTGTTCATAAACGCGTGGCTTCTACCCTTATATATTCCCCATCTAATACTGAGGGCATCCACGCTTTCTTAGTTAACTGCACATAGCTTTGGAAACCTTTCAGAAAACATAAAAACAATAGAAAATTGTTTCATAAAACACAAAAACAATAGAAAATTGTTTTAGAAAACACAAAAAAAATAGATTTTTTTTTTCAGAAAACACAAAAACAATAGAAAATTGTTTTAGAAAACACAAACAATAGAAAATTGTTTCAGAAAATACAAAAACAATAAAAAATTGTTTCCCAAAACCTAAACAATAGAAAATTGGGGCATGAAAACATATCTTACAAAAAAAATTCCTTGCATTGTCTTGTTTCCTTGCTTTTCTTGTTGCTTGTATAGTGTTTTGCGTCCTTGCTTTTGAGTTGTTTGTTGCTTGGGTGCACTTTGTCATAGTTCATCTTTTTAGATTGGATCCCTTCTTGCTTGTGCATATTGTGGTGTGTTTCGACATGCTAGTGAACCTTGGGAAATCATGATGTAATTTGTTAATTCATTATGTTCTTTCTTAAGCATTTGGTTGTGTTTGTTAATTGTTAATAAGACATGGTGAATCATGGTGTATTGCATTAATTCTTAGTGTTCTTTGTTAGCATTTGATTATGTTTCTTGCATGTTCTCTTTTTTTTATCACTATCATCACATCTAACATCATCTATACATCATAAATAAACAAAAATGCTAAGTTTTACATCATGCATGTATGTTATTCTAATCATCACATATCATATCATCAATGGGAGAAAGAGGGGTTACGCATAATAAAAAATGTATACCCCCACACCAATATCATCATATCATCCCATCCATATACATCAAAATAACACATGAGAAAAACATTTGATATCATCTAAGGATCTATCATCTCAAATCCACAGCACATGTATACATCAAAACAATTGAACTCATATACATACAACATATGAAATCAGATAATGCATCCATAAGTGCTGAATCAAAACATGCAGCATGCAAGCGAGAATCAATGTATGCCCACTCGTGTCACAACACATCCATAAGTGCTGAATTAAACAAATGCAACATGCAATGCAAATCTACATATAGTAATTTCTAAAAAGGGGTATTTCACATCACAGAATTATGCCCACTCATGTCACATGCATCAGAGTACAACAAAACAATGCATCATACGATAAAATCATAACAACATACATAAATACTGAATCAAGAAAATCACATACATCGAATCCAATGCAGGCAATAGGCCTTCTCAAGATACTACAACATGATTCATGTCTTGTCATCAATTGGCTCCCCATAAATTTACAGACAATGCAAAAACCATTTATATACATGTATCAACAAAACAAATATGTACACCAACTCATAACCATGTGTATCTGAGCCAAAAAAAAATTACTCCTCATATATATATATATGCATGTGTGTCAAATATACATCTGTATCAAAAATGGAAACATACAAATCTGTGCTCTACATCAAAAATGCCTTCATCTGAGGTGTACAACAAGGATACATAAAAAATGTATATATACATATATACAATGTCCTAATCAGTGATCAATACAAATACATAGGCGATACACAATGCCATCAAAAAGGGGCATGTATCTGAAATAGTCAAGCCTTCATCACGAGGCATCATAAAAAATACATGTCTATAATCACTGTACATCAAAATCAGCCTTCATAAGAGGCATACATACAAAAGAATCTATACAATACAAAGGTGGCTATCAACCACAACTCTCTCCCTCGCTGGGGCTCCCATGTCTATCCTCAGGATGCCGGACATCTGGAGGCTAGGCTGGCATTGGTCTCGCCAGCTGCTCTGGAAGGGGCTATCTGACTGATCTGGTGGAATGACTAGACCTCCATGAATGAGAGCCTGATGCACTTGATCCTGATAATTGTGGCGAAGCCACTCTCTACTCTGGTGGCACCACTTTGTAGTATGTTGTCCTGTAAAACAGTGCCTCACCACCAAGCCTGGTGGCATCACGAATCATATCTACATCTCCTGAGGCGAGCGCTTCCTAAAGGGTAGTGCCTCACTCACCTGTAACCTGACCCAGGTTTTCCTCAGCCTATCTAGAGGTGGCAACCCGATCCCTCTCTATGGTCATCACCATAGATAACTAAGTGAGGGCCTAGTCCCTCTATGCTACTACTACCTAATAACGAGTATGCACATGGTCTCTCTGTGCCACAACCATGCGCAACTGTGACTGGGACTGATGTAAGAGACTTAGTATCTGTGCCCCCTGTGCACCTTTCTCCCAGATCTGGCTACGCCATGCTACCCTACATCATCTCCTGGCCTGGCATGGGCCCAAACTTGATCCCACCCTGAAAGTAACATAACTATATGGGATCAGGCCTAATCTCTCTCTGTTGTGGTTTTCATGCACTAGCCACAAGCCTCGTCTCTCTCGGCTATGAGCTTCTACACCTGTAACTGTGTTGTTGTTGTCTGTGCCATTGGCTATGGGGCTACATCTACCTCAGGGACTGGTCTCTGCGGTGCTCTAGAATACTTCCTCTGCTCAAATACTCTACCTCGAGGTGGTGGCATAAGTACCTGTGCTGGGCCCTACTGCCTCGGTCCCTGTGCCTATGTGGAACCCTATCCATCATATGGAATCCCATCAAAATGATCCTCGGGGTCTAGCCCTAATGCTACTTCTCTAGCCCTACACTTTGACTCGTGCCATACCTCCACAAGAGGGTGAATGCCTGCTACCCATGCTACCTCTAGAATAGTAAGTCACCGGGGTAACACTGTAGCATACCACGCTACATAATCAGCTATGGTCCCCAGATCTCTAATATGTCGTAATGGATCCCATGCTTGGGGGATCACCTATAAGAAACTGGCCCTCGCTCGGGATACTATAATCCGAGGCCCCATAGTCTACCTCTCAACATCCATGAGAGCATGCCAGATATCTGGCTACGGGACACCCTATACTTGGCCTAGCTCCCACTGACACCTATCAACCTGATACAACTCCGTGATGTAGCTATGGCTGCCAATAATAAATTACTCCACCAAGTACATGCTAAACTCTGTGGCATCCTCTGGCCACTAGAAGTGTCTATATGGATGCCAAGTGATGTCTATCACGGCTAACTCATCAAACTCCCACCTATGTCTGAATAGGCTGCTAAGGTGACCATGGATGTCTCCACCAACTGCTATCTAAGCCATGTATGATGGCTCCTTAGGATCTCAAACTCGGAATGGGCCAACAGGGCATCTAATAGCTATATGATCCCATGACCATATCTATAACAATGATGTCGGCCCCACAGTCTTCTGACCTTGGTATGTGATGAGATGCAAATCCCAGTATAAGTGGGACAATATACACTAACCCCAGTAATACCTCTCACCACTATAAATCCCATGCACTAGTGGTAGCAATCCTCTAGGGAATGACGTCCTTGTCTTATCAGTGAGTAGAAACCCACTGATAAGTGCCATGATATATAGCGGCCCCCAATGCAATGATGGGTTAGAGATACAATCATGTAAGGCCACGGGCATCCCATCATGTGGGATGTCATCAATGCTAAATAAGGCACTGCATGCTGCTCTGATTAGACCTAGATCTGTACTATACTTGATCAATGTACCCATCATGGGCACGCACAAATTTTGCCACACATCCTCTATCGTCACTGTCATCTCACCTGTGGGCAGTCTAAAGCACTGACTCTCGCTATACCATCACTCGGTAAGCATAGTCAGGAGGCCGTGATCTAGTACAATCGATGACATCCGAGTCACGAGGCCCAACCCCACTACTTCCATTAATGTGGCCATCTCTTGGTGGTCACGTCAGCGCATGCTACCTTCTAACTCGGTAATCCAGGAGTGACACTCCCGCGTCTACAATACTGGTAGTTATCTCTGCAAAATAACATGTCAATCATTAGTTTCTGGCATTTCATCTAAAAATCTCTTTTTTTTTTGGGTTAACCCAAAAATCCTTAAAAAATTCTTCTAAGTGTCACATTTTTGGACACTTTCCTATCTTTTTCTACTTGTCTATGGTGCCTACGCACCCCTTTTGGCATGTGCGCCATGTTTCTGGCACCTGTTCATGCGCGCATGTATTTTTTGGCACGTTTTCCCTCTTTTGGGTGCCTGCACACTCTTTTTGGCGTGTGTGCCTCCTAATTGCTACTTACGCATGCATATGTGCACTTCTTCCTGTGTGTTCTTAACTACCCATGCCTGCGCCAAGATTTTTGCATGTGCACCCCTTTCTTGATGTGTGTGCGTGTGTGCACATGTGCTCATGTGTGCACATGTGTGTGTGTGTGTGATTTTTGATTGCGCGTGTGCACGCATATCCCTAGCGCCTGTGCCCTCAAATGGACACCTGCGCCCCCAAACTGGCACATGTGCACCCTATCCCACACCTGCGCCTACGGGAAGGTGCACCTACAAGTTTTCTATATCTAAATGCCCTAATTAATGCATTAATGACAAAATTTTAAAAGAAGGGTTGTGATACTAAAAAATGGGACCTCGTCTGCATGCCTCTGGTACCCCCAGACTATGTCAGCACGCCTCAAACGGTCTCATGCGATTACCATCTCTCTTGAGTTTCAGAGCCTCATGGTAAGTTTTCTAAATTGCGCGGTTAAAATGAACTGATTGAGATGTTTTTACCTCCCATGGGGGGTATATTAACCTAGTTTTCACCATTCGGAGAGCCGGGAAACCCATTTCGATCACTATTTTCTCCTCTGTTCACTGTGGAATAATTATTTTTATTAAATAATTATTTTTCTCTTCTTTTTCACCGTATTGGGGCATTTTTGTCCGATACCCCTTTCTTCTCCCATGGACAATTTTATTGCTCCCTGGCGATTTTTATTCTTCTTCACACTCTCAAAAATAATTATTTTTGAAATAATTATTTTTTTCTTAATTTTTCCACTAAACAAGGACTTCATTTGTCATTTGTTTCCCTTTTCTTCCACCTAGGGCACTTTCTATCGCGTCTAGGCCCATCGCTTTCTTCTTCTACTTTATTCTACTATTTCCACAGTTCGGAAAACAAAAATAATAAAAACAATATATATATCAAAACTCCAAAAACAGGGCAAAATTTTTCCAAAAACCAAATCCTAAAAAGTAAAAAACCATACAAAAATGGTAAGTTGCTTATTACGGATGAAACTTGTGTCTTGCACATGGTATTCTCTCCATATCTTGTTGGTTTGTCTCACATCTTCCCTGATTAATACTACTCATGGCTCGCTGGATTCACAACCATTCAAAAAGCTAGTTGTTTGCTTTGTCTGTACTCTGGGGCACTTTCGTTGCCTGGTGCTATTTCGTTGCACACAAATGCTTTTCATGGACTCCGTGTCCATTGTCATTTCCCCTTGCATGTATCCTTACTTGGGGCATCATTTTTAACCCTTATTGTCAATCACGAACTTTTGGATCTCTTCAGCACTGATAACAAAATATTTTTACAATTGTCTTGACCGTTGCTGGGTTGGATATGTGCGTTTGTGCTTGTTTTGACTGTTAGATGAGCTTGTTTCCTTCTCGTATTGCATTGCATTTTTATGTTGCGTGGAGTTGATGTTTTTAGCAATGGACAACTATTTGTAGTATGGCTTTTCATGTCATTCTACCTTTTTCGTATGCTTATATTTTTAATAAGGTCCGATGATGTAGTTCCTGTGGCAATATGATGACGTTGAATTAGTTGCAAATAAATAGCGGCTAGAGGCTAAGCTCCTTGCTCCCCTCTTCCTTCTTTCTTCTACACCACTTCCCTTTCACCCTTGATTCTCCTTCTCATCGGGGCATCCTGCCTCGTCCCCGTTCTTCTACCTATTTCCCATCTTTTTCGATCATCAATCAGCTTCTTTCATCACCCCATTGACACTCGAGGGGGCATCTCTCCCTCCTACTAATTTTTCTTCTATCCCTTCAAAAATTTTCTTTTGTGTACTATCTTTGAAGTGATGTCATTTACACCACCCCAAAGAGGGGCAAATGTAGACACCTATAATTATGCCTAACCAATTTAAATACTTAAATTGCAATAATTATCTCCTTTCCTACAAATAGTTGTCATATCATCAAAAGCGCTCATATTCCCTCTTATTGTTGTCAATTAATTACAATACGCTAATTGATTAAGTCACCTATCCAACTAATAGCTTGATTAACGACCTTCTGTTAATTATCACTTCCTCTATCTTGATTAATTAATTATTATTAATTAATTAGTCTTCCCCTTCATTTAACTACTAAATCAATATTTAATTGATTTAATCCCTTTCTGATATCCTAAATCACACTAATATTCTTCTAATTGGCTTCTATAAGCTTACACCTACCTATTAGTTAATCACATTTGATTAATTAAAACACCCCTCAACTCCCATGACTTGCTAAACATAAATTAAACCCTTCTAAAGTAAGGTTACCTTTAATAAAGCAACCTTATCCATTCCTAATCATGTTTTACCTTTATCCCACATTCATGAGGATGTGTTGAATCCTTTATCCTTTGGGCTATATAAAAAGCCCTCCACCTACCTTTTTACTTACACCTCACACTCTTTGAGAAAGAAAATGCAAAGCATATAGCAAAATAGACTAAGATCTTACTTTTGTGTTCTCTTGAGAGTTCATCATCTTGAGAAGCTAAGATTCCTATTTCTAGCCTAAAGTGCTTGGGTCATATGGGAGGTGTCAAAAGGGTCTTGTAGCCCAATTTTGATAAGCCCCCATTCCTAGTTTCTTGGAGATATCAAGGACAACCAAATATTGATTGCCGTGGGGCTTATTTAGGTCCATTTACTTGTTTATTGGTAGTCTAGAGAAGTAGAGGTGTAAATACTTTAGCATTGTTTGATTCAAAGTTAAATGCATTATGCTAGTTATTAATCTTGTTTAGCTCTCATCTTTGATGGTGTTTAGATTTTTTCATTAGATTTGTTATAGAACTATTTAGGTGTTAGTTCTCATTCATCTAAATTAGCTAAAAAGCACAAAATCATGCACACAATTTTCTTGTAAAGATGTCGATCGATTCCTTGTAAAAACCAGTAAACTATGATTTTTTGAGATTCAAAAAACAACCTTTGGAACCCCAGAAAAGAGGTGTCAAGGGTCGTATGTGCTACTCGTTATGAGGAGAGTCACATAAAGCTTTAGATTGAACCCAATTGACCATTTGTACTCTCTTTGCCGCTCGTCTAGGAGCCCTGTTACCCTATTTTGAACTTTTTGAAGTTGTTAAAATTGAAAAAGTTGTGTTTCGTATTGGCTTGCCGTGTGGGCCTTGAATAATGAAATTTTTTTCCACCTTTGCAAACCTCGAGTATTTTTACTGGAAAATTACCTGGAACCTTTAGTTTGGGAAAAGAAAATTCTCAATTAGATTGGAAAAGTGGTTTTATAGGCCTTCAGTCGATGTTTGATAAGGTAAAACTTGGCTGATTACGACTGGTGGCTCCGGAAAACCATCCACCAATTATGCACCGATTGTTAGTTTTCAATTCCGACAATCCCTTTGGATTCTTGGTATGTAGGTGGACACATGATTTCTCCTGTTGTGAATTTTCCTATCGGAAGACAGGTTTTTAACACAATTTCTTAGCCTCCAAGCCAAAATTGGTCATTTTTGCAACTAGCGGGAAAATGTAAAAGAAATTTGTAGGACTCTAGTCAAGTTAGCAAACCATTGTGGAAACTTATTAACACTTGTAAATATCTATTTTAAACTCTATCTTATGACTTGTGTGAAATTTGAATTTTGGCAAAATAGTGTTTCTCTCTCTTCCCTATCTCTTTCTCTCTCCTCCCTTAGTTAAGGAATGAAATGATTATATGTCCCTAACCCTCTCTTGTTGTGTACATATTTTTATCATCATTTAAATGGAAAATAAATAATGTTAATTATTCTATATTTAGGTAGATGCCATGCTAGTGATTTATCATCGATTTTAGGGTCACATGTTTTTACAGGATGCAAGTAAGATGAAAAAATGAGATGGTTGTAATTCAATGTGTATCATTGTGATTTACATTTGAAACAATGTTATTGTAGAGGTTGAACCAAATATTTGTAATTAAAAGGATTGATATTAAAATTTGGCAATATGAATGTGATTCTAGTTTTAGGGGTGCTTTGGAAAATGTGCATTTAACTATAGGTTTTATTTTGAGCCAAATTTATAAATGGATAAAGGGGGTTGGATATATATATTAAGTGAAATTGTAGAGGATAGTTCAACATTTTGTTAAGTATTGAAAGGTTTATTAGTGAAGTTCTGTATTGTAACACTTGGATATATGTGTTAAATGAAATTATATTTAATATCTTATAGTGCAACTCTAGTGTCTAGTTCATGATTAAATAATTTATGTGTTGTGATTGTTACCTTAAAAATGTAATACAAAGATCTAAACAAAACAGTCCACCCTAGTATAAACTTCGTGTATAACTACCTTTCATGTGTGATTCTTTGTAGCTTAAAAAACTAAAACCTTAAGATAAACCTAAATATTTATACTTGATGGCACCCCTTGTCCTAAGGAAATAAGTTCCTAAGTTGAGATTTCCATCCTACCGTGCATGTTTAGCGACATTCCCATGAACCCAAAAAGCTAGGATCAACATGTTCAAACATTATCTTGAGTATGTGATACCCTCCTAGAGTTGTAATTATGTGTGTAGTAAGGAGAATGTGTTCTCTTAAGGTAGTGCTCCTTCTAAAACCAACATTAGACATAGTGTAAACCATCTTGGATCAAAACACATGTTGAGTGGGGAATATTTACAACTACCCCTTGAAAGTCACCTTTAAGAGTTGGGATCATGAATGAACTCGATACCATATTTCTATTATCGTTTAGTTTCTAGGGTGCAATACTAAGAGTTAATTACCAAACTTAGTAACATTTTAATTTATGATTTGCTGGATAAAATGTAATTAAAGATAATGTGTGTGGATTAAGGTTAAATTTATGTCATTCTCATAACATTCTTAAAGCATCTTGTGGTGAGAAAAGGGATCCACATTGTGTAAACCCTAATGTGATCCCTAACCCTTTAAACGATGGACTAATCCATCTTTCTCTCCCACTTGTATTAATATGTAATGGTTAGATGATGTGAAACTATGTGATCATGTTCTTAGAGACAAAGGCTATTAGTCTCATAAGGATACAAATGCCCATGTTAACAAATAGGTTACACAATTCATTACAAAAGAGCATATGAACCTAGTAAGGGGAAAAGCCTCTTAAGCTAGACGTAAAATGATACTTAAGAAACCTAATATAGAAACAAAAATAATGAATTATGTTTCCATGTTTTGGTACCATTGAGACCTTAACTAATTATCGGATCATAACTATATTAAAACTATAATCAATGCTTGACCTTGGCAACTGTAATCCTGGGATGTTATTCCACATAAAATTATATCACGGTCTTCCTTAAAATGCGATTAAACCCTCTCGCTATGCATAATTAATCTATTTAATATAATACTTATTGTGTACTAAATCAACTATCAATTTACAAATGAGTGGAAGAAATGTGACCCTAAATCCTTAAACAAAAAATGAAGTTCACATCCTTTTAACTTACACTTGTTTCTGTTGTGTAATGGAGGTACAATATAAGATCAAGATATATGCCCTTAGTAGTGAATCCTAGGGATGATACCTAGTAGCCTTGTGTGTAAACAATACCTTATAAACAAATGAATGAAATAAATAAATAATTGAAATAATGTAGATCATACTTATGTAATGAGTTACAACGGAAGTTAGATGTTAAATAGTAGAGAGGAAATCAAGCATAAAGGAAAAATGAATGTATGATTCCCATGATATGAGCCTTCTTAGAACTTAAGTTAAATATTGAGACATTATTTTAATAAATGTGTAATCCTAATAATATCATGTCATGGGAAGACCCTTTCTATAAGTTTGTATTTTTGTTCAATTGTTATGTCATGCCATGTCATTTGAAAAAGAGTGGCCTTGATGTGCATCACATGTTTTTATGCTATCTATGTGGGTTAATGCTGTGAAAATATATCACATGTTGTGTGTAGTCCTAAGTAATCTCCTATAGTGTCATATGTACTATAATTTAAGTCAAATAACTTTTTTTATTTGATTAGGTAAAAAAAAGGATTGGCTCCAAGAAACCACACAAACAAAAAATGCAACATGAAACCAAACCAAAGATGAGCATGAAAAGAAATAGGACCACATAAGGAGTTAAAAAAAATAACTCGAAAAGGACCAGGTCCACATAAGACTAAAAATAGTCATTAGTTCCGCTTGGATATCCTAGAATGCATAATGTGCCATCCTTCAACAAAATCAACTCCACCCCCAAATGTCACCTTGATGTACTATCTATAATTATTCCCTCCAAAAGGAAAGGACCTTTAGGGAGTCTAGATCGATATGGGGTTTAGCCATTCAAATCTTTGATTTTATCCCATTTTTTTATCTCTAGTACCACTTCCAAGCTACCCTCTTGGGTATCCTTGATATTTCTATCGTAAAAAATCCATCTCATTTTCTGTAATGATTCCACAAAATCAAAAAAATTATCCATTGGATCTAGAGGTAATGATTCTTATATTTCCTTAGATGCATTCGATTCATCCTCAGAACCGAACTCCTCCCCTGTTTCTGTAGATGCATCACTTTCCTCCTCGTTGTTTTCATCTGAGTCAAATGATTAAAAGTTGTGACCTGTTAAAGAAAAATCTTGACCCCTAGAAGGAGAAAGGGACATGTGGGAAAGTGGAAGATCCACACCCGACTAACATATCCAATACGCGCAAACACTTCATCCACTACAATGCACAAAGGAAGCAAAGAAGAAGGACAAGGGGCACTAGCTTCAACACTCATGTTTTACTTCATTCTCCAATCCCAGAATGGGCCTTTGCAAGAGGTAGACCCATGGCCAACATTCTTGCACTTAACAAAAAATACAAGGGAATCTTCATATTGGATCTCTTGATCAACAAACCCATGGCTCAAGAAGATACAAATAGAGGCAGACAACGGTTTCTAAGGGGAAACATTGATGCACATTCTCATAGCAGCCATCTTAGATCTAGCTAGGGTCATTGGGTCAATGATCAATAGATCTCCAATGGCATGACCGATTCCCCTCAGCACTTCAACCTCCCAGAACTCAAAAGATAAATCTAGGAGTTTCACCCAAACCGAGTAAGCCTTAGGTTCATTTTTTTCCATATCTAACCCAGGGATCTATTTGGCTAGATGTAACATAGTATTCCCATAGAGCTAAGGACCCCTATTAATTGTGTTGAGATATTCATTCTCCATGTCAAAATGTAACACAAAATATTGATTCGGAATGACTACCACCAAAATGCCTCCAATAGGAACATATTTCCTTCTAGTCGAGGCTCTAACAAGATAAACATTTGGTCTGATACTGGAAAATCTTCCACAAAGAGAGAGCCCATATCTATTTGTGTCCCTTTTAGCCAAATCCTCTAGAACAAAAAGGGTTGGTCCATCATTTTTCCAGATCGAGTTCAAGGGAGGAAGGGGAGGCTCAGATTCAAACTTACAAGAGACTCGCACAACCCAAGACCTAGAGATCCCAGTAGCCTCGACACCTCCATCTAGGGATCCCTCAAAATTTTGAAATTCCTTTTCCCGCTCCTCCTGCTCTTCATTCCCTTCCATTTGTTAATAACATTATTCTATTATTTTAGTGTTGTTTTTATGTGTGTAAAATATTAATGTTACATTTGGTATCAGAGCGAGGTTCATGATCTCGGATCTCTAGGAAAAATTGGAGTTGTGATGATTATGCATGGTGGTAGTGGAGTTGGGAAGAGAAATGTGATAGATGTTGTGATGTGACAAACGTTGTAGTTATGATATTATGAATTCACATGTTGCGCATGTCACTTAGTGTGTATTTTTCATCATGTTGATGTGCTTATGAAGAGGGTGTATGCCCTACTTGTCATGGATTCAATGAGGGATCACCTGTGATGTGTCACCTTTTCAGTGTGTGAAAAGAATTTTATTGTGGATTGTAGAGTGTTGGAGTTTCTTGTTATTTTGTGATATTTAGGTGCAATTATGTGTTGCATGACAAAATTGGTGTATAGTGAATTAGATTGTATCATGATGTCACCACCCTGTTATGATGAATCATGTGTGTCACTAAGTTGTAATACAATTGACAATATGTTGTAATGCTATTCATTGTTTTCATCATGCGTATAATTCATGTAATATGTGATAGTTCATGTCATGAATTTGGGCCATATGGTGATCGTATGACCCCTATTGTGTATTATTTCCAGCACACTTTGGGTGCATTATGTGGATACATGATGTATTGTAACTTGTTAACCTAACAATTGTGTGTTACCCTATGTATATACCATGCGTAAGACACTATGGTTAATGTGTGTGAATCACCATTGTGTTAGTGATGTAGTTATGTGTTATGTTGTGAACCTTACACTAACCTATCATAAGGGAAACAACTCGTAAAGAGTGTATGTATGGAGAGAGGATGCGTGGACCAAGTTTTCATAATCTTGAGCTGAGTTGAAGTTAGGAAGTGGAGTCTTATATAGGATGAAAAACCCACATCTATAAATGTGGTATACTTCAAGCTTGCTCAGTATATTGTGGATGTGCACCACCTTAGGCTTAACTTATGCACACTAGTGTCCCCTATTATCTCCTATTGGGTTGTCCATAAAAACATCCTATGTGATTTTGAATATGTTGAGCCTTGTGGGAATATGGAGGGATGATTAAGGAAGATATTATGACAATTGTATTATTTGATATATTATGTTTTGAGCTAAGGCTTGATATCCGAGTGTCACCAACTCAATGAGTACCCACTTGGTAGTTATATGAGGCCACATAGTGATGTTAATGTGTTATTTCTCTATTCATATTTTATACATAAATTGATCATTATCTTTTTTCTTATCAGAACCAATAGTTTTCTTGATTGATGTGTTTTTATATTTTGGGCATTTTATTTGGTTATTGCACTAACATGCAGCTTTTTGCACTAACTATGGCTAATTAGCCATTTTATTTTCTTAGTTTTAAATTTTATTTTCATGTTTAAAAGTTTTATAGCCTAGCCCAAGGCTTTGGATTTTTTCCACTTGGCTTTTGAAATGGATTGTTATGTTGGTTCTAATGTTATAATGTGTTGGAAAAGCATCATGGGATTGATCATGGAGTGGTTAGACCTATGGAACCACTTCATTGTATGGGTGTACCCCCCAAGGAGTTACATATAACTAAAGGGTTGTTAAACCATGTGTTATTATGTCACTTGGGTTAGGGGTGTCTGGACTCTATGTTCGTAGGGCCATAGGGTGACCAACTTCTTTGGTTGAGGTATAAGACAAATTTATTGCTTTATGTTTGTGTATTCTTCATGAGGGAGTAATAAGAGTTTTGAGGGAGTGATAAGATAATTGAGGGAGGGATAAGATATTTGTGTGCATAGATGGAGCATTTGGAGGTACATGGATAGGTTTTGTGTTGTTTTGGTAGGTATATGGATTTGTTTTGTGATGCTTTTGGAGGTATATGGAGATGGTTTATGAGGTTTTGTGAGGAGTATGGAATTTGTATTATGGTTTATGCGTACTCTTGTTAGTCTGGGTTATGTCTTGTTATTTTACTTCCACATTGACACTATGTAGCTATAATTATGGTTTGGAGTTGTGTGAAACATTTGTATTTGCATTGTTGGGAATTCCATGTTGTTGTAGTCTGCTTATGTTATGAAAACTATTGTCTTGGGTGTATCTATGATAATAACTATGTTGTGAGGACTATATATGTTCTGCCATGGTTTGGTTGAGTTCTTGTGATGTGATATAGTTGTGAAAGCACATATCATGATGTATTGTGAACTATTGGTGTTCTGTTCAAGACTCGTGTGGTGTTGTAAAGGTCATTTTTTGTTGGGAACCATGAAAATAAATAAACAAAAATCCTAAGGATTGAAATACTAAGAGCTTGAGTTTTAGAAACACTTTAAAGGAAGAAGATTAACTAAGTAACAATGTCAAAGATAACTACCAATCTTCATAGAACATTAAGAAATTGTCAATACTTTCTTTATACCTTGTGGTCACGTTTTTTCGACATAGTTTGTTTCCATAAGCATGATTTTTCATTGTTGATCTATTAGCATAACTACACTTGTATCCTTTCCTTGTGCCGTGTTAAGGAGGATGATTTTATAAGGGGAGGGAAATCTATGCCAAGCATGGAAGCAGAAAAAATAACATGATAATAAAATAAATAAGGAAATTGAATTTGGAATGTTTGTAAGAAGTAGGTCAGATTTGTTTGGTAGCATGTAGAACGGGTTAGTGTGGGACAGTTTGGAGGCATGACCCTCCCTAAAAAGAATATGAGCAACTTAACAGGGCACATGGGTAGCCTTGCGGCCATTCAAATATTTCATTTTCCTTGCTAAATAATACAAGGACTTTATTTCAATCCAAAGGCGTAGACCACACAAAAACCCAAGCCAACATTGTAAATTTAGTTGTAATTTGGATGATTACAGTGTGTGAAGTTTGGAGCACAATTTTACCTGACAAAGGAAGGCTTAATGGTTGTTTTAAGGGGATGTTGAAAGCTCTTTTTTGTTCTATATTTCTACGATCAAATGATAAATGCATCTTTTGTTATTGTTACCAAGAATTACTCTATTCTCACTCATTTCCGTTTGTGTATTATCGACCTGAAAAATCCAAATCATGAGATGGGGTAGCCCCTGGATGAAGGTTTTGGAGCCTTTTTTAGTACGGTAAAGGTTTGTGGTGTTTTTATTTTTTGGCTGGCTTATAAACAAAGTTTTTCAACTGAATGATTTATAGGGAAAGTGTTGGATATTCTTTCTATTTCTTTTCTTGGTGACACTAAAGATGGGATGCAGTGTATATTATCGGGTTGTACAAATCTGCGTAAGCTTGAGATAAGGGATACTCCATTTGGTGATGTGGCTCTTTTATTAGGTCTAAAAAAGTATGAATCAATGTGATCCCTTTGGAGTTCATCCTGTAATGTTACTTTGCATAGTTGCAACGACTTGGCTTCAAGGATGCCAAACTCGAATGTTGAAGTTATCAATAAAAGGAATCAATTTGAAGACATAGATGTTATAAATCATGTCTTGGATGGAATCTATCTTTACTAGAAAGTGGCTAGATGCTGGGAAAATACACCAGATTACATTTGGACGTGGATCTATAATTGAAGTGGGTTCATTGGTTTATCAATAGATAGATATATTCTACATGTTATTATTTTTCTTTCATACACACAAGGAGGAAAATAATTTAATTTTATGAGTTACATGATGTCGATTGTTTGTTATATAGTGAAGAAGAAGAAAATATTGAGAAATGGGAGCACTATATCAGGATCCAATGCCTAGGCATATTGAATCAACTTCTCCTTCATCTAAACGTATGTTCCACGTACAATATAACCTTGGCAACACATATTATAACTAATTACCTTCTATTTTGAGTATTTTTTGCATTGATCATGACATTAGGAGTGCCATTTTACTGTTGTCCCACATATGTATGCAAGATTTTGTCACTTTAAGCCTTTCTCTGTGTGAAATCCTTTTTTTTCCATCTTCATCCAATTTCAATGGGGAGCCTGAAGCAGCGTATATGTAGGTATAAGGAAACAAAATGGGCTCATTGGTAAATCCATATAAATTATAATACAATGATTTTGCAGACGTTAATCCAAATCCCTCCGCACATTACCGACACCCTCCCCACCTTTGTCTTTTTGGGGACTTTCGAAAGACATAGGCATCCTCACCAAAGTATGGAAAATGCCAAATAACATATTTAGAGAATGTTATGGACATGTTTTCCATCAAAAGGGTTTGATAAAATAGTTGAAAATATTTTAGACAAAAAATGCACTAAAGAACCATCAGTGCATAATCACAGCACCCCGGAATGGCCTCAGATATGAGTGGGGCATTCAGTGTGATTGCACAACATGGGACCATCTCTCAAGTTATGGAACTTGCAAACCTGAGATGGCCCTCGAGAGAAAGCTGGTTCTTACTTCTTAATCTACCTACCATGAGTTACTCCAGTGCATGCAGAGATAACCATGCCAAGGGGATAGGGAGAGAGAGAGAGAGAGAGAGAGAGAGAGAGAGAGCCTACACTAAGTGGTGATACACTAGAAAAGGAAGTGGCTGATCATGGATCCGACTGCCTGAAGTGGAGAGAGGTGAGAAGAGTAGAGGGTGGACAAGATGCACCATGGACCAGAGATAGATTTCACATGGAACACCACTTTAAAACCCATTAAGCGCAGCTCCCAAAACATGTAATGAACATCATATTATGCACGGTATACCCTACAATGATGAGAGGTAAGAAGAGGCAATAAAATAAGCAAGGATGGACAACAGCATCATGAAACATATTTTATTGCCCCAAAAGTTACACAGTACATCATCAATGGGAAAGAGTCAAGAAAATGCCATTATAGAGTCATGAGAAGAGGCTTAGATTCCACATTCTACCCTAAGGAAGAAAGAGAGAGGGGGGCAGAGGAGAAATAATGACCAACCATTTGAATATGACCCTCTTTTATAATATATAGAAGAATGAGAGAGGGAAAATAAAACTTTGTTCCAACCACCCATGCGATGCATTGAATCCTATCGTGAAAGCTCAACCAACATCCCTAAATGCTCCCTGAAAATATACCAACAATGTGTCAAGTCCACTACCCTATGTTTGTTGGCATTTCGGAGAAGGAAGAACGACGGATCAAATCGAATCTGATCTGGTTGTTGAAGTAGTCAAATCATATATTAATGGCACAAAGACATTCTGTTATATTTACCAACCTAACCTTCTCAAAATTAGGGTTTCATGTCTCCATGGCATAGAGGATTTCGAGACCTTTCCAAAAGGTCTTCTCTCACCTAAATATGAGCTATCGGTCAAAACATATGAGTGTTTAAAGGTCCTTGGGTGGGGCACTTAGCGCGGCTTGCAATACGCAAGGGCTTTTCCATACAGGGGCCACATGGCAACCCTGAGCTTGTTTGATATTTTTCCCCTTGCCCCTACTCTTGAAATTACACCCATGAGACATGTGGCATCGTCTATGGGCTCCCCTATTTCCTTTGTATTTTTGGATAATTCCCCTCTGCTTAACGGGGCCATATATCTGACCCTGGACACGTGGAGGCTCAACACACGTTTGAGAACCCACTCTAAATTTTACCTTTGAAATTATGTCATGCAGACATGTATCACCTTCCACTGACTCTACCCTATTTAGAATTTTCAATGGCTAATTATGCCTTTTTAGGCTCCAAACACGTGTTGAGCTAGCGCTCATTTGGGGTTTACCTCCAGATTTTATTTTTTGAAATTATGCCGAAGAGGCATGTGGAATCTTCCACTTACCTTTTTTACTTAGCCGATTTGGGCCTAATACCTTTTGGACCCTGAGACACGTGGAGGCTTAGCGCTTGTTTGGGGTCTCCATTTTGGATTCTATCCTTAGAGTTGCACTGATGACACACATGGAGGCTTCCACTGACACCCTTATACTTAGTCATTTTAAATGGCTAGCTCTATCCCCCTTTTGGACCTAGGACATGTGGAAGCCTTGCATTCTTTTAGGTCTATCTTTTGGGCCACACCTTTTGAATTTGTGTTTTTGAGACACGTGGCACCTTCTGCTGGATATGCCCCATTTAGACTTTTCAATGGTATGGGACACATGGAAGCTTCCATCAACCCTTCCATACTTAGCCAATTTGGGCCCGCTTTGTCCCCCTTTTTGACTTGGAACACGTGGAGAGCCTACGTTGTTTTGGAGTCTCCATTTTGGATTCTATCCTTTGAGTTGTGCTGATGAGACATGTGGCACCCTCCATGGGTTTTTGAATTTTCAACGGCCGATGAGACCCTCTTTTAGTCCTGGGACATGTAGAAGATCCGCGCTGACTTGGGGACTGGCCCTTGGGTCTCACTTTTAAAGTTGCACTGATTGGACATGTGGAGGGTTCACGTAAGTTTGGGACCTACCTTTTGATGTGCCTTTTAGAATTGCACTAATTTGACACATGGCGCCTTCTGTGAATCTGTTTTCTGCCTCGAGTCGACTCATATGTGGCTAAGTCTGAAAACTCTGAGATCTTTTGACTTTTGTCTTCCTGTGAGCCTTTGGTTACCTTTGAAGCCGTTTGATCCTTCCTAGACCCTACTCCTCTATTATAGAGTCCTACCTGTTACCTAATTTTTGGATTTGAATGTGAGTTCTCAGGATAGAGGCGACCCTGTGGTTTTCTTTTGTGCAAGGCCGTGTTTTACCAATTTTTCCAAGGGGGGCAAAATTGGGATAACAATTTGGCAACTCACGGGGACATATGTATGCTAGATGAAGGGACCAGTATCCTTGAAGCATCCATTGGGCATGGAGTCACAAAAAATAGCCTGGTATTGACCCTTTTATTGAAATGGACTCCCCAACTACTTACACTTGATGACCCTGAGTCTGCCCCACTATCTGTACTCTCAATTTTTATAAGAAAATATTGGAAATGGGGCTTCTGAGATTAGAAAATTGTATAACCTGGGGCTTCACCTATTCCTGAGATGGATTGTAGGCATACCAAACTGTATGGTGATACAACCTTGGAGAAACAAAACAAAACAACACACTATGTACAAGACTGAAAATCATACATATCTCAAGTGGGATATGCAGTGTGTGAAAAATCACTTCTTCTACTGAAAGAAAATCTACTCCTACTTCTAATATAACCAGAGAGAAAGGGGAATTAAACAAATCGTACAACTGGCAGGGAGAAAAAACTTCCCTTTCTCAAAAGGGGTAGCCATAGAAATGATTTGACACTGAATATGGCTGCTTGTATGAGTGATAAAACAACCAAAGGCCGACCTTCCACCCAAGTCATTAAGGTATCAACATTAATGGAAAAATCCTCCTCAAGTTGATTTGCATTGGACTCCTGGAGGTGTTGATAGTGACCCTTGGTGCTTTAATACTCATCCTCATGCCCTAAAGTGGGCATGACAGGTTTTTGCTTCTCCCTTGGCTCCAATGAAGTCAAGTTCCTGATTGGGCATGGTATGATCCTTTGAAAGTGACCATTGTTCTAAAATCTGACTCCAAGAATGAAGTCTTCCTGCAGACCTTCCTGGGTGGATGGTGTGAGAGAAATGGGAGAGATGGGATCCTCATTCCCTTTGACTTCCTCTTCCTGAGCAGAGTATGGAAGATTCATATCTTCTAGCCTTGGTTCTAGAAAAATATCATGAAGTGCAGGTTGTTGTCCTTGAAGGATCTCCTCTATGGCAGCAGACTCATGTGCTTAGAAGGTGAATGAGGGAGAAAAAAATGATGTGATCTCCTCGGGCTCCTCTGCATCAAAGAACTCCTCTAAGTGAGATAGATAATCTTCCTCCATGTTATCCTGCTACATATATTCGACCTCCTCCATGGTGTCCTCCTGATCTACAATATTCTTTCCATGGTTCCCCTCATCCTCAAACATGAATTTTGAAAGCTCAAACTCTTCTTTGACATTAGAGCTTGAAGGGGAGGAAGTGGGAGGAAGAACTTGAGGTTCTTCTTTGGCCTGCTCCACAGTTGGAGCCTCTGAAATTGTATGTTCCTCCTCCACAACCCAAATGTACTACTCTTCCTTTGGATTTGGCCCATGCTTGTGCCTCAACTTAATCTTTTACCACTTGTGGTTTGACCCCAACCTCCTCCATACGCTTAACCAACAAGGGGATTCTCGTAATCCTAAACCTGAGGGCCCAAATCTTCATATTTTCTATCATTTCTTCTCTATTGAGTTCCTCCTCTTGATGTTCTCCTTGACAAGTTTTTGAAGTCTCTCCCTGACATGGAATTGGGAGAGTAGGAGGAGTGGTGGGTGGGGTCTCCACTAGTTGTTTGTTTATCTATGGTGGAGGGGAAGGTATTTCCTTTGGCTCTTGTGGGGAAGGGAAAAGGGGAGAAGAATGGAGATGAGATGGAAGATTAGGAGATGGAGAAGATAAATCAACACTTGCGGAAACAACTGAGGGAATTGAGTCTTGACACTGCTAAAATGAGAAAGCTTGAGAAAAAGAAAATGAAGGATGAAGGGTTGGTGATTGACTTACCCATTGACAAGGTTGTTTCGCAATTTTCTCATATGTCTTAATATCCTCAATCCACTGTGAAAGTACAAGAAAAATTTTAGCCATGTGTAATTAGTCTTCTCCCGAGGGTTGCAATGTCT